>NW_019167949.1:13008644-13078219 GCF_002303985.1 Durio zibethinus | reverse complement strand
GAAAAGGAAATATATGGCCAAGAAAAAGAACCCTGGAGGTGGTTCACTGCTGAGGGCTTGGGACATTACTTGTTGGGTTCACCCACTTTGCTGTGAAGACAGGACAATGCGGTCGTTTGCAATTTTCTCCCCAACCAAGGATTACGGGCCAAAACAAGCTAGGTGGGTAGGAATTTTAGGCAAAGTTCGACTTTTGTTTGAGCACACTACTGGAAAGACCAATCAAGTGCGCCAATGCTTAAGCAAGCGGAGCAGGATTAGTGACCCTTAGGAGAAATTGCACCCAATGGTAGCTAGGCAGAGCCACTACAGACATTCACAAGTTGATTGGAGATCACTTAGGGAAGGACCCGCAAGCTGTGCCATCCTGAAGCTAGGTGGAAGAAGGGAAGTCCAAGTACTTATGCAAGAAATAGGGATCTATGGACTAAGGGGCCTGAGTGTGTGTGCCAAGGCAGAGGTCTGAAATAGATACTGATGAGGGAATGTCATGACACACCATGGGCAGGACACCCAGGCTAGCAACGTACTTTGGCATTATTGAAACAGGGATACTATTGGCCTCACATGCAACAAGATGTGATGGACTATACGAAGACTTGCCTCATTTGCCAACAAGACAAGGTTGAAAGGAGGAAACCTACAGGCATGCTTGAACCACTACCAGTACCCGCCAAACCGTGGGAAAGCATCTCCCTCGATTTAATTTCGAGCCTACCCAAGGTTGGTGACCTTGGAGCTATTTTGGGGGTGATTGACTGGTTCTCTAAGCACACCACATTCATTCCCACTCACAAGTATTGCACAGCGAAAGACACAGCTCAACTATTGTTCAAACATGTGGTCAAATACTGGGCCTCCCTCAAAACATTGTCAACGATCGAGATCCGAGATTCACGGGGTCTTTATGGAGAGAACTTTTAAAGATATTGGGGTCCCAACTCAACATCTCCTCTAGCTATCACCCTCAAACCGATGGTCAAATGGAATGGTTCAATGGATTATTAAAGGAATACTTGAGGCACTTTGTTCAAGCCAATCAAAAAGACTGGCCTTCATTATTGGACATGGCTCAACTCTGCTTTAATTCCAACAAAAGCTCTTCCACCAATAAGAGCCCATTTGAGGTGGTCACCAGACAATTACCAAGGCTACCCCACACTTCTTTGGAACAATATGGAGGAAAAAATATGAGAGCCTTCAATCTCAACAAGGAGTGGAAACAAGACACAGAGATTGCACAAGCCTACCTGGAGAAAGCATCAAAGCGGATGAAAAAATGGGCAGACAAGGGTCATAGGGCTCAACAATTTCAAGTTGGTGATTTGGTTCTTATCCGACTAGTTCCTGAATAAACCAGGTTCTTAAGAAAGAGAGATCGTAGACTGGTGCGTAAATAAAAAAGTCCAGTAAGGGTCTTTTCCAAGGTGGGGAATGCTTCTTACAAAATTGACCCACCAAAGTGGATGAAGGTGCACCCAGTATTTCATGTGAGCAACCTAAAACCTTTCCATGTAGATCCTTCAGATGCTAGCCAAAGGGAGCCAACCAAAGTCACCATTACCATGAAGCCACCCTCAGAGCATCGAGTCAAAGAGATATTAGCTGACAGGGAAACCAAGATATCTCGAAGACTAGTTTGGGAGTACTTAGTGAAGTGGGAGGGATTAAGACTAGAAGAAACCAGCTGGGAAGAGAACACGACCTCCAGAGATTTCAAAGGAAGATCAAAGAATTTCAAGCCAACAAGTCGACGAGGACGTCGATAGAATAGGTGGGGGAGGTTGTCATGAGCCAACCTTGTACAGGGCCATGACCGGGACTTAGGTTGCCATAAGCCACCCATGTATAGGGCCATGGCCGGGTAGATCCCTTGTGCTAGGAAAAGTGTCCCCATTTCAAACATTGTAATGGTTACTGGTAGCATAGCTCTAAAATCTCTAAGGCTCTTTAGGGGGTGAACCGGTAGTGTAGTGTTGGGCTGTTTCACCGGCCGCTATGGGAGCCTAGGCCACCCACTAAGGGCTGCCCCCTGGCCCTGGTGATGGTGGGAGGTCTCGATGTATGATTCTCAACTATAATAAAACTCACCCCGATTGAATTTCCCGATTGTTGCCTCGATGTGTTTTTCTTTTTCTCGATGCGAATATGCCTTCTTGTGTGTGTGCTTGAGATCGATCTCGATATATTGTGTCTTATTGTGAATGCTTGGGACTAACCATGGCTTATGGTTATTTGTTCAGATATCGATCTATTGAAGGCTAACTTGGTTGGGAGCGCCCATTCAAGTGCCACACAGTCTATTGCTTGCTGAGAGAAAGCTTAGTTAATGACATCGGGGACCGGCCCGATCCCCCTCTACGTGCTACTGGTCTCGCTGCCACAACCCTCAGTCCGGTTGGGGCTTTGACATGGAATGAACTCCCTATGCCTAAGCCAACCCACAAAATGGGTGTGCGGGCGTTCAGCCAGCCGGAGAGACAGAATGCATAAGCTAGGGATTGGATCAGTCCCCCCTGCGTGTTACCGATCCTGCTGTCACAACCCTCGATCCGGTCCGATCTTAGACTAGGAATGAACTCTGTATGCTTAGACTGGGGATGAACTCCGTATGCCTAAGTCAACCCACGAAACGAGCGTGCGGGCGCTCAACCAGTCGAAGAGGCCGATCAGACAGGCATAATGCGTAAGCCGAAGATTAGCTCGGTCCCCCTTTGCATGCTACCGATCCTGCTATCGGTCCTGCGGCCACAGACCCTCTGTCTGGCTAGGGCTTAGACATGGAACAAACTCTGTATGCCTAAGCCAACCCATGAAATGAGCGTACGGGTGCTTAGTCGGCCGGAGAGGCAGAATATGCAAGCCGAGGATCGGCCTGATCCCTCCTGCGTGCTACCCTGGGTGAAAAAAATACCGGCGGTACCAGCACATGCCCAAGGCCAGCATGTGCACCGTGGCTCAAAATCTTAGACTGGGAATGAACTCCGTATGCTTAGACATGGAATGAACTCCTATGCCTAAGCCAACCCACAAAACGAGTGTGCAAGCGCTCAGCCGACCGGAGAGGCAGAATGCGTAAGCTGAGGATCAACCCAGTCCCCTCATCGTGCTGTCGATCCTGCTACCGCAACACTCGGTCTGGTCTGATCTTAGACTGGGAATGAACTCCGTATGCATAAGTTAACCCACGAAATGAGCGTACGGGCGGTGAGTCGGCCGAAGAGGCATAATACGCAAGCCGAGGATCGATCCGGTCCCCCTCTGCGTGCTGTCGGTCCCGTTGCCACAACCCTCGGTCCGGCTGGGGCTTAGACATGGAATGAACTCCCTATGCCTAAGCCAACCCACAGAATGGGCGTGCGGGCGCTCAGCCGGCCGGAGAGGCAGAATACGCAAGTCGAAGATCGGCCCGATCCCCCCTACGTGCTGTCGATCCTGCTGCCGCAACCCTCGGTCCGATTCGATCTTAGACTGGGAATGAACTCCGTATGCTTAGATTGGGGATAAACTCCGTATGCCTAAGTCAACCCATGAAATGAGCGTACGGGCGCTCAACCGACCGGAGAGGCATAATGCGTAAGCCGAGGATCAGCCAGGTCCCCCTCCACGTGCTTTCAATCCTGCTGTCGGTCCTGCTACCACAACTTTCGGTCCAGTTGGGGCTTAGACATGGAATGAACTCCGTATGCCTAAGCCAACCCAAGAAACAAGCGTACGGGTGTTCAGCTGGCCGGAGAGGCAGAATGCACAAGACGAGGATCAACCCGATCCCCCCTACGTGCTGTCGATCCTGCTGCTGGACCTACTGCCGCAACCCTCAGTCCGGTCTGATTTTAAATTGGGAATGAACTCCGTATGCCTAAGCCAACCCACGAAACGAGCGTGCGGGCGCTCAGCCGGTTGGAGATGCAGAATGCGCAAGCCGGGGATTGGCTCGGTACCCCCCTGTGTGCTATCAATCTTGCTGCCGCAACCCTCAGTCCGGTCTGATCTTAGATTGGGAATGAACTCCATATGCCTAAGTCAACCCATGAAACGAGTGTGCGGGCACTGAGATGGCCGGATAGGCATAATGCGCAAGCTGGGGATCGGCCCGATCCCACTCTGCGTGCTGCCGATCTCGCTACCACAACCCTCGGTCCGGTTGGGGCTTAGACATGGAATGAACCCCCTATGCCTAAGCCAACCCATGAAATGAGCATGCTGGCGCTCAGTCGACCGGAGAGGCAGGATGCGTAAGCTAGGGATCGAACGGGTGGTCGGTTGGTTCAAGCACATCTTCATATTTCTACTATGACATTGCCATTTTTATGGCTTGTAAATTCATACAATGGTCCCCTAAGCCTTCATATGAAGTTTCATGGCAAGACGACCCGTTTTCTATTTTTCACAATTTTTGAAACTTTTTACGGTTTGGGATTTTTCAAAATTTTTTTAGAAAGAGTTTTGTCCCAAACTTTGGTAGAGGTGATCCCCGTATTTTTGTTGGCATTTACAAAAAAATTCAGCTAAAAACATGAAGTGGAGAAGATTTTGTGACCCTTTGAAAAAAGTGTCCCCATTTCAGACACTTTAATAGCTACTGGCAGCAAACCTATAAAATCTCAAATGCTCTTTAACGGGGTGTGAGTTCTCGAGGTTTGATGAGGGATAGGGGGCCAATATAAGGGCCAAGTAGCAGCACCCATTCCACATCATGTGCGCACACCCCCCGGCCCCCAATCACCGGAACCCCCAATGTCACCGGTTAGGCTCTCCGACGATGCTCCGACGGTCCTCTGGGGGAAAAAAAAGTGGCACCAGCTCATGCCTGAGCCCAGCATGTGCACCATGGCTCAAAATCTTAGACTGGGAATGAACCCCGTATGCTTAGACATGGAATGAACTCCGTCTGCCTAAGCCAACCCACGAAATGAGCGTGCAGGCACTCAGTCGACTGGAGAGGCAGAATGCGCAAGCCAGGGATCGGCTCGGTCCACCCTACGTGCTGTCGATCCTACTACCACAGCCCTCGGTCTGGTCTGATCTTAGACTGGGAATGAAATCCGTATGCATAAGTCAACCCACAAAACGAGCGTGAGGGCGTTGAGCCGACCGAAGAGGCATAATGCGCCAGCTGAAGATCGGCCCGATCCCCCGCTTCGTGCTGCCAGTCCCGCTGCCACAACCCTCGGTCCGACTGGGGCTTAGACATGGAATGAACTCCCTATGCCTAAGCCAACCCATGAAATAGGCGTGTGGGCGCTCAGCCGACCGGAGAGACAGAATGCGCAAGCCGGGGATCGGCCCGATCCCACCTGCGTGCTGCCGATCATACTGCCGCAACCCTCAATCTGGTCTGATCTTAGACTGGGAATGAAATCCATATGCATAAGTCAACCCACGAAACGAGTATCCAGGCGCTGAGCCGGCCGAAGAGGCATAATGCGTAAGTCGAGGATCGGCCCGGTCCCCCTCTGCATCTTTCAGTCCCACTGCCACAACCCTCGGTCCGACTGGGGCTTAGACATGGAATGAACTCCCTATGCCTAAGCCAACCCCTGAAACGGACGTACGGGTGCTCAGTCGACCGGAGAGGCAGAATGCGCAAGCCGGGGATTGACCCGATCCCCCCTGTGTGCTACCAATCCTGCTGTCGTAACCCTCAGTTCGGTCCAATCTTAGACTGGGAATGAACTCCGTATGCTTAGACTGGGGATCAACTCCATATGCCTAAGTCAACCCACGAAACAAGCGTGCGGGCGCTCAGTCGACCAGAAAGGCAAGATGCACAAGCCGGGGATCGAACGGGTGGTAGGTGGGTTCAAGCACATCTTCATATTTCTGCCATGCCAATGCCATTTGTATGGCTTGTAAATTCATACAATGGTCCTATAAGCCTTCATGTGAAGTTTCGTGGCAAGATGACCCGTTTTCTATTTTTGATGATTTTTGAAACTTTTTGCAGTTCGGGATTTTTTAAAATATTTTTAGAAAGAGTTTTGTCCCCAAATTTAGACTGGGAATGGACTCCGTATGCTTAGACATGGAATGAACTCCATATGCCTAAGCCAACCCACGAAACGAGCGTGGGGCGCTCAGCTGGGGATCAGCCCGATCCCCCTATATGCTGTCAATCCTGCTGTCGTAACCCTTGGTCCGGTCCAATCTTAGACTGGGAATGAACTCCGTATGCATAAGTCAACCCACGAAACGAGCGTGCGGGCACCGAGCCGACTGAAGAGGCATAATGCGCAAGTCAGGGATCGACCCGATCCCACTCTACGTGCTGGCGATCCAGCTGCCACAACCCTCAGTCCGGCTGGGGCTTAGACTTGGAATGAACTCCCCATGCCTAAGCCAACCCATGAAAGTGGAAAGCAAAAGGGGGCCAAGAGCCACTAGCATGCTACCTATGTGGAGGGAGCCACATTGCACGTAATTACTCGTAAAAGGGCAAGCTGGCGACTGTAGATAAGGAGTCTGACGAGGAGCCAGAGTCAGGGGCAGCAAAGCTTTGGTCATTGGTGCTCAATGCTGTCCAGAGTAAGGGGAGCCGTAAGCCAAAGGGCTTGATGTTTACGGATCTGATGGTTGTGGGTTAGAAGGTGAGTGTACTGGTGGACACAGGTGCCTCACATCTTTTTTTTTTCAGGTGATAGAGCCCAGAAGCTTAGACTAAAGGTGCAGAAAAGGACTGGTACCATCAAAACAGTGAACTCCAAGGAAGTTCCAGCCATTAGAGTAGTGTGGGGAGTGGAGTTATAGCTTAGAGACTGGAAAGGCAAAGAGACCATTGAGGTAATACACCTTGACAACTATGAGTTTGTGATTGGGTTGGATTTCCTTGTTTGGATTAATGCCCTCCTTGTGCCTTTTGTCGATTGTGTTTGCATCTTGGATGCACAGTGCCAATGCCTAGTGCCATTGAGGAGAGGGTCTGGAGTTGGGTCGCAGGTGGTGTCAGCCATCCAATTTGCCAAGGCGGTAAGCAGACAAGAAGACACCTTCTTGGCAGCCCTGAAATATGATGAGCCAAGGGAGAAAGAGACCGAGTCACCCTTAGAGGTGCTAAAGGTGCTGAAGACCTTTAGTGATGTGATGCCTACAAAGCTACCTAGCGAGCTACCACCTAAGAGAGAGGTGGACCACAAGATCGAGCTGGTGTCCGAGGCCAAGCCACCAGCTAGAGCCCCTTACCGAATGTCTCCACCAGAGTTGGAGGAGTTGAGGAAGCAGCTCAAAGACTTAGTTGATGCTAGCTTCATTAGGCCATCAAAGGCAGCCTATGGTGCACCGGTTCTATTTTAGTACAAGCATGATGGGCCATTGTAGCTGTGCATAGACTACCGGGCTTTGAACAAGCTGACCATCAAGAACAAGTACCCCATCCCACTCATTGTGGACTTGTTCGATCAACATGGGAGCGCAAGGTGGTTCACCAAGTTGGATTTAAGGTCAGGCTACTATCAAGTCAGGATCACGGAGGGAGATGAGCCAAAGACAGCATGTGTCACTCGATATGGTTCGTATGAGTTCTTGGTGATGCCTTTCGGACTCATGAACGCCCCAGTAACATTTTACACCCTTATGAACAAGGTACTTCAGTCATTCCTTGATCGGTTTGTTGTGGTTTATTTGGATGACATTGTGATCTACAGCCAGACTTTGGGAGAGCATGTAGACCACTTGAGACAGGTGTTCGAGGTGTTACGGGCACACAAGCTATTTTTCAAGAGGGAGAAGTGCTCATTTGCCCAGCAGGAGATCCCGTTCCGTGGCCACATAATGGGAGGTCACAGGATACGAATGGATGAAGGCAAGATACATGCCATCCTGGAGTGGTAACCGCCAGCCAAGGTCACTGAGTTGAGATCGTTCCTTGGGCTGGTCAACTACTACAGGTACTTCATCAAAGGTCGCTCAGCAATAGCCACGCCATTGACTGACTTGCTCAAGAAAGGGAAAGCATGGGAGTGGAGCGCAGGGTGCCAGCAAGCCTTTGACAGGTTGAAGCAGGCTGTGACCGAGGGGCCAATCTTGGCCTTGCCAGACCATGCCAAGCCGTATGAGGTGCATACAGATGCATTAGACTTTGCCATAGGGGGCGTGTTGATACAGGAGGGACGTCCAGTCACATTTGAGAGTAAGAAGCTGAATGAGACTGAGCGCAAGTACACGGTCAAAGAGAAGGAGATGACTGCAGTGGTGCACTGCTTGCGCACATGACGCCATTACCTGTTGGGGTCGAGGTTCGTGGTTAGGATGGACAATGTGGCGACCAGCTACTTCCTGATGCAGAAGACGTTGTCCCCCAAGCAGGCGAGATGGCAAGATTTTCTTTCAAAATTTGATTTCCAGATGGAGTACAAGCTGGGACAGGTGAACCTAGTGGTAGACACCCTGAGCAGGAAGGCTAACCTTGCTGCCATTAGCCAACCAAAGGGGTCATTGGTGCCACGCATCAAGGAGGGACTTACGCATGATCCTACAACCAAGGCTTTGATGGAGTACGCCCAGCAAGGTAAGACTAGGCAGTTTTGGTTATAGGATGGCTTGTTGTACACCAGGGGAGGTAGACTATTTGTGCCACAACACGAAAAGCTCTGCAACGAAGTTTTACAAGAATGCCATGATTCAAGGTGGGTTGGACACCCCGAAGTGAGTCGTACCTTGGCATTGATCGAGGATCGGTACTACTGGCTGGAAATGAGGGACGATGTGGAGGCCTATGTGAAGACTTGTCTTGTGTGCCAACAGGACAAGGTGGAGCTCAAGAAACCAGGTGGTCTCTTGGAGCCATTGCCAGTGCCAAAGCGACCATGGGAGAGTGTTTCTTTGGACTTTATAGTCTATCTACCCAAACCAAAAGGGTTTGGAAGCATCACGGTAGTGGTGGACAGGTTTTCCAAGTATGGAATCTTCATTCCAGCAACCAAGGAGTACCCAGTCGAGGAGGCAGCTCGATTGTTCCTGAAGAACATGGTTAAGTATTAGGGAGTGCCGAAGACCATTGTTAGTGATCGGGATGAGCATTTCACGGGCAGGTTCTGGACCGAGTTGTTCAAGCTGTTGGGGTCAGACTTGAACTTTTCCACCAGCATGCATCTGTAGACCGATGGGCAGATAGAATGAGTGAATGGACTATTAGAGGTCTACCTCAGGCACTATGTGAGTGCCACACAAAGGGACTGGCCAAAGCTGCTAGATATTGTGCAGTTTTCCTACAACTTGCAAAGGAACAAGGCAACGAACCAGAGCCCATTTGAGGTTGTGATAGGGCAACAACCACTAACACTCGGCTCGATTACTGCAGGTTATACAGGGCTGAATCCAGTAGCATACAAGTTTGCCAAGGCATGGCAGGAGCAAACTGACTTGGCTAGAGTTTGTCTACACAAGGCGGCCAAGAGGTCGAAGAAGTGGGCAGACTAGAATAGGCGGGATGTGCAGTTCCAGGTTGGAGACTTGGTGTTGATGAAGCTGCATCCCATTGTGCGCCATGGGGGGCTGCACAAAGGGCTAGTCCGGAGGTATGAGGGACCTTTCCGAGTAGTCAAGAGGGTAGGCAAGGTTGCCTACAAGCTGGATATGCCACCCAAGCTGAGGGTACACTCGGTGTTCCATGTGAGCATGCTCAAGCCGTTCTATGAGGATGAGGGAGATCCAGGATGGGCAGAGTCAAAGTGTACGCCATTGGGAGCAAGGGCCTCATATGAGAAGGAGGTCCTGATTGATTGTAATCTGTATAATCCCATGATTTTAGCCTTTATTCTAGAGATATTGCCATTAAGTGTAAGCTGGAGCCTCAACTATAAATAGAGGGTTGCTCCTCCCTCATTTGTACACCATCAAACACTTCCGTTTTAGTGAATACAAAAGCATTTCTAGAATTCTACCTTCTTATCCTGTTTCTCTTTAACTTGCAAAATCAGCCCTTCCCATTGTTCTAGTACCCGTACGCTTGTGTTTTAGGCTGACTTAGGCATAAAGGAGGAGATTCCAAGCCTAAGGCCGCACGGTTTCTGCGTCTAAGGTTAGTGCCCGTCACACAAGTACCAGCACCCATCGTACATCATGTGCATACACCCTCCCGCCCCCCAATCACTGGAACCCCTAATGCCGTCGGTTAGGCTCTCCGATGATGCTCCAGTGATGGTGCCCCGGGCAAAAAAAAAATGACACCAGCACATGCCCGAGCCTAGCATGTGCACCGTGGCTCAAAATCTTAGACTGGGAATGAACTCCGTATGCTTAAACATGGAATGAACTTCGTATGGCTAAGCCAACCCATGAAACGAGCGTGCGGGTGCTCAGTCGATCGAAGAGGCAGAATGCACAAGTCGGGGATCGATCTGATCCCCTCTGCATGCTGTCGATCCTGCTACTGGTCTTACTACTGTAACCCTCGATCTAATCCAATCTTAGACTGGGAATGAACTTCGTATGCTTAGACTGGGGATGAACTCCGTATGCCTAAGTCAACCCACGAAACGAACGTGCAGGCGTTTAGTAGGTCGGAAAGGCTGATCGAAAAGGTAGAATGCGTAAGCTGGGGATCGGCCCAATCCCCCCTGCGTGCTGTCGATCCTGCTGCTGGTCTTGCTATCGCAACCCTCGGTCCGGTCCAATCTTAGACTAGGAATTAACTCCGTATGCCTAAGTCAACCCATCAAACGAGCGTTCAGATGTTGAGCCGATCGGAGAGGCATAATGCGCAAGCCGGGGATCAGCCCGATCCCCTTCTGCGTGCTATCGATCTCGTTGCCACAACATTTGGTCCGACTGGGGCTTAGACATGGAACGAACTCCCTATGCCTAAGCCAACCCACGAAATGGGCATTCGGGCGCTCAGCCGGCCGGAGAGGCAGAATGCGTAAGCCAGGGATTGGCCTGGTCCCCCCTGCGTGCTGTCGATCCTGCTACCACAACCTTCGACCTGGTCCGATCTTAGACTGAGAATGAACTCCGTATGCTTGCACTGGGGATGAACTTCGTATGCCTAAGTCAACCCATAAAATGAGCGTACAGGCGCTCAGTCGACTGGGGAGGCCGATCGAAGAGGCATAATGTGCAAGCCGAGGATCAGCTCATTTCCCCTCTACATCCTGTCGATCCCACTGTCGGTCCTGCTACCACAACCATCGATCCGACTGGGGCTTAGACATGGAATGAACTCTGTATGCCTAAGCCAACCCACGAAACGAGCGTGCGGGTGCTCACCGGTCGAAAAGGCAGAATGCGCAAGCCGGGGATCGACCTGATCCCCACCTACGAGCTACCAATCCTACTACTGGTCCTGCTGTCGCAACCCTCGATTTGATCTGATCTTAGACATGGAATGAACTCTGTATGCCTAAGCCGACCCACGAAATGAACGTGCGGGCGTTCAGTCAACAGGAGAGGCAGAATATGCAAGTCGGGGATCGGCTCGGTCCCCCCTATGTGCTGTTGCTCCTGCTATCACAACCCTCGGTCCGGTCTGATCTTAGACTGGGAGTGAACTTCGTATGCCTAAGTCAACCCATGAAATGATCGTTTGAGCATTGAGCCAATCGGAGAGGCATAATGCGTAAGCCGAGGATCAGCTCAGTCCCCCTCTACGTGCTGTCGGTCCCACTGCCACAACCCTCGGTTCGGTTGGGGCTTAGACATAGAATGAACTCCCTATGCCTAAGCTAAACCACGAAATGGGCGTGCTGGCGTTCAGTCGATTGGAAAGGAAGAATGCACAAGCCGGGGATCAGCCCGGTCCCCCCTTCGTGCTATCGATCCTGCTGCCACAACCATTAGTCCGGTCTGATCTTAGACTGGGAATGAACTCTGTATGCTTAGACTGGGGATGAACTTCGTATGCCTAAGTCAACCCACGAAATGAGCGTGCGGGCGCTCAGCCAGCCGGAGAGGCATAATGCACAAGTCGAGGATCAGCCTGATCCCCCTCTATGTCCTATCGATCTTGCTGTCGGTCTATTGCCACAACCCTCGGTCTGATTGGGGCTTAGACATGGAATGAACTCCGTATGCCTAAGCCAACCCACGAAATGAGCGTGCGGGTGCTCAACCGACCGTGGAGGCAGAATGCGTAAGCCAAGGATTGGCCCAGTCCCCCCCTGCGTGCTATCGATCCTTCTGTCGCAACCCTTGGTCTGGTTTGATCTTAGACTGGGAATGAACTCTGTATGCTTAGACTAGGGATGAACTCCGTATGCCTAAGTCAACCCACGAAATCTGCGTGCAAGCGCTCAGTCGGTCAAAAAGGCCAGTCGGAGAGGTAAAATGCACAAGCCGGGGATCGGCCTAGTCCCCCCTGCGTGCTGCTGATCCTACTGCTGGTTCTGTTATTGCAACCCTCGATCTGATCCCATCTTAGACTAGGAATGAACTTCGTATGCTTAGACATGGAATGAACTCCGTATACCTAAGCCAACCCATGAAATGAGCGTGAGGGAGCTCAGCCAGTCGGAGAGGCAGAATGCGTAAGTCGGGCACCGATTCGGTCCCCCCTGCATGCTGTCGATCCGCTGTCGTAACCCTCGGTCTGGTCTGATCTTAGACTAGGAATGAACTCTGTATGACTAAGTCAACCCACGAAAGGAGCATACGGGCGCTCAGCCACTCAGAGAGGCAGAATGCGCAAGCCAGGGATCGACCCGGTCCCCCCTGCGTGCTGTCGATCTTGCTGTCGCAACCCTCGATCCGGTTTGATCTTAGACTGGGAATGAACTCCATATGCTTAGACTGGGGATGAACTCCATATACCTAAGTCCACCCATGAAATGAGCATGTGGACGCTCAGTCGACCAGAGAGGCAGGATGCATAAGCCGGGGATTGAACGGGTGGTAGGTGGGTTCAAGCACATCTTCATATTTCTGCCATGCCAATGCCATTTTTATGGTTTGTAAATTCATACAATGGTCCCCTAAGCCTTCATGTGAAGTTTCCTGGCAAGACGACCCGTTTTCTATTTTTCATGATTTTTGAAACTTTTTGAGGTTTGGGATTTTTCAAAATTTTTTTAGAAAGAGTTTTGTCCTCAAATTTGGCAGAGGTGTTGCTTGTATTTTTTATGGCATGCACAAAAAACTTTAGCTAAAAACTCGAAGTGGAGAAGATTTTGTGACCGTTTGAAAGAAGTGTCCCCATTTTAGACACTTTAATGGCTACTGGCAGCAACCTATAAAATCTCAAATGCTCTTTAAGGGGGTGTGAGTTCTCAAGGTTTGATGAAGGATAGGGGGCTAATATAAGGGCCAAGTGCCAGCACCCATCGCACATCATGTGCGCACACCCCCTAACCTCCCCAATCATTGAAACCCCCAACGCCTTCGGTTAGGCTCTCCGACGATGCTCCGGCATATGCTTAGACATGGAATGAACTCCGTATGCCTAAGCCAACCCAAGAAATGAATGTGCGGGTGCTTAGCCGATCGGAGAGGTAGAATGTGCAAGCTGAGGATTGGACTGATGCCCCTCTACGTGCTGCTGGTCCCGCTGCCACAACCCTCGGTCCGACAGGGGCTTAGACATGGAATGAACTCCCTATGCCTAAGCCAACCCATGAAATGGGCATACGGGTGCTCAGCCGGCCGGAGAGGTAGAATGTGCAAGCCAAGGATCGGCCCGGTCCCCCCTGCGTGCTACCGATCCTGTCCTCGCAACCCTCGATTCGGTTCGATCTTAGACTGGGAATGAACTCCGTATGTTTAGACTGGGGATGAACTCCGTATGCCTAAGTCAACCCATGAAACGAGTGTGTGGGCGCTTAGCCGACCGGAGAGGCTGGCAGAGAGGTAGAATGCACAAACCGAGGATCAGACCGATCCTTCTCTGCGTGTTGTCGATCCCGCTGCCATACCCCTCAGTCTGGTTGGGGCTTAGACATAGAATGAACTCCTTACGCTTGAGCCAACCCATAAAATGGGTGTGAGGGCATTCAGCCATCGAAGAGGCAGAATGTGCAAGATGGGGATCGGCTTGATCCGATTTGATCTTAGATAGGAAATGAACTCTGTATGCCTAAGTCAACCCATGAAATGAGCGTGCGGATGCTGAGCCGGCCAGAGAGGCATAATGCGCAAGCCGGGGATCGGCCTGATCCCCCTCTGCGTGCCACCGGTCCTGCTGCCACAACCCTCGATTCGGCTGGGGCTTAGACATGGAATGAACTCCCTATGCCAAAGCCAACCCACGAAACGAGCGTACGGGCGCTCAGTTGGCCGAAAAGGTAGAATGCGCAAGATGGGGATCGGGTCGGTCCCCCTGCGTGCTGCCGATCCTACTACCGAAACCCTCGATCCGGTTAGATCGTAGACTGGGAATGAACTCCGTTTGCTTAGACTAGGGATGAACTCCGTATGCCTAAGTCAACCCGCGAAATGAGCGTGCTGGCGCTCAGTCGACCGGAGAGGTCGGTCAGAAAGGCATAATGCACAAGCCAAATATCAGCCCGGTATCCCTCTGCGTGCTGCCGATCCTGCTGCAGGTCCTGCTACCACAACCCTCGGTCCGACTGGGGCTTAGACATGGAATAAACTTCGTATGCCTAAGCCAACCCACGGAATGAGCGTACGGGCACTCAGCCGGCTGGAGAGACAGAATGCGCAAGTCAGGGATCGGCCCGATCCCCCCTGCGTGCTACCGATCTTACTACTAGTCCTGCTGCCACAACCCTCAGTCCGGTCCGATCTTAGACTGGGAAAAAACTCCATATGCTTAGACATGGAATGAACTTCGTATGCCTAAGCCAACCCATAAAACGAGCGTACGGGTGCTCAGCCCGTCGGAGAGGCAGAATGCGTAAGTCGAGGACCGGCTTGATCCCTCCTGCGTGCTGTCGATCCTGCTGCTACAACCCTCGGTCCGATCCGATCTTAGACTGGAAATGAACTCCGTATGCCGAAGTCAACCCACGAAACGAGCGTACGGGTGTTGAACCAGCCGGGAGAGGCATAATGAGCAAGCCGAGGATCGACCCGATCCCCCTCTGTGTGCTACTGGTCCAGCTGCCACAACCACGTCGGTCCTGCTAGGGCCTAGACATGAATGAACTCCCTATGCCTAAGCCAACCCATGAAACAGGCGTGCGGGCACTCAACCGACCGGAGAGGCAGAATGCGCAAGTCGGGGATACGTCTGATCCCCCCTGCGTGCTGTCGATCCTGCTGTTGCAACCCTCGATCCGATCTGATCTTAGACTGGGAATGAACTTCATATGCTTAGACTAGGGATTAACTCCGTATGCCTAAGCCAACCCACAAAACGAGTGTGTGGACGCTCAGCCGACAAGAGAGGCAGGATGCGTAAGCCGAGGATTGAACGGGTGGAAGGTGGGTTCAAGCTCATCTTCATATTTCTGCCCTGCCAATGCCATTTTTATGGCTTGTAAATTCATACAATCGTCCCCTACGCCTTCATGTGAAGTTTCGTGGCAAGACGACCTGTTTTCTATTTTTCATGATTTTTGAAACTTTTTAAGGTTCGGGATTTTTTAAATTTTTTTTAGAAATAATTTTGTCCCCAAATTTGGGAGATGATCCTCATATTTTTTTTGGCATGCACAAAAAAATTCAACTAAAAATTCGAAGTGGAGAAGATTTTGTGACCATTTGAAAAAAGTGTCCCCATTTCAGACACTTTAATGGCTACTGGCAGCAAACCTATAAAAACTCAAATGCTCTTTAAGGGGGTGTGAGTTCTCAAGGTTTGATGAGGGATAAGGGGCCAATATAAGGGCCAAGTACCAGCACCCATCGCACATCATGTGCGCACACCCCCCGACCCCGCAATCGTTGGAACCCCAAATGCCGTCGGTTATGCTCTCTGGCGATGCTCCGGCGATGGTGCCCTGAGCGAAAAATATGCGGCACCAGCACTTGCCCAAGCCCAGCATGTGCACCGTGGCTCAAACTCTTCAACTGGGAATGAACTCCATATGCTTAGACATCGAATGAACTCTATATGCCTAAGCCAACCTATGAAACGAGCGTGCGGATGCTCAGCCGATCGGAGAGGTAGAATGCACAAGTCGGGGATCGGCCCGGTCCCCCTCTGCGTGCTGTCGGTCCCGTTGCCCAACCCTCAGTCCGGCTGGGGCTTAGACAAGGAATGAACTCCCTATGCCTAACCCAACCCACGAAACGGGCGTACGGGCACTCAACTAGCCGGAGAGGCAGAATGTACAAGCTGGGGATCAGCCCGGTCCCCCCTATATGCTGTCGACCCTTCTGTCGCAACCCTCAGTCTAGTTTGATCTTAGACTAGGAATGAACTCCGTATGCTTAGACTGGTGATGAACTCCGTACGCCTAAGTCAACCCACGAAACGAGCATGCAAGCGTTCAATCGATCGGAGAGGCAGAATGTGCAAGCTGGGGATCGACCCGATCCCCCCTGCGTGCTACCAATCCTGTTGTTGGTCTTGCCGCTGCAACCCTCAGTCTGGTCTGATCTTAGACTGGGAATGAACTCTTTATGCTTAGACATGGAATGAACTCCGTATGCCTAAGCCAACCCATGAAACGACTGTGCGGGCGTTCAACTGACCGGAGTGGCAGAATGCACAAGTCGGGGACCGACCTGATCCCCCCCACGTGCTATCGATCCTGCTGTCACAACCTTCGGTCCGATCTGATCTTAGACTGGGAATGAACTCCGTATGCCTAAGTCAACCCATGGAACGAGCATTTGGGCGCTGAGCCGGCCAGAGAGGCATAATGAGCAAGCCGGGGATCGACCCGGTCCCCCTCTGCGTGTTGCCGGTTTGGCTGGGGCTTAGACATGGAATGAACTCCCTATGCCTAAGCCAACCCATGAAACGGGCGTGCGGGCGCTCAACTGACGAAGAGGTAGAATGCGCAAGCCGGGGATCGCCCGATCCCTTTTACGTGCTACCGATCCTACTGTCGTAACCCTCGATCCGGTCTGATCTTAGACTGGGAATGAACTCCGTATGCTTAGACTGGGGATGAACTCCGTATGCCTAAGTCAACCCACAAAACGAGCGTGCGAGTGCTCAGCCGACTGGAGAGGCCGGTCGAAAAGGCATAATGCATGAGCTGGGGATTAGACCGGTCCCCCTATGCATGCTGCCGATTCTGCTACCGGTCTTGCTGCCACAACCCTCGGTCTGGCTGGGGCTTAGACATGGAATGAACTTCGTATGCCTAACCCAACCCACGAAACGGGCGTGCGGGTGCTCAGCCGACCGGAGAGGCAGAATGCACAAGATGGGGATCGGCCTATCCCCCCCTGCGTGCTGCCGATCCTGCTGTTGCAACCCTTGGTCCGATCCAATCTTCTACTAGGAACAAACTCCGTATCCTTAGACATGGAATGAACTCCGTATGCCTAAGCCAACCCATGAAATGAGCGTGCGGGCACTCAGCCGATCGGAGAGGCAAAATGCGCAAGTTGGGGACTGATCCGGTCCCCTCCTGTGTGCTGTCGATCCAGCTGTCGCAACCCTCAGTCCGATCTGATCTTAGACTGGGAATGAACTCCGTATGCCTAAGTCAACCCACGAAATGAGCGTGCGGGCACTGAGTCGATCAGAGAAGCATAATGCGCAGCCAAGGATTAGCCTGATCCCCCTCTGTGTGCTGTCAGTCCTGCTGCCACAACCCTCAGTTCAGCTAGGGATTAGACATGGAATGAACTCCCTATGCCTAAGCCAAATCATGAAATGGGGGTGCGGGCACTCAGTCGGTCAGAGAGTTAGAATGTGCGAGCCAGGGATCGGCTCGGTCCCCCCTACGTGCTGCCTATCCTACTGCCGCAACCCTCGATCCGATCCAATCTTAGACTGGGAATGAACTCCGTATGCTTAGACTGGGGATGAACTTCGTATGCCTAAGTCAACCCATGAAACAAGTGTGCGGGCGGTCAACCGGCCGGAGAGGCATAATGCGCAATCCGTGGATCTGCCCAGTCCCCCTCTACGTGCTGGCGATCTCGCTGTCGGTCCTGCTGCCACAACCCTCGGTCTGGCTAGGGCTTAGACATGGAATGAACTCCGTATGCCTAAGCCAACCCACAAAACAAGCATGCGGGTGCTTATTCGACCGGAGAGGCAGAATGCACAAGCTGGGATCAGCCCGGTCCCATCTTGCTGCTTGTCCTACTGCCGTAACCCTCAGTCCGATCCGATCTTAGATTGAGAATGAACTCCGTATGCTTAGACATGCAATGAACTCCGTATGCCTAAGCTAACCCACAAAATGAGCGTGCGGGCGCTCAGTCTGTCGGAGAGGCAGAATGCGCAAGTAGGAGACTGGCTCGATCCCCCCTACGTGCTGTCGATCTTGCTGCTGCAAACCTCGGTCCGGTCTGATCATAGACTGGGAATGAACTCTGTATGCCTAAGTCAACCTTCGAAACGAGCGTTCGGGTGATGAACCGATCGTAGGGGCATAGTGCGCAAGCCGGGGATCGCACCGATCCCCCTCTACGTGCTGTCGGTCCCACTACCACAACCCTCAGTCCGGTTGGGGCTTAGACATGGAATGAACTCCCTATGCCTAAGCCAACCCATGAAATAGGCATGCGGGCGCTAAGCTGGCCAGAGAGGTAGAATGCGCAAGTCGGGGATCGGCCCGATCCCCTCTGCGTGCTGCTGATCCTACGTCGCAACCCTGGGTGCGGTTTGATCTTAGATTGGGAATGAACTCCGTATGCTTAGACTGGGGATGAACTCATATGCCTAAGTCAACCCATGAAACGAGCGTGCGTGCGCTCAGTTGGCCGGAGAGGCAGAATGCGTAAGCCGGGGATCGGCCCGATCACCCCCTGCGTTCTATCGATCCTGCTGCTGGTCCTGCTGCCACAAGCCTTCGTCCAGTTCAATCATAGACTGGGAATGAACTCTGTATGCTTAGACATGGAATGAACTTCGTATGCCTAAGCCAACCCACGAAACGAGCGTACGGGCGCTCAACCAGCCGGCCCGGTCCCCCCTGCATGCTGTCCATCCTGCTACCACAATCCTCGGTCCGGTCTGATCTTAGACTGGGAATGAACTCTGTATGCCTAAGTTAACCCACAAAATGAGCGTGCGGGCGCTGAGTCGGCCGAAGAGGCATAATGCGCAAGCCAGGGATCAGCCCGTCCCCCTCTGGGTGCTGTCGGTCCCGCGGCCACAACCCTCGGTTCGACTAGGGCTTAGACAGGAAATGAACTCCCTATGCCTAAGCCAACCCATGAAATGGGTGTGTGACGCTCAGTCAGTCGGAAAGGCAGAATGCGTAAGCCGGGGATCGGCCCGGTCCCCCCTAGGTGCTGTCGCAACCCTCGGTCCGATCCGATCTTAGATTGGGATTGAACTCTGTATGCTTTGACTGGGGATGAACTCCGTATGCCTAAGTCAACCCACAAAATGAGCGTACGGGCGCTCAGCCGACGAGAGAGGCAGGATGCGCAAGCCGGGGATCGAACGGGTAGTAGGTGGGTTCAAGCACATCTTCATATTTCTGTAATGCCAATGCCATTTTTATGGCTTGTAAATTCATACAATGGTCCCCTAAGCCTTCATGTGAAGTTTCGTGGCAAGATGACCCATTTTCTATTTTTCACGATTTGTGAAACATTTTACGGTGCGACATTTTTTAAAATTTTTTTACAAAGAGTTTTGTCCCCAAATTTATTAGAGGTGATCCTTGAAATTTTTTTGGCATGCACAAAAAAATTCAGCTAAAACATCGAAGTGGAGAAGATTTTGTGACCGTTTGAAAAAAGTGTCACCATTTCAGACACTTTAATAGCTACTGGCAGCAAACCTATAAAATCTCAAAAGCTCTTTAAGGGGGTGTGAGTTCTCGAGGTTTGATGAGGGATAGGGGACCAAGAGGCATAATGCACAAGCCGGGGATCGACCCGGTCCCCCTTTGTGTGCTACCAATCCCACTGCCACAACTCTCGATCTGGCTGGGGCTTAGACATGGAATGAACTCCCTATGCCTAAGCCAACCCATGAAATGAGTGTACGGGTGCTCAACCGACCGGGGAGGCAGAATGCACAAGTCAGGGATCGACCCAGTCCCCCCTGGGTGCTACCCATCCTACTCCCACAGCCCTCGATCCGGTCCGATCTTAGACTGGGAATGAACTTCGTATGCTTAGACTGGGGATAAACTCCGTATGCCTAAATCAACCCACGAAATGAGTGTGCGTGCGCTCAGCTGGCCGGAGAGGTCGGTCGGAGAGGCATAATGCGCAAGTCGGGGATCAGCCCGGTCCCCTTCTACGTGCCCCCGATCCCGCTACCGGCCCCACTGCCACAACCCTCGGTCCGGCTAGGGCTTAGACATGGAATGAACTCCGTATGCCTAAGCCAACCCACGAAACGAGCGTGCGGGCGCTCAGCAGGCCAGAGAGGCAGAATGCGCAAGTCGAGGATCGGCCTGATCCCCCCTGCATGCTGTCGATTTTACTGCCGCAACCCTCGGTCCGATCCGATCTTAGACTGGGAATGAACTCCGTATGCTTAGACGTGGAATGAACTCCGTACGCCTAAGCTAACCCATGAAACGAGCATACGGGTGCTCAGTCGGTCGGAGAGGCAGAATGCACAAGCTGGGGATCAGCCCGATCCCCCCTATGTGCTATCGATCCTACTGCTGCAACCCTCGGTCTAGTCCAATCTTAGACTGGAAATGAACTTCATATGCCTAAGTCAGCCCACGCAACGAGCATGCGGGCGCTTAGCCGGCATGAAAGGCATAATGCGCAAGCCGGAGATCGGCCCAGTCCTCTTCTGTGTGATGTCGGTCCCACTGCCACAGCCCTTAGCCCAGCTGGGGCTCAGACATGGAATGAACTCCCTATGCCTACGCCAACCCACAAAACGGGGTTGCGAGCACTCAACTGGCAAGAGAGGCAGAATGCGCAAGCCGGGGATCAGTCCGATCCCCCCTACGTGCTGCCGATCCTGCTGCTGCAACCCTCGGTCCGGTTCGATCTTAGACTGGGAAAGAACTCTATATGCTTAGACTGGGTATGAACTTCGTATACCTAAGTCAACCCATGAAATGAGGGTGCGGGTGCTCAACCGACCAGAGAGGCAGGATGGGCAAGCCGGGGATCAAACGGGTGGTAGGTGGGTTCAAGCACATGTTCATATTTCTGCTATGCCAATGCCATTTTTATGGCTTGTAAATTTATAGAATGGTCCCCTAAGCCTTCATGTGAAGTTTCGTGGCAAGACGACCCGTTTTCTATTTTTCATGATTTTTGAAACTTTTTGGGGTTGGGGATTTTTTAAAATTTTTTTAGAAAGAGTTTTTTCCCCAAATTTGGTAGAGGTGATCCTTGTATTTTTTTTTGGCATGCACAAAAAAATTTAGCTACAAAAATCGAAGTGGAGAAGATTTTGTGACCATTTGAAAAATGTGTCCCCATTTCAGACACTTTAATGGCTATTGGCAGCAAACCTATAAAATCTCAAATGCTCTTTAAGGGGGTGTGAGTTCTCGAGGTTTGATGAGGGATAGGGGGCCAATATAAGGGCCAAGTACTAGCACCCATCGCACATCATGTGCGCACACCCCTCGGCCCCCCAATCGCTGGAACCTCAAATGCCACCGGTGAGGCTCTCCGACGATGCTCCGACGATGGTGCCTCGGGTGAAAAAAATACGGCACCAGCACATGCCCGAGCCCAGCATGTGCACCGTGGCTCAAAATCTTAGAATGGGAATGAACTCTGTATGCTTAGACATGGAATGAACTCCGTATACCTAAGCCAACCCACGGAAAGAGCGTGTGGGCGCTCAGTCAATCGGAGAGGTAGAATGCGTAAGCTGGGGATCGACCCGATCCCACCTATGTGCTATCGATTCTGCTACTGCAACCCTCAGTTTGATCCAATCTTAGGCTGGGAATGAACTCCGTAAGCCTAAGTCAACCCACGAAAAGAACGTGCGGGCGCTGAGCTGACCGGAGAGGCATAATGCGCAAGCACAGGGATCAGCCCGGTCCCTCTCTGCGTGCTGCCGATCCTGCAGCCACAACCCTCGATTTGGCTGGGTCTTAGACATGGAATGAACTCCTTATGCCTAAGCCAACCCACAAAACTGGCGTGCGGGCGCTCAACCGATCAGAGAGGCAGAGTGCACAAGCCGGGGATCGGCCCGGTCCCCCTTACGTGCTGTCGATCCTGCTGCCGCAACCCTCGGTTCGGTCTGATCTTAGACTGGGAATGAACTCCGTATGCCTAAGTCAACCCATAAAATGAGCGTACGGGCGCTCAGCTGGCCCCCTCAATCACCGGAACCCCTAATGTCGTCGGTTAGGCTCTCCGGTGATGCTTCGACGATGGTGCCTCGGGTGAAAAAACTATGACACCAGTAAATGTCCGAGCCCAGCATGTGCACCGTGGCTCAAAATCTTAGACTGGGAATGAACTCTGTATGCTTAGACATGGAATGAACTCCATATGCCTAAACAACCCACGAAATGAGTATGCTGGCGCTCAGTCGGTTGGAGAGGCAGAATGCGCAAACCAGGGATTGGCCCGATCCCCCCGTGTGCTATTGATCCTGCTGTCGTAACCCTCGGTCCGATTTGATCTTAGACTGGGAATGAACTTCGTATGCATAAGTCAACCCACGAAACAAGCGTGCGGGTGCTGAGCCAGCCGAAGAGACAGAATAAGCAAGCCAGGGACAGGTCTGGCCCCCCCTGCATGCTGCCGATTCTGCTATCGTAACCCTCGATCTGGTCTGATCTTAGACTGGAATGAGCTTCGTATCCTTAGACTGTGGATGAACTCTGTATGCCTAAGTCAACCCACGGAATGAGCGTGCGGGCGCTCAGTCGGCAGGAGAGGCCGACCGAAGAGGCATAATGTGCAAGTCGGGGATCGGCCCGATCCCCCCCTGTGTGCTGCTGGTCTCGCTGCCACAACCCTCGGTCTGACTGGGGCTTAGACATGGAATGAACTCCCTATTCCTAAGCCAACCCACGAAACGGGCGTACGGGGGGCTCAGTCAGTTGGAGACATAAAATGTGCAAGCCGGGGATCGGCCCATCCCCCCTGCGTGCTGTCGATCCTACTGCTGCAACCCTCAGTCCAGTCCGATCTTAGATTGGAATGAACTCCATATGCTTAGACTGGGGATGAACTCCGTATGCCTAAGTCAACCCACAAAATGAGCGTGCGGGCACTCAGCCGACCAGAGACGACCCATTTTCTATTTTTCTTGATTTTGGAAACTTTCTACGGTTCGAGATTTTTGAGAATTTTTTTAGAAATAGTTTTGTCCCCAAATTTGGTACAGGTGATTCTTGTATTTTTGTTGGCACGCATAAAAACATTCAGCTAAAAACTCGAAGTGGAGAAGATTTTGTGACCGTTGGAAAAAAGTATCCCCATTTCAGACACTTTAATGGCTACTGGCAGCAAACCTATAAAATCTCAAATGCTCTTTAAGGGGGTGTGAGTTCGCGAGGTTTGATGAGAGATAGGGGTCCAATATAAGGGCCAAGTACTAGCACCCATCGCACATCATGTGTGCACACCCCCCGGCCCCTCCAATCGTCGGAACCCCTAATGCCATCAGTTAGGCTGTCCGACGATGCTCCGACGATGGTGCCCTAGGAGAAAAGAATGCGGCACCAGGACATGCCCGAGCCAGCATGTGCATCGTGGCTCAAAATGTTAGACTGGGAATGAACTTTGTATGCCTAAGCCAAGCCAGAAAATAAGCCGTGCAGGCACTCAGCCGACCAGAGAGGCAGAATGCACAAACTAGGGATCAGCCCGGTCCCCCTTTCAGGCTGTCGATCCTGCTGCTGCAACCCTCAGTCTGGTCTGATCTTAGACTGGGAATGAACTCCGTATGCATAAGTCAACCCACGAAACAAGCGTGCGGGTGCTGAGCCGGCCGAAGAGGCATAATGCGTAAGCCGAGGATCAGCCCGGTCCCCTCTGCGTGCTGCTGATCTCGCTGCCACAACCCTTGGTCTGGCTGGGGCTTAGACGTGGAACGAACTCCCTATGCCTAAGCCAACCCACGAAATGGGCGTATGGGCGCTAAGCCGATCGGAGAGGCAGAATGGGCAAGTCGGGGATCAGCCCAGTCCCCCCTACGTGCTGTCGATCTTGCTCCGTAACCCTCGGTCTGGTCCGATCTTAGACTGGGTATGAATTCCGTATGCTTAGACTAGGGATGAACTCCGTATGCCTAAGTCAACCCATGAAACGAGCGTACAGGCACTCAGTCGACCGGAGTGGCCGACCGAAAAGCCATAATGCGTAAGTCAGGGATCAGCCCGATCGCCCTCTACGTACTGCCAATGCCGCTGTCGGTCCTGCTGCCACAACCCTCGATCCTGCTGGGGCTTAGATATGGAATGAACTCCGTATGCGTAAGCCAACCCACGAAATGAGCGTGCAGGCACTCAACCGATCGGAGAGGTAGAATGTGCAAGCCGGGGATCGACTCGATCCCCCCTGCATGCTGCCGATCCTACTGCTAGTCCTGCTGCAGCAACCATCGGTTCGGTCTGATCTTAGACATGGAATGAACTCCGTATGCCTAAGCCAACCCACGAATCGAGCGTACGGGCACTCAGTCGATCGGTGAGGCAGAATGCATAAGTCGAGGATCGATCGGGTCCCCCCTATGTACTGTCGATCCTACTGCCGTAACCCTCGATCTGGTCTGATCTTAGACTGGGAATGAACTCTGTATGCCTAAGTCAACCCATGAAACAAGCGTGCAGGTGCTGAGCCGGCCGGAGAGGCATAATCCCAAGTTGGGAATCAACCCGATCCCCCTCTGCGTGCTGTCGGTCCCACTGTCACAACCCTCGATCCGATGAGGGCTTAGACATGGAATGAACTCCCTATGCCTAAGCCAACCCACGAAACGGGCGTGCGGGCGCTCAGCCGGCCGGAGAGGCAAATGCGCAAGCTGGGAATTGGCCCGGTCCCCCCTGCGTGCTGTCGATCCTGCTACTGGAACCCTCGGTCCGGTCCGATCTTAGACTGGGAATGAACTCCGTATGCTTAGACATGGAATGAACTCCGTATGCTTAGACATGGAATGAACTCTGTATGCCTAAGCCAACCCATGAAACGAGCGTGCGGGCGCTCAGCTGGACAGAGAGGTAGAATACGCAACCCACGGATTGGCCTGGTCCCCCCTACGTGCTGTCAATCCTGCTGCCGCAACCCTCAGACCGGTCTGATCTTAGACTGGGATTGAACTCTATATGCATAAGTCAACACACAAAACGACCGTGCAAGCGCTGAGTCGGCCGAAGAGGCATAATGCGCAAGCTAGGGATTGGCCCGATCCTCCTCTGTGCGCTATCGATCCCGCTGCAACAACCCTCAATCCGGCTGGGGCTTAGACGTGGAATGAACTTCCTATGCCTAAGCCAACCCACAAAACAGGCGTGCGGGCGCTTAGCCGACCGGAGAGGCAGAATGTGCAAGCCGGGGATTGGCCCAGCCCCCCCTGCGTGCTGCCGATCCTGCACCAGGCCCTGCGTGCTGCTGATCTTAGACTGGGAATGAACTCCATATGCTTAGACTGGGGATGAACTCCGTATGCCTAAGTCAACCCACGAAACAAGCGTGCGGGTGCTCAGTCGATCAGAGAGGTCGGCTGGAGAGGCATAATGTGCAAGTCGAGGATTAGCCAAGTCCCCCTATGCGTGCTGCCGATCCCGCTGCCGGCCCTGTTGCCATAACCCTCTGTCCGGCTGGGGCTTAGACATGGAATGAACTCTGTATGCCTAAGCCAACCCACGAAACAAGCGTGCATACGCTTAGCTGGTCAGAGAGACAGAATGCGCAACCCTGCTATTGATCCTGCTGCTGGTCCTGCTGCCGGTCCTACTGGCGTAACCCTCGGTCCGGTCTGATCTTAGACTGGGAATGAACTCCGTATGCTTAGACATGGAATGAACTCCCTATGCCTAAGCCAACCCATGAAACGAGCGTGTTGGCGCTCAGTCGGCCAGAGAGGCAGAATACGCAAGCTGAGGATCAGCCCAATCCCCACTGCGTGCTGCCGATCCTGCTATCGCAACCCTCGGGCCGGTCCGATCTTAGACTGGGAATGAACTCTGGATGCCTAATTCAGCTCACGAAATGACCGTTCGGGCACTGAGCCAACGGAAAAGGCATAATGCACAAGTCGGGGTTCGGTCTGGTCCCCATCTGCGTGCTGTCGATCCCGTTGCCACAACCCTTGGTTCGACTGGGGCTTAGACACGGAATGAACTCCGTATGCCTAAGCCAACCCACGAAAAGGGTGTGTGGGCGCTTAGCCGGTCGGAGAGGCAGAATACGCAAGCCGGGGATCGATCCGGTCCCCCCTGCGTGCTACCGATCCTACTATCGCAACCCTCGGTCCGATCTGATTTTAGACTGGGAATGAACCCCGTATGCTTAGACTGGGTATGAACTCCATATGCCTAGGTCAACCCACGAAACGAGTGTGCTGGCGGTCAGTCGACCAGAGAGGCAGGATGCGCAAGCCAGGGATCGAACGGGTAGTAGGTGGGTTCATGAACATTTTCATATTTCTACCGTGCCAATGCCATTTTTATGGCTTGTAAATTCATAAAATGGTCCCCTAAGCCTTCATGTGAAGTTTCATGGCAAGATGACCTGTTTTCTTTTTTTCATGATTTTTGAAACTTTTTACGGTTCGGGATTTTTTAAAATTTTTTAAAGATTTTTGTCCCCAAATTTGGTAGATGTGATCCTTGTATTTTTGTTGGCATGGACAAAACAATTCAACTAAAAACTTGTAGTGGAGAAGATTTTGTGATCGTTTGAAAAAAGTGTCCCTATTTCAGACACTTAATGGCTACTAGCAGCAAACCTATAAAATCTCAAATGCTCTTTAAGGGGGTGTGAGTTCTCGAGGTTTGATGAGGGATAGGGGGCCAATATAAGGGCCAAGTACCAGCACCCATCGCACATCATGTGCTCACACCCCCCCGGCCCCCAATCGCTGAAACCCCCAATGCTGTCGGTTAGGCTCTCCGATGATGCATCGACGATGCTCCGACGATGGTGCCCTGGGTGAAAAAAATGTGGCACCAGCACATGCCCGAGCCCAGCATGTGCACCGTGGCTCAAAATATTAGACTGGGAATGAACTCCGTATGCTTAGACATGGAATGAACTCCATATGCCTAAGCCAACCCGTGAAATGAGCGTGCGGGCGCTCAGCCGGGTCAGAGAGGCAGAATGCGCAAGCCGGGGATCGACCTGGGTCTCCCCTACGTGCTGTCGATCCTACTACCGCAACCCTCGGTCCGGTTGGATCTTAGATTGATAATGAACTCTGTATGCCTAAGTCAACCCATGAAACAAGCGTGCAGGCGCTGAGCCGGTCGGACAGGCATAATGCGTAAGCCGGGGATCGACCCGGTCCCCCTCTGCGTGCTGCCGATCCCACTACCACAACCATCGGTTGAACTAGGGCTTAGACATGGAATGAACTCCTTATGCCTAAGCCAACCCATGAAACGGGCGTAGGGGCGCTCAGCCTGTCGGAGAGACAGAATGCTCAAGCCGTGGATCGGCCCGGTCCCCTTACGTGCTATCGATCCTACTGCCATAACCCTCGATCCAATCTGATCTTAGACTGGGAATGAACTCTGTATGCTTAGACTGGGGATGAACTCCCTATGCCTAAGTCAACCCATGAAACGAGTGTGCGGGCGCTCAGCCGACCAGAGAGGCAAGATGCGCAAGCTAGGGATCGAACGGGTGGTAGGTGGGTTCAAGCACATCTTCATATTTCTGCCATGCCAATGCCATTTTTATGGCTTGTAAATTCATACAATTGTCCCCTAAGCCTTCATGCGAAGTTTCATGGCAAGACGACCCGTTTTCTATTTTTCATGATTTTTGAAACTTTTTACAGTTCAAAATTTTTTAAAATTTTTTTAGAAAGAGTATTGTCCCCAAAATTGGTAGAGCTGATCCTTGTATTTTTTTTGGCATGCATAATAAAATTCAGCTAAAAACACGAAGTGGAGAAGATTTTGTGATCGTTTCAAAAAAGTGTCCCCATTTCAGATACTTTAATTGCTACTGGCAGCAAACCTATAAAATCTCAAATGCTCTTTAAAGGGGTGTGAGTTCTTGAGGTTTGATGAGGGATAGGGGGCCAATATAAGGGCCAAGTACCAGCACCCATCGCACATCATGTGTGAATACCCCCCGGGCGAAAAAAATACGGCACTAGCACATGCCCAAGCCCAGCATGTGCACTGTGGCTCAAAATCTTAGACTGGGAATGAACTCCGTATGCTTGGACGTGGAATGAACTTTGTATGCCTAAGCCAACCCACGAAATGAGCGTACGGGCACTCAGCCGGCCGAAGTGGCAGAATGCACAAGCCGAGGATCGGCCCAATCCCCCCTGTGTGCTGTCGATCCTGCTGCCGCAACTTTCGGTCCAGTTTGATCTTAGACTGGGAATGAACTCTGTATGCTTAGACTAGGGATGAACTCCGTATGCCTAAGCCAACCCATGAAACGAGCTTGCGAGCATTGAGCCGACCGAAGAGGCATAATGCCTAAGCTGAGGATCGGCCCGATCCCCCTCTACATGCTACCGGTCCCCGCTACCACAACCCTCGTCCAACTGGGGCTTAGACATGGAATGAACTCCCTATGCCTAAGCCAACCCACAAAACAGAGGTGCGGTTGCTCAGCTGGCCGTAGAGGCAGAATACGAAAGCTGGGGACCGGCCTGGTCCCCCCTGTTTTCTGCCGATCCTACTGCCGCAACCCTCGATCCGATCTGATCTTAGATTGGGAATGAACTCTGTATGCTTAGACTGGGGATGAACTCCGTATGCCTAAGTCAACCTACAAAACGAGCGTGCAGTCCCCCTCTACGTGCTACTGATCCTACTGCCGGTCCTACTGCCACAACCCTCGGTCTGGCTAGGGCTTAGACATGGAATGAACTCCGTATGCCTAAGCCAACCCATGAAATGAGCATCCGGGGGCCCAACAGGCAGGAGTGGTAGAATACGCAAGTCGGGGATCGGCTGATCCCCCCTTACGTGCTGCCAATCCTACTGCTAGTCTTGCTGCCACAACCCTCGATCCGATATGATCTTAGACTGGGAATGCACTCCGTATTCTTAGACATGGAATGAACTCCGTATGCCTAAGCTAACCCACGAAACGAGCGTGCCAGCGCTCAGCTGGCCGGAGAGGCAGAATGTGCAAGCCAGGGATCGACCCAGTCCCCATGCGTGCTATCGATCCTACTGTCGTAACCCTCGGTCCGGTCCATCTTAGACTAGGAATGAACTCCATATGCCTAAGTCAACCCCGAAACGAGAGTATGGGCGATGAGCCGACTGGAGAGGCATAATGCGCAAGCCAGGGATCAACCCGGTCCCCCTCTACGTGCTACCGATCCCGCTACCACAACCCTCGGTCTGGCTGGGGCTTAGACATTTAATGAACTCCCTATGCCTAAGCCAGCCCATGAAATGGGCGTGCGGGCACTCAGCTGGCCAGAGAGGTAGAATGCGCAAGCCGGGGATCGACCCGGTCCCCCCTGCGTGCTGTCGATCCAGCTGCTGTAACCCTCGATCCAGTTCGATCTTAGACTGGGGATGAACTCCGTATGCCTAAGTCAACCCACAAAACGAGTGTACGGGCGCTCAGTCGACCAGAGAGGCAGGTTGTGCAAGCCGGGGATCGAATGGGTGGTAGGTGGGTTCAAGCACATCTTCATATTTCTATCATGCCAATGCCATTTTTATGGCTTGTAAATTCATACAATGGTCCCCTAAGCCTTCATGTGAAGTTTCGTGGCAAGATGACCCGTTTTCTATTTTTCAAGATTTTCAAAACTTTTTACGGTTCGGGATTTTTTAAAATTTTTTTAGAAAGAGTTTTGTCCCCAAAATTAGTAGAGGTGATCCTTGTATTTTGGTTGGCATGCACAAAAAAAATGCAGCTACAAACTCGAAGTGGAGAAGATTTTGTGATCGTTTGAAAAAAGTGTCCCCATTTCAGACACTTTAATGGCTACTGGCAGCAAACCTATAAAATCTCAAATGCTCTTTAAGGGGGTGTGAGTTCTCGAGGTTTGATGAGGAATAGGGCGCCAATGTAAGGGCTAAGTACCAGCACTGATCACACATCAAGTGCACACACCCCCCGGCCCCCCAATCACCGAAACCCCCAATGCGCCAGTTAGGCTCTCCGGTGATGCTCCGACGATGGTGCCTCAAGTGAAAAAATGCGGTACCAGCACATGCCCAAGCCCAGCATGTGCACCGTGGCTCAAAATCTTAGATTGGGAATGAACTCCGTATGCTTAGACATGGAATGAACTTCGTATGCCTAAGCCAACCTACGAAACGAGCGTACGGCGCTCAGTCGGTCGGAAAGGCATAATGCGCAAGACGGGAATCGACCCGATCCCCCTCTACATACTGCTGGTCCCGCTACCATAACCCTCGGTCCAGTTGGGGCTTAGACATGGAATGAACTCCCTATGCCTAAGCTAACCAATGAAACGGGCATGCGGGCGCTCAGCCGATCGGAGAGGCAGAATGCGCAAGCTGGGGATCGGCCCGGTCCCCCTTGTGTGCTGTCAATCCTGCTGCCGCAACACTCAGTCCGGTTTGATCTTAGACTGGGAATGAACTCCGTATGCTTAGATTGGGGATGAACTTCGTATGCTTAAGTCAACCCATGAAACGAGCGTGCGGGTGCTGAGTCGGTCGGAGAGCCATAATGCGCAAACCAGGGATTAGCCCGGTCCCTCTCTGCGTGCTACTGGTCCCGCTGCCATAACCCTTGGTCCAGCTGGGGCTTAGACATGGACTGAACTCCCTATGCCTAAGCAAACCCATGAAACGAGCGTGCAGGCGCTCAATCTATCAAAGAGGCAAAATGCGCAAGTTGCGGATCGGCCCGGTCCCCCCTGCTTACTACCAATCTTGTTGTTGCAACAGTCGGTCCGATTCGATTTTAGACTAGGAATGAACTCCGTATGCTTAGATTGGGGATGAACTTCATATGCCTAAGTCAACCCACGAAACGAGCATGTGGGTGCTCAGCCGGCTGGAGAGGTCGGCCTGAGAGGCATAATGCGCAAGCCGAGGATCAACCCATCCCCCTCTACGTGCTATTGATCCCACTGCCAGTCTTATTGCCATAACCGTTGGTCCGACTGGGGCTTAGACATGGCATGAACTCCATATGCCTAAGCCAACCCACGAAATGAGCGTACGGGCATTCAGTCGGCTGGAGAGGCAGAATGCGCAAGTTGGGGACGGCCTAGGTCCCCCCCCGCATGCTATCGATCCTGCTGCTGGTCCTACTGCCACAACCCTCGGTCGGATCTGATCTTAGACTGGGAATGAACTCCATATGCTTAGACATGGAATGAACTTCGTATGCCTAAGCCAACCCACAATACGAGCGTGAGGGCGCTCAGCCGGTCGGAGAGGCAGAATGCACAAGCTGGGGATCAGCCCGGTCCCCCCTGTGTGCTATTGATCCTGCTGCCGTAACCCTTGGTCCATTTCGATCTTAGACTAGGAATGAACTCCGTATGCCTAAGTCAACCCACGAAATGAGCGTGTGGGCACTGAGCCGACTGAGAGGCATAATGCGCAAACTACGCTTCGGCTCGGTCCCCCTCTGCGTGCTACCGGTCCCGTTGCCACAACCCTCGATCCGGCTGGGGCTTAGACATGGAATGAACTCCCTATGCCTAGGACAACCCATGAAATGGGCGTGCGGGTACTCAGCCGACTGGAGAGGTAGAATGCATAAGTTGGGGATTGGCCCAGTCCCTCCTGTTTCCTGTCGATCCTGCTGCTACAACCTTCGGTCTGATCTGATCTTAGACTGGGAGTGAACTCCATATGCTTAGACTGGGGATGAACTTTGTATGCCTAAGTCAACCCACAAAACGAGCGTGTGTGCGCTCAGCCAACCAAAGAGGCAGGATGCGCAAGCTGGGTATCGAACGGGTGGTAGGTGGGTTCAAGCACATCTTCATATTTGTGCCATGCCAATGCCATTTTTATGGCATGTAAATTCATACAATGGTCTCCTAAGCCTTCATGTGATGTTTCGTGGCAAGACGACCCGTTTTCTATTTTTCATAATTTTTGAAACTTTTTAGGGTTCTGGATTTTTCAAAATATTTTTAGAAAGAGTTTTGTCCCCAAATTTGGCAGGGGTAATCCTTTTATTTTTTTTGGCAAGCATAAAAAAAGTCAGCTAAAAACTCAAAGTGGAGAAGATTTTGTGACCGTTTGAAAAAAGTTTCCACATTTTAAACACTTTAATTGCTACTGGCAACAAACCTATAAAATCTCAAATGCTTTTTAAATGGGTGTGACTTCTCGAGGTTTGATGATGGATATGGGGCCAATATCAGGCCTAGTACCAGCACCCATCGCACATCTTGTGCGCACACCCCCTGGCCCCCCAATCACCGAAACCCCTAATGTCGCTGTTTAAACTCTCCGACGATGATCCGACGATGGTGCCCCGGGCGAAAAAAAATGCAGCAACAGCACATGCCCGAGCCAAGCATGTGCACCGTGGCTCAAAATCTTAGATTGGGAATGAACTCCATATGCTTAGACATGGAATGAACTTCGTATTCCTAAGCCAACCCACGAAACGAGCGTGCGGGTGCTCAGTCGGTCGGAGAGGCAGAATACACAAGTCGGGGATCAGAGCGGTGCCCCCTGGGTGCTGTCGGTCCTGCTACTACAACCCTTGGTCCGGTTTGATCTTAGACTGGGAATGAACTCCGTATGCCTAAGTCAACCCATGAAACGAGCCTGCGGGCGCTGAGCCGATCGGAGAGGCATAATACGCAAGCAGAGGATCGACTCAGTCCCCCTCTGCGTATTGTCGGTCCCGCTGCCACAACCCTCGGTCCAGCTAGGGCTTAGACATGGAATGAACTCCCTACGCCTAAGCCAACCCACGAAACGGGCGTGTGGGCGCTTAGCCAGTCGGAGAGGCAGAATGCGCAAGTCAGGGATCGGCCCGGTCCCCTCTGCGTGCTGTCGATCCTGCTGCCACAACCCTCGGACCAGTTCGATCTTAGACTAGAAATGAACTCTGTATGCTTAGACGGGGGATGAACTCCATATGCCTAAGTCAACCCATGAAACGAGTGTGCAGGCGCTCAGCCAGCCAGAGAGGTCGACCGGAGAGGCATAATGAGCAAGCCAGGGATCAGCCCGGTCCCCCTTTGCATACTGCCACAATCCTCGATCCAGCTAGGGCTTAGACATGGAATGAACTCCGTATGCCTAAGCCAACCCATGAAACGAGCGTGCGGGCGCTCAGCCGACCGGAGAGGCAGAATGCGCAAGCCGGGGATCAGCCCAGTCCCCCTGCGTGCTGCCTATCCTGCTGCTGGTCCTTCTGCCACAACCTTCGGTCCGGTCTGATCTTAGACTGGGAATGAACTCCGTATGCTTTAACATGAACCCACAAAACAAGCGTGTGTGCGGGCGTTCAGTCGATCGGAGAGGCAAGATGCATAAGTCGGGGACCGGCCCGATTCCCCCCTGTGTGCTGTCAATCCTGCTACCGCAACCCTTGATCTGGTCTGATCTTAGACTGGGAATGAACTCCATATGCCTAAGTCAACCCATGAAATGTGCGTGCGGGCGCTCAGCCGAATGGAGAGGCATAATGCGCAAGCTGGGGATCAGCCTGGTCCCCTTTTGCGTGCTGCCACAACCCTCGGTCTGGCTAGGGCTTAGACATGGAATGACCTCCGTAAGCCTAAGCCAACCCATAAAATGCGCAAGTCGGGGATCGGCCCGGTCCCCCCTTGCGTGCTGCCGATCCTGCTATCGCAACCCTTGGTCCAGTTCGATCTTAGACTGGGAATGAACTCTGTATGGTTAGATTGGGGATGAACTTCGTATGCCTAAGTCAACCCACGAAATGAGCATACGGGCGCTCAGCCGACCAGAGAGATAGGATGCGTAAGCCAAGGATTGAACGGGTGGTAGGTGGGTTCAAGCACATCTTCATATTTCTGCAATGCCAATGCCATTTTTATGGCGTGTAAATTCATACAATGGTCCCCTAAGCCTTCATGTGAAGTTTCGTGGCAAGACAACCCTCGGTCCGGCTGGGGCATAGACATGGAATGAACTCCGTATGCCTAAGCCAACCCATGAAATGAGCGTACGGGTGAGAGGCCGATCGAAGAGGCAGAATGCACAAGCTGAGGATCAGCCCAGTCCCTCCCTGCGTACTGTCAATCCTACTGCTGGTCCTGCTACCGTAACCCTCCATCCAGTCTGATCTTAGACTGGGAATGAACTCTGCATGCATAGACTGTGAATGAACTCTGTATGCCTAAGCTGACCCATGAAATGAGCGTGCGGGTACTCAGTCGATCGGAGAGGTAGAAAGCACAAGCTGAGGACCAGCCCGATCCCGCCCTGCGTGCTGTCGATCCTGTTGCTGCAACCCTCAGTCTGGTCCGATCTTAGACTGGGAATGAACTTCGTATGCCTAAGTCAACCCACAAAATGAGCATTCGGGCACTGAGCTGATTGGAGAGGCAGAATGCACAAGTCGGGGATCGACCCGATCCCCCCTGTGTGCTATTGATCCTGCTGTCGTAACCCTCGGTCCGATCTTATCTTAGACTAGGAATGAACTCCGTATGCATAAGTCAACCCATGAAATGAGCGTGCGTGCACTGAGCCAGCCGAAGAGGCATAATGCGCAAGCCGAGGATCGACCCGCTCCCCCTCTGCGTGCTACCGATCCCGCTACCACAACCCTCGATCTAACTGGGGCTTAGACATGGAATGAACTCCCTATGCCTAAGCCAACCCACGAAACGGGCATACGGGCACTGATCCGGCCGAAGAGGCATAATGCGCATGCCGGGGACCAGCTCAATCCCCCTATGTGTGCTGTCGGTCCCACTGCCACAACCCTCGGTTCGGCTGGGGCTTAGACATGGAATAAACTCTGTATGCCTAAGCCGAAACACAAAACGGGTGTACGGCCAACAGGCCGGCCAAAGAGGCAGAATGCGCAAGTCGGGGATCGGCCCGGTCCCTCCATGCGTGCTGTCGAACCTGATGCTGGTCCTGCTGTCGCAACCCTCGGTCCGGTCTGATCTTAGACTGAGAATGAACTCCGTATGCTTAGACGTGGAATGAACTCCATATGCCTAAGTCAACCCACAAAATGAGTGTGCGGGTGCTCAGCCGGCCAGAGGGACAAAACACCAAGTCGGGTACTGGCCCGATCCCCCCTGTGTGCTGCCAATCCTACTGTCACAACCCTCGGTTCGGTCTGATCTTAGACTGGGAATGAACTCCGTATGCCTAAATCAACCCACGAAATGAGCGTTCGGACGTTGAGCCGATCGAAAAGGGATAATGCGCAAGCCAGGGAACGGCCCGGTCCCCCTCTGCGTGCTGCTGGTCTCGCTGCCACAACCCTCGATCCGGCTGGGGCTTAGACATGGAATGAACTCCCTATGCCTAAGCCAACCCATAAAACGGGTGTGCGGGCGCTCAGTCGGTCGGAGGGGCAGAGTGCGCAAGTCGAGGATCAGCCCGGTCCCCCCTGCGTGCTACCGATCCTGCTACCGCAACCGTCAGTCTGGTCCAATCTTAGACTGGGAATGAACTCCGTATGCTTAGACTGGGGATGAACTCCGTATGCCCAAGTCAACACATGAAATGAGCATGTGGGCACTCAACTGGCAAGAGAGGTCGACCAGAGAGGCATAATGCACAAGCCGGGGATCAACCCGATCCCCCTCTACATGCTGTCGATCCCGCTGCCAGTCTTGCTACCACAACCTTCGGTCCGACTGGGGCTTAGACATGGAATGAACTCCGTACACCTAGGTCAACCCACGAAACGAGTGTGCGGGCACTCAGCCAGTAGGAGAGGCAGAATGCACAAGCCGAGGATCAGCCTGATCCCCCCTGCATGCTGTCGATCCTACTACTGGTCCTACTGTCGTAACCTTCGGTCCTGTCTGATCTTAGACTGGGAATGAACTCCATATGCTTAGACTGGGGATAAACTACGTATGCCTATGTCAACCCACGAAACGAGGGTGAGGGCGCTCAGCCGGCCGGAGAGGCATAATGCTCAAGCCAGGGATCAACCCTATCCCCTTCTGCATGCTGCTGATCCCGCTGTCGGTCCTGCTGCCATAACCCTCGGTCCAGCTGGGGCTTAGGTATGCAATGAACTCCGAATGCCTAAGCCAACCCACGAAACGAGCGTGCGGGATGCTCAGCCGATCGGAGAGGCAGAATGCGCATGCCGGGGACCAACCCAGTCCCCCTGCTTGTTGTCGATCCTACTACCACAACCCTCGATCCAATCCGATCTTAGACTGGGAATGAGCATGCGAGCATTGAGCCAGCCGGAAAGACAGAATGGGCATGCCGAGGATCGGCCCGATCCCCCTACGTGCTGTCGATCTTGCTGCCGTAACCCTCGATCCAGTTCAATCTTAGGCTGGGATTGAACTCCGTATGCTTAGACTGGGGATAAACTCCATATGCCTAAGTCAACCCACGAAACGAGCGTGCGGCCGCTCAGCCGATCGGAGAGGCAGAATGTGTAAGTCGGGGATCGGCTTGGTCCCCCCTACATGCTACCGATCCTGCTACTGGACCTGCTGCCGCAACCCTCAGTCCGGTCCAATCTTAGACTAGGAATGAACTCTGTATGCTTAGACATGGAATGAACTCCGTATGCCTAAGCCAACCCACGAAATGACCGTGCAGGTGCTCAGAAGATCGGAGAGGCAAAATGTGCAAGTCGGGGACCGGCCCGATCCCCCCTACGTGCTGTCGATCGTGCTGCCATAACCCTTGATCTGGTCCAATCTTAGACTGGGAATGAACTCTGTATGCCTAAGGCAACTCACGAAATGAGCGTTCGGACGCTGAGCCAATAGAAGAGGGATAATGTGCAAGTCGGGGATCAGCCCGGTACCCATCTGAGTGCTACCGGTCTTGCTACCATAACCCTCGATCTGGCTGGGGCTTAGACATGGAATGAACTCCCTATGCCTAAGCCAACCCAGGAAATGGGCGTGCAGGCACTCAGCCGGTCGGAGAGGCAGAATGCGTAAGCCAAGGATCAATCCGGTCCCCTCAGTGTGCTACCGATCCTGCTACGACAACCCTCGATCCGATCCAATCTTAAACTAGGAATGAACTCCGTATGCTTAGACTGGGGATGAACTCCGTATGCCCAAGTCAACCCATGAAACGAGCATATGGGTACTCAGCCAGCAAGAAAGGCCAGTCGGAGAGGCATAATACGCAAGCCAGGGATCAGCCCAATCCTCCTTTGCGTGCTGTTGATGCAGCTGCTGGTCCTACTGCCACAACCCTCGGTCTGACTGGGGCTTGGACATGGAATGAACTTCGTACGCCTAGGTCAACCCACGAAACGAGCGTGCGGGCACTCAGCCAGCCGGAGAGACAGAATGCACAAGCCAGGGATCGGCCTGGTCCCCCCTTGTGTGCTGTCGATCCTGCTGTCGCAACCCTCGGTCTGGTTCGATCTTAGATTGGGAAGGAACTCCATATGCTTAGACTGGGGATGAACTTTGTATGCCTATGTCAACCCACGAAACGAGTGTGCAGGTGCTCAGCCGGCAGGACGACCCATTTTCTATTTTTCACGATTTTTGAGACTTTTTGCGATTTGGGATTTTTTAAAATTTTTTTAGAAAGAGTTTTCTCCCTAAATTTGGTAGAGGTGATCCTTGTATTTTTTTTGGCATGCCCCAAAAAATTCAGCTAAAAACTCGAAGTGGAGAAGATTTTGTGACCGTTTGAAAAAAGTGTCCCCATTTCAAACACTTTAATGGCTACTGGCAGCAAACCTATAAAATTTCAAATGCTCTTTAAGGGGGTGTGAGTTTGAGAGGTTTGATGAGGGATAGGGGGCCAACATAAGGGCCAAGTACTAGCCCATCGCACATCATGTGCGCACACCCCCTGGCCCCCCAATCGTCGGAACCCCCAATGCCATCGGTTAGGCTCTCCGACGACGCTCTGGCGATGCTCCAACGATAGTGCCCCGGGCAAAAAAATGCACCACCAACACATGCTCGAGCCCAGCATGTGCATCATGGCTCAAACTCTTAGACTAGGAATGAACTTTGTATGCTTAGACATGGAATGAACTCCGTATGCCTAAGCCAACCCATTAAACAAGCGTGCGGGTGCTCAGCCGGCCAGAGAGGCAGCATGCACAAGCCGAGGATCGACCCAGTCCCCCTCTGCGTGCTGTCAGTCCTGCTACCACAACCCTCGGTCTAGCTGGGGATTAGACATGCAATGAACCCCCTATGCCTAAGCCAACCCATGAAACGGGCGTGCGGGCACTCAGTCGGTCGGAGAAAAAGAATGCGCAAGTCGGGGATCAGCCCGATCCCCCTTGCGTGCTGTTGATCCTGCTACCACGACCCTCGTTCTGATCTAATCTTAGATTGGGAATGAACTCTGTATGCTTAGACTGGGGATGAATTTCCAATGCCACCGGTTAGGCTCTCCGATGATGCTCCGGTGATGGTGCCTTGGGCAAAAAAAATGCGGCACCATCACATGCCCGAGTCCAGCATGTGCACCGTGCCTCAAACTCTTAGACTGGGAATGAACTCCGTATGCTTAGACATGGAATGAACTCCGTATGCCTAAGCCAACCCACGAAACGAGCGTGCGAGTGCTCAGTCGGCCAGAGAGGCAAAATGCGAAAGTCGGAGATCAGCCCGATCCCCCCCTGTGTGCTGCCGATCCTGCTGCCGCAACCCTTGGTCCGGTCCGATCTTAGACTGGGAATGAACTCCGTATGCTTAGACATGGAATGAACTCCGTATGCCTAAGCCAACCCACGAAACGAGCGTGTGGGTGCTCAGTTGACCGAAGAGGTAGAATGCATAAGCCGGGGATCGACCCGATCCTCCCCTGTGTGCTGTTGATCCTGCTGACGCAACCCTCAGTCCGAGTCGATCTTAGACTGAGAATGAATTCCGTATGCCTAAGTCAACCCACGAAATGAACGTGTGGGCGTTGAGCCGATCGAAAAGGCAAAATGCGCAAGTCAGGGATCGGCCCGGTCCCCCTCTGTGTGCTGCCGATCCCGCTACCACAACCATCGATCCAGTTGGGGCTTAGACAAGGGATGGACTCTCTATGCCTAAGCCAACCCACGAAACGAGCATGCGGGCGCTCAGCCGACCGGAGAGGCATAATGTACAAGCCAGGGATTGGCCCGGTCCCCCCTGCGTGCTGTCGATCCTGTTGTCGCAACCCTCGGTCTGGTCCGATCTTAGATTGGGAATGAACTCTGTATGCTTAGACTGGGGATGAACTTCGTATGCCTAAGTCAACACACAAAACGAGCGTGCGGGCGCTCAGTCGACCAGAGAGGTAGGATGCGCAAGCCAGGGATCGAACGGGTGGTAGGTGGGTTCAAGCACATCTTCATATTTCTGCCATGCCAATGCCATTTTTATGGCTTGTAAATTCATACAATGGTCCCCTAAGCCTTCATGTCAAGTTTCGTGGCAAGACGACCCATTTTTTATTTTTCACGATTTTTGAGACTTTTTGCGGTTTAGGATTTTTAAACTTTTTTAGAAAGAATTTTCTCCCCAAATTTGGTAGAGGTGATCCTTGTATTGCTTTTGGCATGCCTCAAAAAATTCAGCTAAAAACTTGAAGTGGAGAAGATTTTGTGACCGTTTGAAAAAAGTGTCCCCATTTTAGACACTTTAATGGCTACTGGCAGCAAACCTATAAAATCTCAAATGCTCTTTAAGGGGGTGTGAGTTCTCGAGGTTTGATGAGGGATAGGGGGCCAATATAAGGGCCAAGTGTCACACCTTGGGCGAAAGCACCAGGCACATCAGACGCACCAGCAGGCGAGCCAGAGGTTGAGGCCCACAGACCAGACGTGCTGGCGAGTATCTGCATGCAAAGCCTAGCAAACGAGTTCAGAATGCCCGCCCAAGTTGCAGGCTAGCCCGTGAGAGCAAAGCCTGGCATACAAGCTACCCGCACCACATCCAGAAGGGCCCAAGGTGCTGGACATGCAAGGAAAGCTTCTGGAAGCAGGCAGGATCAGCAGCAACATCCTGCCAGATTTGGTTGACCCTAAAAATCAGGAGTTAGCATCCTGATTGATTGTAATCTATATAATCCCATGATTTTAGCCTTTATTCTAGGGATATTGCCATTAAGTGTAAGCTGGAGCCTCAACTATAAATAGAGGGCTGCTCCTCCCTCATTTGTACACCATTAAACACTTTTGTTTCAGTGAATACAAGAGCATTTCCAGAATTCTGCCTTCTTATCCTGTTTCTCTTTAACTTGCGTAATCAGCCCTTCTTGTTGTTCTAGTGCCCGTACGCTTGTGTTTTAGGCTGACTTAGGCATAAAGGAGGAGATTCCAAGCCTAAGGTCGCACGATTTCTGAGTCTGAGGTTGGAGCCCGTGACAGTTGGTATCAGAGCAAGTTCGCTTCTGCGTGTTTGTGTTGTGCAAGTTAGAGGAGATGGCATCCCAAAGTGACGCTGCTAACCAACAACTAGATGCCCAAGAGCATAGGTATGGAAGAGGGAGGAAAGCCAGTTCTAGAGATATCTGGTCTACCATGGACGGTAGGCTGGCCAAGGTGGAGGTGACCATGGGCGACATGGGGGAGAAACTTGAGGGGGTAGAGACTCACATTGCATCGCTAGACTCCATGGGGGAGGAGAGATCCAAGAGAAGTCCAAAGTGAGCTGCAAGCTGCTCTCAACAAAGGCTTGGACGTGTTCACCCAAAAGAATCAGACCTTGGAGGCTGAAGTGCTGACCTTGCGCGATGGCATGGAGGCCATGCACCAGCGGATGGAGGAGCTTACCAGTGAGCTCGTTGCTTGCAAGACTGCCATTGGGAATGGCATGTTTGCTGAGTGTCCAAGTCCAGATTGGATGTCCCCAAGCCTAAGGAGTTCAAGGGGACTAGGGCGGCCAAGGAAGTAGATAACTACCTTTGGGGTATGGAGCAGTACTTCCAGGCCATGGGCATGCAAGACGAGGCGATAAAGGTAAGCACCGCTGCTATGTATCTCACTGATGTAGCCTTATTGTGGTAGAGGCGCAGGTGTGATGATGTCAGGCTAGGGAGCGCCAAGATTGGAACCTGGGCAGAGTTCCAAAAGGAGTTCAGAGAACAATTTTACCCGAGTATGCCGATGATGAGGCACGGGCAAAGTTACGCAGGTTGAGCCAGCAAGGGGACATAAGGGAGTATGTCCAAAAATTCTCTGAACTGATGCTACAGATCTCGATCTAGGTGAGAAGGATGCCTTATTTGCTTTCATGGATGGGCTGAAGCCATGGGTGAAGCATGAGCTACAAAGGAGAGGAGTTCATGACTTGGCTAAAGCCATGACTACTACCCAGGCCTTGATAGAGTTCAAGCCTCTGAACAAGTTCAAGTCTACCAAGCCCAAGGGTAAGGGCAGGGACGATAGGGACTGGAAGAAGTAATCCAAGGGGAAGGACCATGACCGGGAGTCCAAGGATGGTGAGAGGAAGCCACCAGCAGGCAAGTGGAAAGCAAAGGGGGACTGAGAGCCACTAGCATGCTACCTATGTGGAGGGAGCCACATAGCACGCAATTACTCGTAGAAGGGCAAGTTGGCTGCTGTAGACAAGGAGTCTAACAAAGAGCCAGAGTCAGGGGCAGCAAAGCTTGGGTCGTTGGTGCTCAATGCTGTCCAGAGTAAGGGGAGCCGTAAGCCAAAGGGCTTGATGTTTACGGATCTGATGGTTACGGGTCAGAAGGTGAGCGCACTGGTGGACACAGGTGCCTCACATCTTTTTATTTCAGGTGATAGAGCCTGGAAGCTCAGACTAAAGGTGTAGAAAGGGATTGGTACCATCAAAACGGTGAACTCCAAGGAAGTTCCAGCCATTGGAGTAGTGCGGGGAGTGGAGTTAGCTTGGAGACTGGAAAGGCAAGGAGACCATTGAGGTAATACCCCTTGACGACTATGAGTTTGTGATTGGGTTGGATTTCCTTGTTCGGATTAACCCCTCTTGTGCCTTTTCGATTGTGTTTGCATCTTGGATGCACGGTGCCAATGCCTAGTGCCATTGAGGAGAGGGTCTGGAGTTGGGTCATGGGTGGTGTCAGCCATCCAATTTGCCAAGGCGTAAGCAGACAAGAAGACACCTTCTTGGCAGCCCTGAAATATGATGAGCCAAGGGAGAAGGAGATCGAGTCACCCTTAAAGGTGCTAAAGGTGCTGAAGGCCTTTAGTGATGTGATGCCCAAAAAGGTACCTAGCAAGCTACCACCTAAGAGGGAGGCGGACCACAAGATCGAGATGGTGTCTGAGGCCAAACCACCAGCTAGAGCCCCTTACAGAATGTCTCCACCAGAGTTGGAAGAGTTGAGGAAGCAGCTCAAAGAGTTAGTTGATGCTGGCTTCATCCGGCCATCGAAGGCACCCTATGGTGCATCGATTCTATTTCAACGCAAGCATGATGGGTCGTTAGGGCTGTGCATAGACTACCGGGCTTTGAACAAGCTGACCATCAAGAACAAGTACCCCATCCCACTCATTACGGACTTGTTCGATCAACTTGGGAGCGCAAGGTGGTTCACCAAGCTGGATTTGAGGTCAGGCTACTATCAAGTCAGGATCACGGAGGGAGATGAGCCAAAGACAGCATGTGTCACTCGGTATGGTTCGTATGAGTTCTTGGTGATGCCTTTCAGACTCACGAATGCCCCAGCAACATTCTGCACCCTTATGAACAAGGTACTTCAGTCATTCCTTGATCGGTTTGTTGTGGTTTATTTGGATGACATTGTGATCTACAGCCAGACTTTGGGAGAGCATGTAGACCACTTGAGACAGGTGTTCGAGGTGTTACGGGTGCACAAGCTGTTTGTCAAGAGGGAGAAGTGCTCATTCACCACAGGAGATCCTTCCTTGGCCACATAGTGGGAGGTGGCAGGATACGCATGGATGAAGGCAAGATACACGCCATCCTGAGTGGCAACCACCAGCCAAGGTCACTGAGTTGAGATCATTCCTTGGGCTGGTCAACTACTACAGGCGCTTCATCAAAGGTCACTCAGCAATAGCCACGCCATTGACTGACTTGCTCAAGAAAGGGAAAGCATGGGAGTAAAGCGCAGGGTGCTAGGAAGCCTTTGACAGGTTGAAGCGGGCTGTGACCGAGGAGCCAGTCTTGGCCTTGCCAGACCATGCCAAGCCGTATGAGGTGCATACGGATGCATCAAACTTTGCCATAGGGGGTGTGATGATGCAAGAAGGATGTCTAGTCGCGTTCGAGAGCAGGAAGTTGAACAAGATTGAGCGCAAGTACACGATCCAAGAGAAGGAGATGACTGCAGTGGTGCACTGCTTGTGCACTTGGTGCCATTACCTGTTGGGGTCGAGGTTCGTGGTTAGGATGAACAATGTGGTGATCAGCTACTTCCAGACGCAGAAGAAGCTGTCCTCCAAGCAGGCGAGATGGCAAGATTTTCTTACGAAATTTGATTTCCAGATGGAGTACAAGCTGAGCCGGGTGAACCTAGTGGCAAACGCCCTGAGCAGAAAGGCTAACCTTGCTGCCATTAGCCAACCAGAGGGGTCACTGGTGCCGCGCATCAAGGAGGGACTTGATAATGATCCTATAGCCAAAGCTTTGAAGAAGTACGCCCAGCAAGGTAAGACTAGGTGGTTTTGGTTGCAGGATGGCTTGCTGTACACTAGGGGTAGTAGACTATTTGTGCCACAGCACGGGAAGCTCCGCAAGGAAGTTTTGCAAGAATGCCATGATTCAAGGTGGGCTGGACACCTCGAAGTAAGCCGTACCTTGGTGTTGATCGAGGATCGGTACTACTAGCCACACATGAGGGACGATGTGGAGGCCCATGTGAAGACTTGTCTTGTGTGCCAATAGGGCAAGATGGAGCTCAAGAAACTAGGCGGTCTCTTGAAGTAATTGCCAGTGCCAGAGCGACCATGGGAGAGTGTTTCTCTGGACTTTATAGTCAGTCTACCCAAAGCAGAAGGGTTTGGAAGCATCATGGTAGTAGAGGACAGGTTTTCCAAGTATGAAATCTTCATTCTAGCAACCAAGGAGTGCCGCGAGGAGGCAATCGATTGTTCCTAAAGAAACACGGTTAAGTACTAGGGAGTGCCGAGGATCAATTGTTAGTGATCGGCTAGCGCTTTTCACGCTCAGTTTCATACTGTAGTGTTAAGCTTTGGCAGACTGAACTTCATCCCAGCTAAGCATCCGATGATCGATGGGCAACGAGAATGACTAATGGATTACCAAGGTCTACAGCAATGTGAGTGCCACATCCCCGGACTGGCACATTCTGCCTATCGAGCGCTAGCGCTCGCTACACTCTTCAAGGATGGGCAACGAAGGCCCATTTAAGGTTATGATCATTCCAACACTAACACACGGTTCGATTGCTGCAAGTTATACAGGGTCAAATCCAGCAGCATACAAGTTTGCCAAGGTAAGGCAGGAGCAAACTGACTTGGCCAGAGTTTGTCTACATAAGGCGGCCAAGAGGTTGAAAAAATGGGCAAACTAGAATAGGTGGGACGTGCAGTTCCAGGTTGGAGACTTGGTGTTGGTGAAGCTGTATCCCATTGTGCGCCATAGGGAGTTACACAAAGGCCTAGTCCGGAGGTCAAGGGACCTTTTTGAGTAGTTAAGAGGATAGGCAAGGTTGCCTACAAGCTGGATATGCCACCTAAGCTGAAGGTACACCCAATGTTCCACATCAGCATGCTCAAGCCGTTCCATGAGGATGAAGGAGATCCAGGACGGGCAGAGTCAAAGCGTGCACCATTGGGAGCAAGGGCCTCATATGAGAAGGAGGTCCACAGCATCATAGCTGACCAAGAAGTGAGACAGAAGAACTATCAGCCAAGACAAGAGTACTTGGTGCGCTGGAAGAGACTTCCAGATAGTGAGGCGAGCTAGGGACTAGCAGATGACTTATGGCAGTTTGGGGACCAGATCATGCAGTACCATGCACAATCAGGTGAGGGAGAATGTCATGCCCTGGACGGGCACGTCAGGCATATCAGGCACACCAACAGGTGAGCCAGAGGTTGACACCTGTAGACTAGGCGTGCTGGCGGGTATCTACGCACAAAGCCTAGCAAACGAGTTCAAAATGCCCGCCCAACTTACAGGCAACCCGTGAGACCAAGGCCTGGCAAACAAGCTGCCCGTACCACATCCAGAAGGACCCAAGGTGCTGGACATGCAAGGGAAGCTTCTGGAAGCAGGCAGGATCAGCAGCAGCATCCTGGTAGATTTGGTTGACCCTGAAAATCAGGAGTTAGCATCCTGATTGATTGTAATCTGTATAATCCCATGATTTTACCCTTTATTCTAGGGATATTGCCATTAAGTGTAAGCTGGAGCCTCAACTATAAATAGAGGGTTGCTCCTCCCTCATTTGTACACCATCAAACACTTCCGTTTCAGTGAATACAAGAGCATTTCCAAAATTCTACCTTCTTATCCTGTTTCTCTTTAACTTGCGTAATCAGCCCTTCCGTTGTTCTAGTGGCCTTACGCATGTGTTTTAGGCTGACTTTGGCATAAAAGTGGAGATTTCAAGCCCAAGGCTGCACAGTTTCTGAATCTAAGGTCCGAGCCCATGACACAAGTACCAGCACCCATCGCACATCATGTACGCACAACCCCCAGCCCCCCAATTGCCAGAACCCTCAATGCTACCGGTTAGGCTCTTCGGTGATGCTCCACTGACGCTTCGGTGATGGTGCCTCGGGCAAAAAAAATGCGGCAGCAGCACATGCCCGGGCCCAGCATGTGCACCGTGGCTCACAATCTTAGACTGGGAATGAACTCCATATGCTTAGACATGGAATGAACTCCGTATGCTTAAGCCAACCTACGAAACGAGCGTGCGGGCGCTTGGCCGACCGGATAGGCAGAATGTGCAAGCCAGGGATCGGCCCGATCCCTCTCTACGTGCTGATGGTCCCGCTACCACAACCCTCAGTCTGGTCAGGGCTTAGACATGGAATGTACTCCCTATGCCTAAGCCAAACCATGGAACGGGCGTGCGGGTGCTCAGACGATCAAAGAGGCAAAATGCGCAAGCCGGGGATCGGTCCGGTCCCCCTGCGTGCTACCGATCCTGCTACCAGAACCCTCGATCCGATCCGATCTTAGACTGGGAATCAACTCCGTATGCTTAGACTAGGGTTGAACTCTGTACGCCTAAGTCAACCTATGAAATTAGCGTGCGGGCGCTCAGTCGACCGAAGAGGCCGGCCAGAGAGGCATAATGCGCAAGCCAGGGATTAGCCCGGTCCACCTCTGCTTGCTGTCGGTCCCGCTGCTGGTCTTGCTGCCACAACCCTTGATCCGACTGGGGCCTAGACATGGAATGAACTTTGTATGCCTAAGCTAACCCACGAAATGAGTGTCCTAGCGCTCAGCCGACTGGAGAGGCAGAATGCGCAAGCCTGGGATCGGCCCGATCCCCCTGTGTGATGTCGATCCTGCTACTGGTTCTACTGCCACAACCTTCGATCCAGTTTGATCTTAGACTGGGAATGAACTCCGTATGCTTAGACATGGAATGAACTTCGCATGCCTAAGCCAACCCATGAAATGAGCGTGCGGGCGCTCAGCCGGTCGGACAGGTAGAATGCGTAAGTCGAGGATCGACCCGATCCTCCTTGTGTACTATTGATCCTGCTGCGGCAACCCTTGGTCCAGTCTGGTCTTAGACTGGGAATGAACTTCGCATGCCAAAGTCAACCCACGGAATGAGCGGACGGGCACTGAGCCGGCTGGAGAGTCATAATGCGCAAGCCGGGGATCGGTCCGGTCCCCCTCTGCATGCTATTGGTCCCACTGCCACAACACTCAGTCTGGCTGGGGCTTAGACATGGAATGAACTCCTTAAGCCTAAGCCAACCCACGAAACAGGTATACGGGTGCTCAGCCGGCCGAAGAGGCAGAAAATGCAAGTCAGGGATCGCCCCGATCTCCCCTGCATGCTACCGATCCTGTAGCCGTAACCCTTGGTTCAGTTTGATCTTAGAATGGGAATGAACTCTGTATGCTTAGACTGGGGATGAACTCCGTATGCCTCAGTTAACCCATGAAACGAGCATGCGGTCGTTCAGCTGGATGGAGAGGCAGAATGCACAAGCTCGGGATCGACCCGATCCCCCCTACGTGCTGTTGATCATCCTGTTGTAACCCTCGGTCCAATCTGATCTTAGACTAGGAATGAACTCTGTATGCATAAGTCAACCCATGAAATGACCGTGCGGGCGCTGAGTCGATCGAAGAGGCATAATGCGCAAGTCGAGGATCAGCCCGATCCCTCTCTACGTGCTGTCGGTCCCGCTGCCACAACCCTCGGTCCAGCCGGGGCTTAGACATGGAATGAAGTCCCTATGCCTAAGCCAACCCACGAAACGGGCGTGCGGGCGCTCAGTCGACCAGAAAGACAGAATGCGCGAGCCGGGGTTCGGTTCGATCCCCCCTGCGTGCTGCCGATCCTGCTGTCGCAACCTTCAGTCCGATCTGATCTTAGACTGGGAATGAACTCTGTATGCTTAGACTGGGGATGAACTCCGTATGAATAAGTCAACCCACGAAATGAGCGTGTGGGCACTCAGTTGACCGAAGAGGCAGAATGCACAAGCCGGGCATCACCCCGGTCCCCCCCTCCGTGCTATCGATCTTGCTACCCCAACCCTTGGTCCGGTCTGATCTTAGACTGGGAATGAACTATGTATGCATAAGTCAACCCACGAAACGAACGTGCGGGCACTGAGCCAGATAAAGAGGCATAATGCGCAAGTCGAGGATCGACCCAATCCCCCTCTACGTGCTGGAGGTCCCGCTGCCACAACCCTCGATCCTGCTAGGGCTTAGACATGGAATGAACTCCCTATGCCTAAGCCAACCCATGAAAGGCGCGTGCGGACGCTCAGCCGACCAGAGAGGCAGACTGTGCAAGCTGAGGATCGGCCTGGTCCCCCTTGCATGCTGTCAATCCTTCTGTCGCAAGCATCAGTTCGGTTCGATCTTAGACTGGGAATGAACTCTGTATGCCTAAGTCAACCCACGAAACGAGTGTTCGGGTGCTAAGCCGACCGTAAAGGCATAATGCGTAAGCCGGGGATCAGCCCAGTCCCCCTCTGCGTGCTATCGGTCCCGCTGCCACAACCCTCGGTCCAGTTGGGGCTTAGACATGGAATGAACTCCTTATGCCTAAGCCAACCCACGAAACGAGCATGCGGGCGCTCAGTCGACCGGAGAGGCAGAATGCGCAAGCCGGGCATCGGTCCAGTCCCCCCTGTGTGCTGTCGATCCTGCTACTGCAACCCTCAGTACGGTCTGATCTTAGACTGGCAATGAACTCCGTATGCTTAGACTGGGGATAAACTCTGTATGCCTAAGTCAACCCACGAAACAAGTGTGCGAATGCTCAGCCGACCAGAGAGGTTAGGGTGCGCAAGCCGGGAATCGAACGGGTGGTAGGTGGGTTGAAGCACATCTTCATATTTTTGCCATGCCAATGCCATTTTTATGGCTTGTAAATTCATACAATGGTCCCCTAAGCCATCATGTGAAGTTTCGTGGCAAGACAACCCGCTTTCTATTTTTTACGATTTTCAAAACTTTTTGCATTTCGAGATTTTTTAAAAGTTTTTTTAGAAAGATTTTTGTCCCCAAATTTGGTAAAGGTGATCCTTGTATTTTTGTTGGCATGCAAAAAAAAATTCAGCTAAAAACTCGAAGTGGAGAAGATTTTGCGCCCGTTTGAAAAAAGCGTCCCCATTTCAAACACTTTAATGGCTACTGGCAGCAAACCTATAAAATCTCAAATGCTCTTTAACGGGGTGTGAGTTCTTGAGGTTTGATGAGGCATAGGCGGCCAATATAAGGGCCAAGTACCAGCACCCATCGCACACCAAGTGCGGACACCCCCCGCCCCCCTAATCGTCGGAACCTCCAATGCCGTCGGTTAGGCTCTCCGACGATGCTCCGACGATGGTGCCCGGGCAAAAAAATTGTGGCACCAGCACATGCTCGAGCCCAGCATGTGCACCGTGGCTCAAAATCTTAGATTGGGAATGAACTCCGTATGGTTAGACATGGAATGAACTCCGTATGGTTAGACATGGAATGAACTCCGTATGCCTAAGTCAACCCACAAAACGAGCGTGCGGGTGCTGAGCCGGCCGGAGAGGCATAATGCACAAGCTGGGGATCGGCCCAGTCCCATTCTGCATGCTGTCGGTCCTGCTATCGCAGCCCTCGGTCTGACTAGGGCTTAGACATGGAATGAACTCCCTATGCCTAAGCCAACCCACGAAATGGGAGTGCGGGCACTGAACTGGCTGGAGAGGCAAAATGTGCAAGCCGGGGATCGGCCCGGTCCCCCCTGTGTGCTGCCGATCCTACTGTCGCAACCCTCGGTCCAGTATGATCTTAGACTGGGAATGAACTCCATATGCTTATACTGGGGATGAACTCCCTATGCCTAAGTCAACCCATGAGACGAGCGTGTAGACACTCAGCCGACCAGAGAGGCAGGATGCGCAAGCCGGGGATCAAACGGGTGGCAGGTGGGTTCAAGCACATCTTCATATTTTTGCCATGCCAATGCCATTTTTATGGCTTGTAAATTCATACAATGGTCCCCTAAGCCTTCATGTGAAGTTTTGTGGCAAGACGACCCATTTTCTATTTTTCATGATTTTCAAAACTTTTTATGGTTCGGGATTTTTTAAAATTCTTTTAGAAAGATTTTTGTCCCCAAATTTGGTAAAGGTGATCCTTGTATTTTTGTTCACATGCACAAAAACATTCAGCTAAAAACCTCAAGTGGAGAAGATTTTGTGACCATTTGAAAAAAGTGTCCCCATTTCAGACACTTTAATGGCTACTCGCAGCAAACCTATAAAATCTCAAATGCTCTTTAAGGGGGTGTGAGTTTTCGAGGTTTGATGAGGGATAGGGGGCCAATATAAGGGCCAAGTACCAGCACCCATCACACATCATGTGCGCACACCCCCCCGGCCCCCCCAATCGCCAGAACCTCCAATGCCGCCAGTTAGGCTCTCCGACGATGCTCTGGTGATGGTGCCCCGAGTGAAAAAAATGTAGCACCAACACATGCCTGAGCCCAGCATGTGCACCATGGCTCAAACTCTTAGACTGGGAATGAACTCCGTATGCTTAGACATGAAATGAACTCCGTATGCCTAAGCCAACCCATGAAACAAGCGTGCGGGCGCTCAGTCAGGGGACCAGCCCAATCCCCCCCAACATGCTGTCGATCCTGCTATCGCAACCCTCGGTCCGGTCTGATCTTAGACTGGGAATACACCAGTCCAGAGAGGCATAATACGCAAGTCGAGGATCGGCCCGGTTCGCCTCTGCGTGCTGCCGGTCCTGTTGCCGCAACCCTTGGTCCGACTGGGCCTTAGATATGGAATGAACTCCCTATGCCTAAGCCAACCCATGGAACGGGCATGCGAGCGCTCAGTCGATCGGAGAGGCAGAATGTGCAAGCCGGGGATCGATCCGATCCCCCCTGTGTGCTGTCGATCTTGTTACCATAACCCTCAGTCCAGTCTGATCTTAGACTGGGAATGAACTCCGTATGCTTAGACTAGGGATGAACTCCGTATGCCTAAGTCAACCCACGAAATGAGCGTGCAAGCGCTCAGCCGACCAGAGAGGCAGGATGCGCAAGCCGGGGATCGAACGGGTGGTTGGTGGGTTGAAGCACATCTTCATATTTCTGCCATGCCAATGCAATTTTTATGGCTTGTAAATTCATACAATGGTCCCCTAAGCCTTCATGTGAAGTTTTGTGGCAAGACGATCCGTTTTCTATTTTTCACAAAGTTTCAAACTTTTTACGGTTCGGGATTTTTTAAAATTTTTTTAGAAAGAGTTTTGTCCCCAAATTTGATAGAGGTGATCCTTGTATTTTTTTTGGCATGCACAAAAAAATTCAGCTAAAAACTTCAAGTGGAGAAGATTTTGTGACCGTTGAACGTGTCCCCATTTCAGACCTTAATGTTTACTAGCAGCAAACCTATAAAATTTCAAGATTTCTTTAAGGGGTTGATCCTCAAGTTTGATGATGGGGGGGGGCAATATAGGGCCAAGTCCAGCCCATACACATCTGTGCGCACAGCCGAGCCTCGAGTCGCTGGAACCCCCGATCCTCGGTTAGCATTCTCTGGTGATGCTCCGACCCCCTCTGCGTGCTGCCGGTCTCACTACCACAACCCTCGATCCGACTAGGGTTTAGACATGGAATGAACTCCCTATGCCTAAGCCAACCCACGAAATGGGTGTGCGGGCTCTCAGCCGACCGGAGAGGTAGAATGCGCAAGCCGGGGATCAGCTCGGTCCCTTCTACGTGCTTTCGATCTTGCTGTCGCAACCCTCGATCCAGTTAGATCTTAGACTGGGAATGAACTCCGTATGCTTAGACTGGGGATGAACTCCGTATGCCTAAGTCAACCCACGAAACGAGCGTGCAGACGCTCAGCCGACCGAAGAGGCAAAATGCGCAAGTCAAGGACCGGCCCAATCCCCCCTATGTGCCATCAATCCTGCTATCGTATCCCTCGGTCTGGTTCGATCTTAGACTAGGAATAAACTCTGTATGCCTAAGTTAACCCAAAAAATGAGCGTACGGGCGCTTAGCAGGTCGGTAAGGAATAATGCACAAGCCGAGGATCGGCCCGATCCCCCCCTACATGCTGCCAATCCTGCAGCTGGTCCTGCTACCGTAACCTTTGGTTCGATCTGATCTTAGACTGGGAATGAAATCCGTATGCTTAGACATGGAATGAACTCCGTATGGCTAAGCCAACCCACAAAACGAGTTTGCGGGCACTCAGCCGGCCAGAGAGGTAGAATACGCAAGCTGGGGATCGACTCGGTCCCCCTTATGTTCTATCGATCCTACTCTCACAACCCTCGGTCCGATCTTATCTTAGGCTGGGAATGAACTCCGTATGCATAGACTGGGGATAAACTCTGTATGCCTAAGTCAACTCACGAAATGAGCATGCGGGCATTCAACCGATCGGAAGGGCCGATCGGAGAGACAGAATGCACAAACCGAGGATCAGCCTGAACTGCCCCTGCATGCTGCCGATCCTGCTGCTGGTCCTGCTGTTGCAACCCTCGGTCCGATTCGATCTTAGACTGGGAATGAACTCCGTATGCTTAGACATGGAATGAACTCTGTATGCCTAAGCCAACCCACGAAACGAGCGTGCGGGCGTTCAGTTGATCGGAGAGGCAGAATGCACAAGCCAGGGATTGGCCTGTTCCCCCCCACGCATTGTCGATCCTGCTATCGTGACCCTTGGTCCGGTCCGATCTTAGACTGGGAATGAACTCCGTATGCCTAAGTCAACCCACGAAACGAGCGTTCGGGTGCTGAGTCGGCTGGAGAGGCATAATGCGCAAGCTGGGGATCAGCCCAGTCCCACTGCCACAACTCTCGGTTCGGCTAGGGTTTAGACATGGAATGAACTCCCTGTGCCTAATCCAACCCATGAAACGGGCGTGCGGGCACTCAGCCGACCAGAGAGGCAGAATGCACAAGCCAGGGATCGACCCGATCCCCCCTGCGTGCTATCGATCCTGCTATCGCAACCCTTGATCCGGTCTGATCTTAGACTGAGAGTCAACACCGTATGCTTAGAACTGGGGATGAACTCCGTATGCCTAAGTCAACCCCTAAAATGAGAGTGCGGGCACTCAGCCGACCTGAGAGGCTTAATGCGCTAGCCGGAGATCAGCCCTGTCCCCCTCTGCATGCTGTCGATCCCACTGTCGGTCCTGTTGCCACAACCCTCGATTCGACTGGTGCTTAGACATGGAATGAACTTCGTATGCCTAAGCCAACCCACGAAACGAGTGTGCGGGCACTCAGCCGGTCGGAGAGGCAGAATGCGTAAGCCGGAGATCAGGCCGGTCCCCCCTGCGTGCTGTCGATCCTGCTGCTGGTCCTGTTGCCGTAACCCTCGGTCCAGTTTGATCTTAGACTGGGAATGAACTCTGTATGCTTACACTTAGAATGAACTCCATATGCCTAAGCCAACCCACGAAATGAGTGTGCGGGCGCACAGCTGGCCGGAGAGCTAGAATGCACAAGCTGAGGATCGGCCCAACCACCCCTTGCAAGCTATCGATCCTGCTGCCACAACCCTTGGTACGATCCCATCTTAGACTGGGAATGAACTCTATATGCCTAAGTCAACCCACAAAATGAGCGTACAGGCACTGAGCTGGCCGGAGAGGCGTAATGCTTAGGCCGAGGATCAGCCCGATCCCCCACTGTGTGTTACCGTTCTCGCTACCACAACCCTCGGTCCGGCTAGGGCGTAGACATGGAATGAACTCCCTATGCCTAAGCCAACCCATGAAACGGGCGTGCGGGCACTCAGCCAGTCGGAGAGGCAGAATGCACTTGCTGCCGATCCTGTTGTCGTAACCCTCGATCCGATCCGATCTTAGACTAGGAATGAACTCTATCTGCTTAGATTGGGGATGAACTCTGTATGCCTAAGTCAACCCATGAAATGAGCGTACGGGCGCTCAGCCGTCCGAAGAGGCATAATGCGTAAGCCGAGGATCAGCCCGGTCCCCCTCTGCGTGCTGTCAATCTCGCTGTCGGTCCTGCTGCCACAACCCTCGGTTCGACTGGGGCTTATACATGGAATGAACTCCGTATGACTAAGCCAACCAACAAAATGAGTATGCGAGCACTCAACCAACTGGAGAGGCAAAATGCGCAAGCCGGGGATTGGCCCGATCCCCCTTGCATGCTGTCGATCCTACTGCTGGTTCTACTGCTGCAACCCTCGATCCGATCTAATCTTAGACTGGGAATGAACTCCGTATGCTTAGACATGGAATGAACTCCGTATGCCTAAGCCAACCTATGAAACAAGCGTGCGGGCACTTAGCCGGTCGGAGAGGCAGAATGTGCAAGCCGAGGACCGACCTAGTCCCCCCTACGTGCTGTCAATCCTGTTATCGCAAACCTCGATTCGGTCCGATCTTAGACTGGGAATGAACTCTCTGGATGGGGCTTAGACATGGAATGAACTCCCTATGCCTAAGCCAACCCATGAAACGGGCGTGCGGGCGCTCAACCGACCGGAGAGGCAGAATGCATAAGCCGGGGATTGGGCCAGTCCCCCCTGCGTGCTACCGATCCTGCTACCGCAACCCTCGGTCCGGTCCGATCTTAGACTGGGAATGAACTTCGTATGCTTAGACTGGGGATGAACTCTATATGCCTAAGTCATCCCATGAAACGAGCGTACGGATGCTCAGTCAACCAGAGAGGCAAGATGCGCAAGCCGGGGATCGAACGGGTGGTAGGTGGGTTCAAGCACATCTTCATGTTTCTGCCATGCCACTACCATTTTTATGGCTTGTAAATTCATACAATGGTCCCCTAAGCCTTCATGCGAAGTTTCGTGGCAAGACGACCCGTTTTCTATTTTTCATGATTTTTGAAACTTTTTGTGGTTAGAGGTTTTTTAAAATTTTTTTAGAAAAGTTTTGTCCCCAAATTTGGTAGAGGTGATCCTTGTATTTTTGTTGGCATGCACAAAACAATTCAGCTAAAAATTTGAAGTGGAGAAGATTTTGTGACTGTTTGAAAAAAGTGTCCCCATTTCAGACACTTTAATGGCTACTGGCACCAAACTTATAAAATCTCAAATGTTCTTTAAGGGGGTGTGAGTTCTCGAGGTTTGATGAGGGATAGGGGGCCAATGTAAGGGCCAAGTACCAGCACCCATCGCACATCATGTGCACACACCCCCCGGCCCCCCAATCGTCGGAACCCCCAATGCCGCTGGTTAAGCTCTCCGATGATGCTCCGACGATGCTCCGATGATGGTGCCCTGGGTGAAAAAAATGTGGCACCAGCACATGCCCGAGCCCAGTATGTGCACTGTGGCTCAAACTCTTAGACTGGGAATGAACTTTGTATGCTTAGACATGGAATGAACTCTGTATGCCTAAGCCAACCCATGAAACGAGCGTGCGGGCGCTCAGCCCGTCGAAGAGGCAGAATGCGCAAGTCAGGAATCAACCCAATCCCCCTTTGAGTGCTGTCGGTCCCACTGCAACAACCCTCGGTCCGGCTGGGGCTTAGACATGGAATGAACTCCCTATGCCTAAGCCAACCCACGAAACAAGTGTGCAGGCACTCAGCCAGTCGGGGAGGCAGAATGCGCAAGCCGGGGATCAGCCTGGTCCCCCCTGCGTGCAGTCGATCCTGCTGTCGCAACCCTCGGTCTGGTTCGATCTTAAACTGGGAATGAACTCCGTATGCTTAGACTGGGGATAAACTCCGTATGCATAAGTCAACCCATGAAACGAGCGTGCGGACGCTCAGCCGACCAGAGAGACAGGATGCGCAAGCCGGGGATCGAACGGATGGTAGGTGGGTTAAAGCACATCTTCATATTTCTGCCCTGCCAATGCAATTTTTATGGCTTGTAAATTCATAAAATGGTCCCCTAAGCCTTCATGTGAAGTTTCGTGGCAAGACGACCCGTTTTTTATTTTTCACGATTTTAAAAACTTTTTTTAAATTTCGGATTTTTTTAAATTTTTTTAGAAAGAGTTCTGTCCCCAAATTTGGTAGAGGTGATCCTTTTATTTTGGTTGCCATGCACAAAAAAATTCAGCCAAAAACTCGAGGTGGAGAAGATTTTGTGATTGTTTGAAAAAAGTGTCCCCATTTCAGACACTTTAATGGCTGCTGGCATCAAACCTATAAAATCTGAAATGCTCTTTAAGGGGGTGTGAGTTCTCAACGTTTGATGAGGGATAGGGGGCCAATATAAGGGCCAAGTACCAGCACCCATCGCACATCATGTGCGCACACCCCCCCGGCCCCCCAATCGATGGAACCCCCAATGCCGCTAGTTAGTCTCTCCAGCGATGCTCCGGCGATGGTGCCCTAAGCGAAAAAAATGTGGAACCAGCACATGCCCAAGCCCAGTATGTTCACCGCGGCTCAAATTAGACTGGGAATGAACTCCTATCCTTAGACATGGAATGAACTTTGTATGCCTAAGCCAACCCACGAAACGAGCGTACAGGCGTTCAGCTGACCGGAGAGCCAAAATGCGCAAGTCGAGGATCGGCTCGGACCCCTTCTACGTGTTGTCGGTCCCACTGCCACAACCCTCGATCTGGCTGGGGCTTAGACATGGAATGAACTCCCTATGCCTAAGCCAACCCACGAAATGGACGTGCGGGCGCTCAGCCGGTCGGAGAGGCAGAATGCATAAGTCGGGGATCGGCCCAGTCCCCCCTGCGTGCTACCAATCCTGCTGCTGCAACCCTTGGTCAGGTCTGATCCTAGACTTGGAATGAACTCTGTATACTTAGACTGGGGATGAACTCTGTATGCCTAAGTCAACCCACGAAACGAGCGTGTGGGCACTCAGTCTGTCGGAGAGGCAGAATGCGTAAGTTGGGGATCGGCCCGGTCCCCCCTGCATGCTACCGATCCTGCTGTAGGTCCTACTACTGCAACTCTCGATCCAGTCCAATCTTAGACTGGGAATGAACTCCGTATGCCTAAGCCAACCCACGAAACGAGTGTGCGGGCGCTCAGCCAGCCGGAGAGCCAGAATGCTCAAGCCAGAGATCGACCCATTCCCCCCTGCGTACTGCCGGTCTCGCTGCCACAACCCTCGGTCCGGCTGGCGCTTAGACATGGAATGAACTCCCTATGCCTAAGCCAACCCACGGAATGAGCGTGCGGGCACTCAACCGGTCGAAGAGGCAGAATGCGCAATCTTGGGATCGACCCCGTCCCCCCTACATGCTATCGATCCTGTTGCCGTAACCCTCAATTCGGTCCGATCTTAGACTGGGAATGAACTCTATATGCTTAGACTGGGGATGAACTCTGTATGCCTAAGTCAACCACTAAAATGAGCGTGCAGGCGCTCAACCGGCCGGAGAGGCAAAATGTGCAAGCTGGGGATCAGCCTGGTCCCCCTTTGCGTGCTGCCGATCCTGCTGCCACAACCCTCGATTCAAATGGGGCTCGGACATGGAATGAACTCCGTATGCCTAAGCCAACCCACAAAATGAGCGTGCGGGCGCTCAGTCAGCCAGAGAGGCAGAATGCGCAAGCAGGGGATCGACCCGATCCCCCCTACGTGCTGTCGATCCTGCTGCTGGTCCTGCTACCACAACCCTCGATCCGATCTGATCTTAGACTATGAATGAACTCTGTATGCTTACACATGGAATGAACTTTGTATGCCTAAGCCAACCCATGAAACCAGCGTGCAGACGCTCAGCCAACCGGAGATGCAGAATGCATAAGCCAGGGATCGACCCGATCACCCCCTGCATGCTATCGATCCTACTACCGTAACCCTCGGTCTGGTTCGATCTTAGACTGGGAATGAACACCGTATGCCTAAGTCAACCCATGAAACGAGCGTGCAGGTGCTGAGCCAGCCAGAGAGGCATAATGCGCAAGTCGGGGATCGACCCCATCCCCCTCTACGTGCTGTCAGTCCCGCTGCCACAACCCTCGGTCCAGTTGGGGCTTAGACATGGAATGAACTCCCTATGCCTAAGGCAACCCACGAAACAGGTGTACGGGCACTCAACCGGCCGAAAAGGCAGAATGCGCAAGCCGAGAATCCGTCCGATCGCCCCTGAGTGTTGCCGATCCTGCTGTCACAACCCTCAGTCCGGTTCGATCTTAGACTGGGAATGAACTTTGTATGCTTAGACTGGGGATGAACTCTGTATGCCTAAGTCAACGCATGAAACGGGCATGTGGACGTTCAACCGACCAGAGAGGCAGGATGCGCAAGACGGGGATCGAACGGGTGGTAGGTGGGTTCATGCACATCTTCATATTTCTACCATGCCAATGCCATTTTTATGGCTTGTAAATTCATACAATGGTTCCCTAAGCCTTCATGTGAAGTTTCGTGGCAAGACGACCCGTTTTCTATTTTTCACGATTTTTGAAACTTTTTGCAGTTCGGGATTTTTTAAAATTTTTTTAGAAAGAGTTTTGTACCCAAATTTGGTAGAGGTGAGCCTTGTATTTTTTTTGGCATGCATAAAAAACTTCAGCTAAAAACTCAAAGTGGAGAAGATTTTGTGACCGTTTGAAAAAAGTGTCCCCATTCTAGACACTTTAATGGCTACTGGCAGCAAACCTATAAAATCTCAAATGCTCTTTAAGGGGGTTCGAGTTCTTGAGGTTTGATGAGGGATAGGGGGCCAATATAAGGGCCAAGTACCAGCATCCATCGTTCATCATGTGCACACACCCCCCGGCCCCCCTAATCGATGGAACCCCCAATGCCGCCAGTTAGGCTCTCCTGCGATGCTCTGACGATGGTGCCCCGAGCGAAAAAAATGTGGAACCAGCACATGCCCGAGCCCAATATGTGCACCGTGGCTCAAACTCTTAGACTTGGAGTGAACTCCATATGCTTAGACATGGAATGAACTTTGTATGCCTAAGCCAACCCACGAAACGAGTGTGCGGGTGCCCAGCCAGCCGAAGAGGCAGAATGCTCAAGCCGGGGATCGACCTGGTCCCCCCCTGTGTGCTGCCAGTCCCACTGCCGTAACCCTCGATCCGACTGGGGCTTAGACATGGAATGAACTCCCTATGCCTAAGCCAACCCATGAAACAGGCGTGCGGATGCTCAATCGGCCAGAGAGGCAGAATGCGCTAGGCGAGGATCGGCCTGATCCCCCCTACGTGCTGTCGATCCTGCTGCCATAACCCTCGGTTCGGTTCAATCTTAGAATGGGAATGAACTCCTTATGCTTAGGCTGGGGATAAACTCCGTATGCCTAAGTCAACCCATAAAATGAGCGTGCGGGCACTCAGTCGAACGGAGAGGCCGGTCGGAGAGGCAGAATGCACAAGTCGGGGATCAGCCCGGTCCTTCCCTACATGCTGCCGATCCTGCTGCTGGTCCTATTGTCGGCACCCTCGGTCCTATCAGATCTTAGACTGGGAATGAACTTCGTATGCTTAGAAATGGAATGAACTCCGTATGCCTAAGCCAACCCATAAAACGAGCGTGCGGGTACTCATCCAGTCGGAAAGGCAGAATGCGCAAGTCGGGGATCGACCCTGATCCCCCTGTGTGCTATTGATCCTGCTGCCGCAACCTTCGGTCTGGTCCAATCTTAGATTGGGAATGAACTCCGTATACCTAAGTCAACGCATGAAGCGAGCGGTCGGTCGGAGAGGCATAATGCGCAAGCCGAGGATCGGCCTGGTCCCCCTCAGCGTGCTGCCGATCCCACTGCCACAACCCATCATGTGCGCACACCCCCCGGCCCCCCCAATCACCGAAACCCCCAATGCCACCTGTTAGGCTCTCCGACGATGCTCTGACAATGCTCTGGCGATGGTGCCCCGGGCGGAGAAAATGCGGGTGCGCTAGGCACATCGGGCACACCAGCAGGTGAGCCAGAGGTTGAGGCCCGCAGACCAGGCGTGCTGACGGGTATCTGCGCGCAAAGCCTAGCAAACGAGTTTAGAATGCCCGCCCAACTTGCAGACCAGCCCGTGAGACCAAGGCCTGGCATACAAGCTGCCCGCACCACATCTAGAAGGGCCCAAGGTGCTGGACACGCAAGACAAGCTTCTGGACGCAGGCAGGATCAGTAGCAGCATCCTGGCAAATTTGGTTGACCCTGAAAATCAGGAGTTAGCATCCTGATTGATTGTAATCTGTATAATCCCATGATTTTAGCCTTTATTCTAGGGATATTGCCATTAAGTGTAAGCTGGAGCCTCTACTATAAATAGAGGGCTTCTTCTTCCTCATTTGTACACCATCAAACACTTCTGTTTCAGTGAATACAAGAGCATTTCCAGAATTCTGCCTTCTTATCTTGTTTCTCTTCAACTTGCGTAATCAGCCCTTCCCATTGTTCTAGTGCCCGTACGCTTGTGTTTTAGGCTAACTTAGGCATAAAGGAGGAGATTCCAAGCCTAAGGCCACACGGTTTCTGAGTCTAAGGTCGGAGCCCGTGACAGTTGGTATCAGAGCAAGTTCAATTCTACGTGTTTGTGTTGTGTAGGTTAGAGGAGATGGCATCCCAAAGTGACGCTGCTAACCAACAACCAGAGGCCCAAGAGCATGGGCATGGAAAAGGGAGGAAAGCTAGTTCTGGAGATATCTGGTCTACCATGGATGGTAGGCTGGCCAAGGTGGAGGTGACCATGGGCGACATGGGGGAGAAGCTTGAGGGGGTAGAGACTCACATTGCATCGCTAGACTCCATGGGGGAGGAGATCCAAAGTGAGCTACAAGCTGCTCTCAACAAAGGCTTGGACGTGTTCACCCAAAAGAATCAGACCTTGGAGGCTGAAGTGCTGACCTTGTACGATGGCATGGAGGCCATGCGTAAGTGGATGGAGGAGCTTACCAGTGAGCTCGTTGCTTGCAAGACTGCCATTGGGAATGGCATGTTTGCTGGAGTGTCTACGTCCAGATTGGATGTCCCCAAGCCTAAGGAGTTCAAGGGGACTAGGGTGGCCAAGGAAGTAGATAACTACCTTTGGGGTATGGAGTAGTACTTCCAAGCCATGGGCATGCAAAACCAGGCGATAAAGGTAAGCACCGCTGCTATGTATCTCACTGATGTAGCCTTATTGTGGTAGAGGCGCAGGTGTGATGATGTCAGGTGTGGGAGTGCCAAGATTGGAACCTGGGCAGAGTTCCAAAAGGAATTCAGAGAACAATTTTACCCGGAGTATGTCGATGATAAGGCGCAGGCAAAGTTGTGCAGGTTGAGGCAGCAAGGGGACATAAGGGAGTATGTCCAAAAATTCTCTGAACTGATGCTACAGATCTTGGATCTAGGTGAGAAGGATGCCTTATTTGCTTTCATGGATGGGCTGAAGTCGTGGGTGAAGCATGAGCTACAAAAGAGAGGAGTTCATGACTTGGCTAAAGCCATGACTACTGCCGAGGCCTTGATAGAGTTCAAGCCTCTGAACAAGTTCGAGTCTACCAAGCCCAAGGGTAAGGGCAGGGACGATAGGGACCGGATGAAGCAGTCCAAGGGGAAGGACAATGACTGAGAGTCCAAGGATAGAGATCGAGACCGTTCAACCAAGGATGGCGAGAGGAAGCCACCAGCAGGCAAGTGGAAAGCAAAGGGGGACCGAGAGCCACTAGCATGCTACCTATGTGGAGGGAGCCATATAACGCGCTGCAGAAGGGCAAGCTAGCTACTGTAGACGAGGAGCCAGAGTCAGGGGCAACAAAGCTTGGGTCGTTGGTGTTCAATACTGTCAAGAGTAAGGGGAGCCACAAGCCAAAGGGCTTGATGTTTGCGGATCTGATGGTTATGGGTCAGAAGGTGAGCACACTGGTGGACACAGGTGCCTCACATCTTTTTATTTCAGGTGATAAAGCTCGGAAGCTCAGACTAAAGGTGCAAAAAGGGACTTGTACCATCAAAATGGTAAACTCCAAGGAAGTTCCAGCGATTGGAGTAGCGCGGGGAGTGGAGTTGCAGCTTGGAGACCGGAAAGGCAAGGAGACCATTGAGGTAATACCCCTTGACGAATTTGAGTTTGTGATTGGGTTGGATTTCCTTGTTCAGATTAACGCCCTCATTGTGCCTTTTGCCGATTGTGTTTGCATCTTGGATGCACAGTGCCAATGCCTAGTGCCATTGAGGAGAGGGTCTGGAGTTGGGTCGTGGGTGGTGTCAGCCATCCAATTTGCCAAGGCGGTAAGCAAACAAGAAGACACCTTCTTGGTAGCCCTGAAATATGATGAGCCAAGGGAGAAGAAGATCGAGTCACCCTTTGAGGTGCTCAAGGTGCTGAAGACCTTTAGTGATGTGATGCTCGTAAAGCTACCTAGCAAGCTACCACCTAAAAGGGAGGTGGACCACCAGCTAGAGCCCCTTACCGAATGTCTCTACCAGAGTTGGAGGAGTTGAAGAAGCAGCTCAAAGAGTTAGTTGATGCTGGCTTCATCAGGCCATCGAAGGCACCCTATGGTGCACCAGTTCTATTTCAGCGCAAGCATGATGGGTTGTTACAGCTGTGCATAGACTACCGGGCTTTGAACAAGCTGACCATCAAGAACAAGTACCCCATCCCACTCATTGCAGACTTGTTCGATCAACTTGGGAGCACAAGGTGGTTCACCAAGCTGGATTTGAGGTCAGGCTACTATCAATCAGGATCACAGAGGGAGATGAGCCAAAGACAGCATGTGTCACTCGGTATGGTTCGTATGAGTTCTTGGTGATGCCTTTCAGACTCACGAATGCCCCAGCAACATTCTATACCCTTATGAACAAGGTACTTCAGTCATTCCTTAATATGTTTGTTGTGGTTTATTTGGATGACATTGTGATCTACAGCCAGAATTTGGGAGAGCATGTAGACCACTTGAGACAGGTGTTCGAGGTGTTACGAGCGCACAAGCTATTTGTCAAGAGGGAGAAGTGCTCATTTGCCCAGCAGGAGATCCCATTCTTTGGCCACATAGTGGGAGGTGGCAGGATACGCATGGATGAAGGCAAGATACACGCCATCCTGGAGTGGCAACTGCCAGCCAAGGTCACTGAGTTGAGATCATTCCTTGGGCTGGTCAATTACTACAGGCACTTCATCAAAGGTCACTCAGCAATAGCCACGCCATTGACTGACTTGCTCAAGAAAGGGAAAGCATGAGAGTGGAGCGTAGGGTGCCAGGAAGCTTTTGATAGGTTGAAGCGGGCTGTGACCGAGGAGCCAGTCTTGGCCTTGCCAGACCATGCCAAGCCGTATGAGGTGCATACGGATGCATCAAACTTTGCCATAAGGGGCGTGTTGATGCAAGAGGGACGTCCAGTCGCATTCGAGAGCAAGAAGCTGAACGAGACTGAGCGCAAGTACACAGTCCAAGAGAAAGAGATGACTGCAGTGGTGCACTGCTTACGCACTTGGCGCCATTACCTGTTAGGGTCAAGGTTCATGGTTAGGATGGACAATGTGGTGACCAGCTACTTCCAGATACAAAAGAAGCTGCCCCCAAGCAGGCGAGATGGCAAGATTTTCTTATGAAATTTGATTTCCAGATGGAGTACAAGCCGGGGCGGGTGAACCTAGTGGCAGACACCTTAAGTAGGAAGGCTAACCTTGCTGCCATTAGCCAACCAGATGGGTCACTGGTGCCGCACATCAAGGAGGGACTTGTGCATGATCCTACAGCCAAGGCTTTGATGGAGTACGCCCAGCAAGGTAAGACTAGGCGGTTTTGGTTGCAGGATGACTTACTGTACACCAAGGGAAGTAAACTGCTTGTGCCGCAGCATGGGAAGCTCCGCAAGGAAGTTTTGCAAGAATGCCATGATTCAAGGTGGGCTGGACACCCCAGAGTGAGCCGTACCTTGGCATTGATCGAGGACCGGTACTACTGGCCGTACATGAGGGATGATGTGGAAGCCTATGTGAAGACTTGTCTTGTGTGCCAACAGGACAAGGTGGAGCTCAAGAAACCAGGCGGTCTCTTGGAGCCATTGCCAGTGCCAGAACGACCATGGGAGAGTGTTTCTTTAGACTTTATAGTCAGTCTACCCAAAGCAGAAGGGTTTGGAAGCATCATGGTAGTGGTGGACAAGTTTTCCAAGTATGGAATCTTCATTCCAGCAACCAATGAGTGCCCAGCTAAAGAGGTAGCTCGATTGTTCCTGAAAAACATGGTTAAGTACTAGGGAGTGCCGAGGACCATTGTTAGTGATCAGGACGGGCGTTTCACGGGCAGGTTCTGGACTGAGTTGTTCAAGCTATTGGGGTCAGACTTGAACTTTTCCACCAGCATGCATCCACAAATAGATGGGCAGATAGAAAGAGTGAATGGACTATTGGAGGTTTACCTTAGGCACTATGTGAGTGCCACACAAAGGGACTGGCCAAAGCTACTAGATATTGAGTAATTTTCCTATAACTTGCAAAGGAGCGAGGCAACGAACCAGAGCCCATTTAAGGTTGTGACAGGGCAACAACCACTAACACCTGGTTCGATTGCTGCAGGTTATACAGGGACAAATCCAGCAGCATAGAAGTTTGCTAAGGCATGGCAGAGCAAACTGAATTGGCCAGAGTTTGTCTACACAAGGTGGCCAAGAGGTCGAAGAAGTGGGCAGACCAGAATAGGCAGGACGTGCAGTTCCAGGTTGGAGACTTGGTATTGGTGACACTGCATCCCATTGTGCGCCATAGGGGGCTGCACAAAGGCCTAGTCCAGAGGTATGAGGGACCTTTCCAAGTAGTCAAGAGGGTAGGCAAGGTTGCCTACAAGCTGGATATGCCACCCAAGCCGAGGGTACACCCGGTGTTCCATGTGAGCATGCTCAAGCCATTCCATGAGGACGAGAGAGATCCAGGATGGGCAGAGTCAAAGTGTGCACCATTGAGAGCAAGGGCCTCATATGAGAAGGAGGTCCACAACATCATAGCCGACCGAAAGGTGAGACAGAAGAACTATCAGGCAAGACAAGAGTATTTGGTGCACTGGAAGGGACTTCCAAACAGTGAGGTGAGTTGGGAACCAGCAGATGACTTATGGCAGTTCGGGGACCAGATCAGGCAGTACCATGCAGAAGATGCAATGAGCGCGTTGTGCAATCAGGTGGGGCAGAATGTCATGCCCTGGGTGGGCACTCCAGGCACATCAGGCCCACCAGCAGGTGAGCCAGAGGTTGAGGCCCACAGACCAGGAGTTCTGGCAGGTATCTACATGCAAAGCCTAGCAAACGAGTTTAGAACGCCCGCCCAACTTGCAGGTCAGCCCGTGAGACCAAGGCTTGGCATACAAGCTGCCCGCACCACATCCAAAAGGGCCCAAGGTGCTGGACACGCAAGGAAAGCTTCTGAAAGCAGGCAGGATCAGCAACAGCATCCTGGCAGATTTGGTTGACCCTAAAAATCAGGAGTTAGCATCCTAATTGATTGTAATCTATATAATCCCATGATTTTAGCCTTTATTCTAGGGATATTGCCATTAAGTGTAAGCTAGGGCCTCAACTATAAATAAAGGGCTACTCCTCCCTCATTTGTACACCATCAAACACTTCCGTTTTAGTGAATACAAGAGCATTTCTAGAATTTTGCCTTCTTATCCTGTTTCTCTTTAACATGCGTAATCAGCCCTTCCCGTTGTTCTAGTGCCCGAATGCTTGTGTTTTAGGCTAACTTAGGCATAAAGGAGGAGATTCCAAGCCTAAGGTCGCACGGTTTCTGAGTCTAAGGTCAGAGCCCATGACACAAGTACCAGCACCCATCGTACATCATGGGCGCACACCCCCCGGCCCCCCTAATCACCGGAACCCATAATGCCGCCAGTTAGGCTCTCTGACGATGCTCTAGCGATGCTTTTACGATAGTGCCCCGTGCGAAAAAAATGCCGCACCAGCACATACTAGAGCCCAGCAAGTGCACCATGGCTTAAAATCTTAGGCTAGGAATGAACTCCGTATGCTTAGACATGGAATGAACTTCGTATGCCTAAGCCAACCCATGAAACGAGCGCACGGGCGCTCAGCCGACTGGAGAGGAAGAATGCACAAGTCAGGGAACAACCCGATCCCCCCTGCGTGCTGTCGATCCTACTGGCACAACCCTCGGTCTGGATAGGGTTGAGACATGGAATGAACTCCCTATGCCGAAGCCAACCCATGAAACGGGCGTGCGGGCACTCATCCAATCGGAGAGGCAGAATGCGCAAGCCGAGGATCGACCCAGTCCCCCCTGCGTGTTGTCGATCCTACTGTCACAACCTTCGGTCCGATCCGATCATAGACTGGGAATGAACTCCGTATGCTTAGACTGCGGATGAACTCCGTATACCTAAGTCAACCCATGAAACGAGTGTACGGATGCTCAGCCGATCGGAGAGGCCGATCGGAGAGGCATAATGTGCAAGTCGAGGATCAGCCTGATCCCCCTCTGCGTGCTGTCAATCCCACAGTCGATTCTACTGCCACAACCCTCGATCAGGCTGGGGCTTAGACATGGAATGAACTCCGTATGCCTAAGCCAACCCATGAAATGAGCCTTTGGGCGCTCAACCGATCGGAGAGGCAGAATGAGCAAGCCGGGGATCGACCCGATCCCCCTGCGTGCTATCAATCCTACTACCGCAACCCTCAGTCCGATCCGATCTTAGATGAGGAATGAACTCCGTATGCTTAAGTCAACCCACAAAATAAACGTGTGGGTGCTGAGTCGATCAGAGAGGCATAATCTGCAAGCTGGGGATCGACCTGATGCCCCTCTACGTGCTACGGTCCCACTGCCACAACCCTCAGACCGGCTAGGAATTAGACCTGGATTGAACTGCCTATGCCTAAGCCAACCCACGAAACGGGCAAGCGGGTGCTCAGTCGGCCGGAGTGGTAAAATGCACAAGCCAGGGATCAGCCCGATCCCCCCTATGTGCTGTCGATCCTGCTGCTGGTCCTGTTGCCACAACCCTCGGTCTGATCCGATCTTAGACTGGGAATGAACTCCGTATGCTTAGACATGGAATAAACTCCGTATGCCTAAGCTAACCCACGAAATGAGCGTGCGGGCGCTCAGCCGGTTGGAGAGGCATATGCGTAAGTCGGGGATCAGCCCGGTCCCCCTCTGCGTGCTACCGGTCCCACTACCACGACCCTCACCCCCCCAATTGTCGAAACCCCCAATGTTGTCGGTTAGGCTCTCTGGCGACGCTCCGACGATGGTGCCCAGGCCAAAAAAATGCGGCACCAGCACATGCCCGAGCCCAGCATGTGCACCGTGGCTCAAAATCTTAGATTAGGAATGAACTCTGTATGCTTAGACATGGAATGAACTCCGTATGCCTAAGCCAACCCATGAAATGAGCGTGCAAGAGCTCAATCGGGCGGAGAGGCAGAATGCGCAAGCTGGGGATCAGCCCGATCCCCCCCACAAGCTATCGATCCTACTACCACAACCCTCGGTCCAGTCTGATCTTAGACTTGGAATGAACTTCGTATGCTTAGACTGGGGATGAACTCCGTATGCCTAAGTCAACCCACGAAACGAGCGTGCGGGTGCTGAGTCGACCGAAGAGGCATAATGCACAAGCCGGGGATCGGCCTGGTCCCCCTCTACGTGCTGTCGGTCCCGCTACCAGAACCTTCAGTCCGGTTGGGGCTTAGACATGGAATGAACTCCCTATGCCTAAGCCGACCCACGAAATGGGTGTGCGGACGCTCAGCTGGCCGGAGAGGTAGAATGGGCAACCGGGGATTGGCTCGGTCCCCCCTACGTGCTATCGATCCCGCTGCGATAGCCCTCAGTCCGGCTGGGGCTTAGACATGGAATGAAATCCCTATGCCTAAGCCTGCCCATGAAACGGGCATGCAGGGCGCTCAGACGGTCAAAAAAGTAGAATGCGTAAACCAGGGATCGGCTCGGTCACTCCTGCGTGCTGTCGATCCTGCTGTCGCAACCCTCGATTCGATCGAATCTTAGACTGGGAATGAACTCCTTATGCTTAGATTGGGGATGAACTTCGTATGCCTAAGTCAACCACGAAACGAGCGTGTGGGTGCTCAGTCGGCAGGAAAGGTTGGTCGGAAAGGCATAAGGCACAATCGGGGATCAGCTCGTTCCCTTTCTGCGTGCTGCCAATCCCGTTACTGGTCCTGCTACCACAACCCTCGGTCCGGCTGGGGTTTAGACATGGAATGAACTCTGTAGCCTAAGCCTACCCATGAAACGAGCGTGCGGTGCTCAACTGGCCGGAAAGGCAGAATGTGCAAGCCAGGGATCAGCCCGGTCCCCGTTTGCGTGCTGCAGATCCTGTTACTGGTCCTGCTACCATAACCCTTGGTTCAATCCAATCTTAGACTAGGAATGAACTCCGTATGCTTAGACATGGAATGAACTCCGTATACCTAAGCCAACCCACGAAACGAGCATGCCGATGCTTAACCGATCGAAGAGGCAGAATGTGTAAGCCGGGGATTGGCCCGATCCCCTCCTGCGTGCTGTCAATCCTACTGCTGCAACCCTCAGTCTGGTCTGATCTTAGACTATGAATGAATTCTGTATGCCTAAGTTAATCCATGAAGCGAGCGTGCGGGCGCTGAGCCAGCCGGAGAGGCATAATGTGCAAGTCGAGAATCGGTCCGATCCCCCTCTGCGTGCTATCGATCCCGCTGCCATAACCCTCGGTCCGGCTAGGGCTTAGACATGGAATGAACTCCCTATGCCTAAGCCAACCCATGAAACGGGCGTGCAGGCACTCGACCGATCGAAGAGGCAGAATACGCAAGTCGGGGATCAACCCGGCCCTCCTTACGTGCTGTCGATCCTGTTGTTGGTCTTGCTGCTGCAACCCTCAATCCAGTCTGATCTTAGACTGGGAATGAACTCCATATGCTTAGGCATGGAATGAACTCTATATGCCTAAGCCAACCCATGAAACGAGCGTACGGGCGCTCAGCCGATCGGAGAGGCAGAATGTGTAAGTTGGGGACCGGTCCGATCCACCCTTGCGTGCTGTCGATCTTGCTGCCGCAACCCTCGGTCTGGTCTGATCTTAGACTGGGAATGAACTCCGTATGCCTAAGCCAACCCATGAAATGAGCGTGCGGGCACTGAGCCGGCTGAAAAGGCATAATGCGTAAATCGGCGATCGGCCTGGTCCCTCTCTGTGTGCTGTCGATCCCGCTGCCACAACCCTCGGTCCGACTGGGGCTTAGACATGGAATGAACTCCATATGCCTAAGCCAACCCATGAAACGAGCGTGCGGGCGCTCAGCCGGCCGGAGAGGTAGAATGCACAAGCCAGGGATCGATCCGGTCCCCCTCTACGTGCTGCCGGTCCTGCTGCCACAACCCTCGGTCCGGTTGGTGCTTAGACATGGAATGAACTCCCTATGCCTAAGCCAACCCATGAAACGGGCGTGCGGGTGCTCAGCCGGCCGGAGAGGCAGAATGCATAAGCCGGGGATCGGCCCAGTCCCCCCTGCGTGTTATCGATCCTGCTGTCGCAACCCTCGATCCGATCCGATCTGAGATTGGGAATGAACTCTGTATACTTAGACTGGGGATTAACTCCGTATGCCTAAGTCAACCCACGAAACGAGTGTGCGGGCGCTTAGCCGACCGGAGAGGCCGATCGGAGAGGTAGAATACGCAAGCCAGGGATCGGCCCAGTCCCCCATACGTGCTGTCGATCCTGCTGTTGGTCCTTCTGCCACAACCCTCGGTCCGGTCCGATCTTAGACTGGGAATGAACTCCGTATGCTTACACATGGAATGAACATCGTATGCCTAAGCCAACCCACGAAACAAGCGTATGGGCGCTCAGTCAACCGGAGAGGCAGAATGCGTAAGCCAGGGACCAGCTCGATCCCCTCTTACGTGCCGTCGATCCTGTTGCCGTAACCCTCGGTCCGATCTGATCTTAGACAGGGAATGAACTTCGTATGCCTATGTCAA
>NW_019167949.1:12945784-13007644 GCF_002303985.1 Durio zibethinus | reverse complement strand
GCTGCTGGTCCACAGCGAAACCCTCGGTCCGTCTGATCTTAGACTGGGAATGAACTCCGTATGCTTAGACACGGAATGAACTCCGTATGCCTAAGGCAACCCATGAAACTAGCGTGCGGGTGTTCAGTCGGTCAGAGAGGTAGAATGCGCAAGCAGGGGATCAAGCCCTGATCCCCCCTGCGTGCTATCGATCCTGCTACCATAACCCTCAGTCTGATCCGATCTTAGACTGGGAATGAACTCCATATGCCTAAGTCAACTCATGAAATGAGAGTGCGGGTGCTGAGTCAGCTGGAGAGGCATAATGCGCAAGCCGGGGATCGGCTCGGTCCCTCTCTGCATGCTGTCGGTCCCACTGACACAACCCTCAGTCCGACTGGGGTTTAGTCATGGAATGAACTCCCTATGGCAGAATGTGCAAGCCGAGGATCGGCCTAGTCCCCCTTGCGTACTGTCGATCCTACTGTCGCCACCCTCGGTTCGATCTGATCTTAGACTGGGAATGAACTCCGAATGCCTAAGTCAACCCATGAAACGAGCGTACGGGTGCTTAGCCGGTCGGAGAGGCCGATCAGAGAGGCAGAAAGTGCAAGCCGGGGATCAGCCCGGTCCCCCCTGTGTGCTGTCGATCCTGCTGCTAGTCCTGCTGCCGCAACCTTCGATCTGGTCCAATCTTAGACTGGGAATGACTTGTATGCTTAGACTGGAATGACATTCATATGCCTAAGCCAACCCACAAACGAGGTACGGGCGCTCAGCCGAAATCGGAGAGGCAGAATTGCCGTAAGTCGGGTATTCTGCCCGATCCCCTGCGTGCCTGTGATCTGCTAGTGCAACCCTTGCAAGTCCGGTCCAATCCTAGACGGGGGTTGAACTTCTGATGCCTAAGTCAACTCCACGAGAGCGTGCGGCGCTCAACCGACTAGAGAGGCAGGATGTGCAGCCCGGGGATCGAACGGGTGGTAGGTGGGTTCAAGCACATCTTCATATTTCTGCTGTGCCAATGCCATTTTTATGGCTTGTAAATTCATATAATGGTCCCCTAAGCCTTCATGTGAAGTTTCGTGGCAAGACGATCCATTTTCTATTTTTCACGATTTTTAAAACTTTTTACGGTTCAGGATTTTTTTAATTTTTTAGAAAGAGTTTTATCGCCAAATTTGGTATAGGTCATCCTTGTATTTTTGTTGGCATGCCACAAAAATTTAGCTAAAAACTCGAAGTGGAGAAGATTTTGTGACCATTTGAAAAAAGTGTCCTCATTTCAGACACTTTAATGGCTACTTGTAGCAAACCTATAAACTCTCAAATGCTCTTTAAGGGGGTGTCAGTTCTTGAGGTTTGATGAGGGATAGGGGCCCAATATAAGGCCAAGTTTCAAGCCCTGGGTGGGTGCGCCAGGCACATCAGGCGCACCAACAGGCAAGCCAGAGGCTGAGGCCCGCAGACCAGGCGTGCTGACGGGTATGTGCACGCAAAGCCTAGTGTGCTGTCGATCCTACTACTGCAACCCTCGGTCTGATCCAATCTTAGACTGGGAATGAACTTCGTATGCTTAGATTGGGGATGAACTTCGTATGCCTAAGTCAACCTATAGAGCGAGCATGCGGGCGCTCAGTCGACCGGAGAGGTCGGCCACAGAGGCATAATGCGCAAGCTGGGGATCAGCCCAGTCCCCCTCTGCATGCTGTCGATCCCGCTACCGGTCCTGCTACTACAACCCTCAGTCTTGCTGGGGCTTAGACATGGAATGAACTCCGTATGCCTAAGCCAACCCATGAAACGAGCATGCGGGCGCTCAGCCAATCGAAGAGGCAGAATGTGCAAGCTAAGGATCGACCCGGTCCCCCCTGTGTGCTATCGATCCTACTGCTAGTCCTGCTATCGCGACCCTCAGTCCAGTCTGATCTTAGACTGGGAATGAACTCCTATTCTTAGACATGGAATGAACTCCGTATGCCTAAGCCAACCCATGAAACGAGTGTGCGGGCACTCAATCGGCTGGAGAGGCAGAATGCACAAGCCGGGATCGACCTGATCCCCCCTATGTGTTGTCGATCCTACTGTCGCAACCCTCGGTCTGGTCTGATCTTAGACTAGAAATGAACTCCGTATGCCTAAGTCAACCCATGAAACGAGCATACAGGCACTGAGTCGATCGGAGAGGCATAATGTGCAAACCGGGGATCGACTCGGTCCCCCTCTGCGTGCTGCCGGTCCCGCTGCCACGACCTTCTGTCCAGCTGGGGTTTAGACTTGGAATGAACTCCCTATGCCTAAGCCAACCCATGAAATGGGTGTGCGAGCGCTCAGTCGGTCGGAGAGGCAGAATGCGCAAGCTGGGGTTTAGCCCGGTCCCCCTTGCGTGCTGTCGATCCTACTGCCGCAACCCTCGGTCTGGTCCGATCTTAGACTGGGAATGAACTCTGTATGCTTAGACTAGGGATGAACTCCGTAAGCCTAAGTCATCCCACAAAACGAGTGTGCGGGAGCTCAACCTACCAGAGAGGCAGGATGTGCAAACCGAGGATCGAACGGGTGGTAGGTGGGTTCAAGCACATATTCATATTTCTGCCATGCCAATGCCATTTTTATGGCTTGTAAATTCATACAATGGTCCCCTAAGCCTTCATGTGAAGTTTCATGGCAAGACGACCCATTTTCTATTTTTCATGATTTTTGAAACATTTTGTGGTTCAGGATTTTTAAAACTTTTTTAGAAAGATTTTTGTCCCCAAATTTGGTATAGGTGATCCTTTTATTTTTGTTGGCATGCACAAAAAAATTCAGCTAAAAACTCAAAGTGGAGAAGATTTTGTGACCGTTTGAAAAAAGTGTCCCCATTTCAGACACTTTAATGGCTACTAGCAGCAAACCTAGAAAATCTCAAATGCTCTTTAAGGGGTGTGAGTTCTCGAGGTTTGATGAGGGATAGGGGGCCAATATAAGGGCCAAGTGTCATGCCTGGGCGGGCAAGCTAGGCACATCAAGCGCACCAGCAGGCGAGCCAGAGGTTGAGGCCCGCAGACCAAGTGTGCTGGCGGGTATCTGCACGCAAAGCATAGCAAACGAGTTCAGAACGCCCGCCCAACTTGTAGGCCAGCTCGTGAGACCAAGGCCTAGCATACAAGCTGCCCGCACCACATCCAGAAGGGCCCAAGGTGTTGGACATGCAAGGGAAGCTTCTGGAAGCCGGCAGGATTAGCAGCAGCATCCTGGCATATTTGGTTGACCCTGAAAATTAGGAGTTAGCATCCTGATTGATTGTAATTTGTATAATCCCATGATTTTAGCCTTTATTCTAGGAATATTGCCATTAAGTGTAAGCTGGAGCCTCAACTACAAATAGAGGGCTGCTCCTCTCTCATTTGTACACCATCAAACACTTCTGTTTCAGTGAATACAAGAGCATTTCCAGAATTCTGCCTTCTTATCCTGTTTCTCTTTAACTTGCGTAATCAGCCCTTCCTATTGTTCTAGTGCCCGTACGCTTGTGTTTTAGGCTGACTTAGGCATAAAGGAGGAGATTCCAAGCCTAAGGCCGCACGGTTTCTGAGTCTAAGGTCGGAGCCCGTGATAGTTGGTATCAGAGCAAGTTTGATTCTGCGTGTTTGTGTTATGCAGGCTAGAGGAGATGGCATCCCAAAGTGACGCTGCTAACCAACAACTAGAGGCCCAGGAGCATGGGCGTGGAAGAGGGAGGAAAGCCAGTTGTAGAGATATCTGGTCTACCATGGACGGTAGGCTAGCCAAGGTGGAGGTGACCATAGGCGACATGGGGAGAAGCTTGAAGGGGTAGAGACTCACATTGCATCGCTAGACTCCATAGGGGAGGAGATCCAAAGTGAGCTACAAGCTGCTCTCAACAAAGGCTTGGATGTGTTCACCCAAAAGAATCAGACCTTGGAGGCTGAAGTGCTGACCTTGCGCGATGGCATGGAGGCCATGTGCCAGCAGATGGAGGAGCTTACCAATGAGCTCGTTGCTTGCAAGACTGCCATTGGGAATGGCATGTTTGCTGGAGTGTCCAAGTCCAGATTGGATGTCCCCAAGCCTAAGGAGTTCAAAGAGACTAGGGCGGCCAACGAAGTAGATAACTACCTTTGGGGTTTGGAGCAGTATTTCCAGGCCATGGGCAAGCAAGACGAGGCGATAAAGGTAAGCACCGCTGCTATGTATCTTACTGATGTAGCCTTATTGTGGTAGAGGCACAAGTGTGATGATGTCAAGCGTGGGAGCACCAAGATTGGAACCTGGGTAGAGTTCTAAAAAGAGTTCAGAGAATAATTTTACCCGGAGTATGCCGATGATGAGGCATGGGCAAAGTTGCGCAGGCTGAGCCAGCAAGGGGACATAAGGGAGTATGTCCAGAAATTCTCTAAACTGATGCTACAGATCTCAGATCTAGGTGAAAAGGGCACCTTATTTGCTTTCATGGATGGGCTGAAGCTGTGGGTGAAGCATGAGCTACAAGGGAGAGGAGTTCATGACTTGGCTAAAGCCATGACTATTATCGAGGCCTTGATAGAGTTCAAGCCTCTGAACAAGTTCGAGTCTACCAAGCCCAAGGGTAAGGGCAGGGACAATAGGGACCGAAAGAAGTAGTCCAAGGGGAAGGACCATGACCAGGAGTCCAAGGATGGAGACCGAGACCGTTCAACCAAGGATGGCGAGAGGAAGCCACCAGTAGGCAAGTGGAAAGCAAAGAGGGATCGAGAGCCACTAGCATGCTACCTATGTGGAGGGAGCCACATAGCACGCAATTGCCCACAGAAGGGCACGCTGGCTACTGTAGACAAGGAGTCTGATGAGGAGCCAGAGTTAGGGGCAGCAAAGCTTGGGTCGTTGGTGCTCAATGCTGTCCAGAGTAAGAGGAGCCACAAGCCAAAGGGCTTGATGTTTGCGGATCTGATGGTTACAGGTCAGAAGGTGAGTGCACTGGTGGACACAGGTGCCTCACATCTTTTTATTTCAGGTGATAGAGCCCGAAAGCTCGGACTAAAGGTACAGAAAGGGACTGGTACCATCAAAATGGTGAACTCTAATGAAGTTCCAGCCATTGGAGTAGCGCGGGGAGTGGAGTTACAGCTTGGAGACTAAAAAGGCAAGGAGACCATTGAGGTAATACCCCTTGACGACTATGAGTTTGTGATTGGGTTGGATTTCCTTGTTCGGATTAACACCCTCCTTGTGCCTTTTGCCGATTCTGTTTGCATCTTGGATGCACAGTGCCAATGCCTAGTGCCATTAAGGAGAGGGTCTGGAGTTAGGCCGCGGGTGGTGTCAGCCATCCAATTTGCCAAGGCGATAAGCAGACAAGAAGACACCTTCTTAGCAGCCCTGAAATATGATGAGCCAAGGGAGAAGGAGACCGAGTCACCCTTGGAGGTTCTAAAGGTACTGAAGACCTTTAGTGATGTGATGCTCGCAAAGCTACCACCTAAGAGGGAGGTGGACCACAAGATCGAGCTGGTGTCCGAGGCCAAGCCACCAGCTAGAGGCCCTTACCGAATGTCTCCACCAGAGTTGGAGGAGTTGAGGAAGCAGCTCAAAGAGTTAGTTGATGCTGGCTTTATCAGGCCATCGAAGGCACCCTATGGTGCACCGGTTCTATTTCAGCGCAAGCATGATGGGTCGTTACGGCTGTGCATAGACTACCGAGCTTTGAACAAGCTAACCATCAAGAACAAGTACCCCATCCCACTCATTGCCGACTTGTTCGATCAACTTAGGAGCGCAAGGTGGTTCACCAAGCTGGATTTGAGGTCAGGCTACTATCAAGTCAGGATCGCGGAGGGAGATGAGCCAAAGACAGCATGTGTCACTCGGTATGGTTCATATGAGTTCTTGGTTATGCCTTTTGGACTCACGAACGCCCCAGCAACATTCTGCACCCATATAAACAAGGTGCTTCAATCATTCCTTGATCAGTTTGTTATGGTTTATTTGGATGACATTGTGATCTACAGCTAGACTTTGGGAGAGCATGCAGACCACTTGAGACAGGTGTTCGAGGTGTTACGGGCGCATAAGCTGTTTGTCAAGAGGGAGAAGTGCTCATTCGCCCAGCAGGAGATCCCGTTCCTTGGCCACATAGCGGGAGGTGGCAGGATACGCATGGATGAAGGCAAGATACACGTCATCCTGGAGTGGCAACCGCCAGCCAAGGTCATTGAGTTAAGATCATTCCTTGGGCTGGTCAACTACTATAGGCGCTTCATCAAAGGTCACTCAGCAATAGCCACGCCATTGACTGACTTGCTCAAGAAAGGGAAAGCATGGGAGTGGAGCGTAGGGTGCCAGGAAGCCTTTGACAGGTTGAAGCGGGCTATGATCGAGGAGCCAGTCTAGGCCTTGCCAGACCATGCCAAGCCGTATGAGGTGCATAAGGATGCATCAGACTTTGCCATAGGGGGCGTGTTGATGCAGGAGGGACGTCCAGTCGCCTTCAAGAGCAGGAAACTGAACGAGACTAAGCGAAAATACACGGCCCAAGAGAAGGAGATGACTACAGTGGTGCACTGCTTGCGCACTTGGCACCATTACTTATTGGGGTCGAGGTTCATGGTTAGGACGGACAATGTGGCGACCAGCTACTTCCAGACGTAGAAGAAGTTGTCCCCCCAGCAGGCGAGATGGCAAGATTTTCTTACGAAATTTGATTTCCAGATGGAGTACAAGCCGGGGTAGGCGAACCTTGTGGCTAACACCGGGAGCAAGAAGGCTAACCTTGCTGCCATTGGCCAACCAGAGGGGTCACTGGTGCCACACATCAAAGAGGGACTTACGCATGATCCTACAGCCAAGGCTTTGATGGAGTACGCCTAGCAAGGTAAGACTAGACAGTTTTGGTTACAGGATGGCTTGCTGTACACCAGGGGCAGTAGACTGTTTGTGCCACAGCACGGGAAGCTCCGTAAGGAAGTTTTACAAGAATGCCATGATTCAAGGTGGGCTGGACACCTCGAAGTGAGCTGTACCTTGGCACTAATCGAGGATTGATACTACTGGCCGCACATGAGGGATGATGTTGAGGCCTATGTAAAGACTTGTCTTGTGTGCCAACAGGACAAGGTGGAGCTCAAGAAACCAGGCGATCTCTTGAAGCCATTGCCAGTGCCAGAGTGACCATGGGAGAGTGTTTCTCTGGACTTTATAGTTGGTCTACCCAAAGCAAAAGGGTTTGGAAGCATCGTGGTAGTGGTGGACAGGTTTTCCAAGTATGGAATCTTCATTCCAGCAACCAAGGAGTGCCCAGTCGAGGAGGTAGCTCGATTGTTCCTGAAGAACAAGGTTAAGTGCTGGGGAGTGCCGAGAACCATTGTTAGTGATCGGGATGTGCGTTTCACGGGTAGGTTTTGGACTAAGTTGTTCAAGCTGTTCGGGTCAGACTTGAACTTTTCCACTAGCATGCGTCTGCAGACCGATGGGCAGACAGAACGAGTGAATGGACTATTGGAGGTCTACCTTAGGCACTATGTGAGTGCCACACAAAGGGACTGGCCAAAGCTGCTAGATATTGCACAGTTTTCCTACAACTTGCAAAGAAGCGAGGCAACGAACCAGAGCCCATTTGAGGTTGTGACAGGGTAACAACCACTAACACCCGGTTCGATTGCTGCAGGTTATACAGGGTCGAATCCAGTAGCATACAAGTTTGCCAAGGCATGGCAGGAGCAAATGACTTGGCCAGAGTTTGTCTACACAAGGCGGCCAAGAGGTCGAAGAAGTGGGTAGACCAGAATAGGCGAGACATGCAGTTCCAGGTTGGAGACTTGGTGTTAGTGAAGCTGCATCCAATTGTGCGCCATAAGGGGCTGCACAAAGGCCTAGTCCAGAGGTATGAAGGACCTTTTCGAGTAGTGAAGAGGGTAGGCAAGGTTGCCTACAAGCTGGATATGCCACCCAAGTTGAGGGTACACCCGATGTTCCATGTGAGCATGCTCAAGCCGTTCCATGAGGATGGGGGAGATCCAGGACGGGCAGAGTCAAAGCGTGCGCCATTGGGAGCAAGGGCCTTATATGAGAAGGAAGGTCCACAGCATCATAGCTGATCGAGAGGTGAGACGAAAGAACTATCAGCCAAGATAAGAGCACTAGGTGCGCTGGAAGGGACTTCTAGACAGTGAGGTGAGCTGGGAACCAACAGATGACTTATGGCAGTTCGGGGACCAGATCAGGTAGTACCATGTAGAAGACGCAACAAGGGCATTGCAGAATCAAGTGGGGGAGAATGTCACGCCCTGGGCGGGTACGCCAGGCAATCAGGTGCACCAGTAGGTGAGTCAGAGGTTGAGGCCTGTAGACCAGGCGTGCTGGCAGGTATCTACGCGTAAAGCCTAGTAAACGAGTTCAAAATGCCCGCCCAACTTGCAGGCCAGCCCATGAGACCAAGGCCTGGCATACAAGCTGCCCGCACCACATCCAGAAGGGCCTAAGGTGCTGGACACGCAAGGGAAGCTTCTGGAAGCAGGCAGGATCTACAGCAGCATCCTGGCATATTGGGTTGACCCTGAAAATCAGGAGTTAGCATCCTGATTGATTGTAATTTGTATAATCCCATGATTTTAACCTTTATTCTAGGGATATTGCCATTAAGTGTAAGCTAGAGCCTCAACTATAAATAGAGGGCTGCTCCTCCCTCATTTGTACACCATCAAACACTTTCGTTTCAATGAATACAAGAGCATTTCCAAAATTTTACTTTCTTATCCTGTTTCTCTTTAACTTGCATAATCAGCCCTTCCTGTTGTTCTAGTGCCCGTACGCTTGTGTTTTAGGCTGACTTAGACATAAAGGAGGAGATTCCAAGCCTAAGGCCACATGATTTCTGAGTCTAAGGTCGGAGCTCGTGACACAAATACCAACACCCATCGCACATCATGTGCGCACACCCCCTCAGCCCCCCAATCGTCGAAACCCCCAATGCCATCGGTTAGGCTCTTCGGTGATGCTCCGACGATGGTGCCTCGGGTAAAAAAAATATGGCCCCAACACATGCCCGAGCCTAGTATGTGCACCGTGGCTCAAAATCTTAGACTGGGAATGAACTTCGTATGCTTAGACATCAAATGAACTCCATATGCCTAAGCCAACCCATGAAACGAGCGTGCGGGTGCTCAGCTGGCCGGAGAGGTAGAATGCGTAAGTCAGGGATTGGCCCAGTCCCCCCTACGTGCTGTCGATCCTGTTATTGCAACCCTCGATCCAATCTGATCTTAGACTGGGAATGAACTCCGTATGCATAAGTCAACCCACGGAATGAGCGTACGGGCGTTGAGCCGACCGAAGAGGTAGAATGTGCAAGCCGGGGATTGGCCCGATCCCCCTTTCTGTGTTACCGATCCCACTGCCATAACCCTGGGTCCGGCTTGGGCTTAGACATGGAATGAACTCCCTATGCCTAAGCCAACCCACAAAACGGGTGTGCGGGCGCTAAACCAGCCGAAAAGGCAGAATGTGCAAGCCGGGGATCGACTTGGTCCTCCCTGCTTGCTGTCGATCCTGTGGCTGCAACCCTCAGTCCGGTCCGATCTTAGACTAGGAATGAACTTCGTATGCTTAGACTGGGGATGAACTCCATTTGTCTAAGTCAAGCCATGAAACGAGCATGCCGGTGCTCAGCCAGTCGGAGAAGCCAATCAAAGAGGCATAATGTGTAAGCCGAGGATCAGGTGCTGCCGATCCTGCTGCCATAACCCTCGGTCTGGCTGGGGCTTAGACATCAAATGAACTCCATATGCCTAAGCCAACCGATGAAACGAGCGAGTGGGTACTCAGCTGGCTGGAGACGTAGGATGTGCAGCCGGGGATCAGCTCGATCCCCCTTACGTGCTGTCGATCCTACTGTTGGTCCTGCTACCGCAACCCTCGGTCCTGATCTGATCTTAGACTGGGAATGAACTCCATATGCTTAGACATGGAATGAACTCTGTATGCCCCAACCAACCCATGAAATGAGCGTACGGGCGCTCAGCCGACCGGAGAGGCAGAATGCGTAAGCCAGAGACCGGCCCGATCCCCCCATGCGTGCTGTCAATCCTACTGCCAAAACCCTCAAACCGGTCTGATCTTAGACTGGGACTGAACTCCGTATGCCTAAGTCAACCCACGAAACGAGTGTTCGGGCGTTGAGCCGATCGGAGAGGCATAATGCGCAAGCCGGGGATCAGCCCGATCCCCCTCTGTGTGCTGCCAATCCCGTTGCTACAACCCTCGGTCCGACTGGGGCTTAGACATGGAATGAACTCCTTATGGCTAAGCCTACCCATGAAACGGACGTGCGAGCGCTCAGTCGATTGGAGAGGCAGAATGCGCAAGCTGGGGATTCGCCCGATCCCTCCTACGTGCCACTGATCCTACTACCGTAACTTTCGATCCGATCCGATCTTAGACTGGGAATGAACTCTGTATGCTTAGACTGGGGATGAACTCCGTATGCCTAAGTCAACCCACGAAACGAGCGTCCAGGTGCTCAGTCAGCCAGAGAGGTTGGCTGAAGAGGCATAATGTACAAGCCGGGGATCAGCCCAGTCCCCCTCTGTGTGCTGTCGATCCTGCTACCGGTCCTGTTGCCACAACCCTTGTTCTGGTAAAGGCTTAGACAGGGAATGAACTCCATATGCCTAAGCCAACCCATGAAACGAGCATTCGGGTGAGAGGTCGGTCGAAGAGGCAAAATGCACAAACCTGGGATTGACTCGGTCCCCCCTACGTGCTGTTGATCCTACTGCTGGTCCTACTACCGTAACCCTCGGTCTGGTTCGATCTTAGACTAGGAATGAACTCTGTATGCTTAGACATGGAATGAACTCCGTATGCCTAAGCCAAACCAGAAAACGAGCGTGTGGGCGCTCAGTCGACCGGAGAGGCAGAATGCACAAGCCGGGGACCGGCCCGATCCCCCCCTGTGTGCTGTCGATCTTACCACCACAACCCTCTATTCAGTTCAATCTGAGACTGGGAATGAACTCCATATGCCTAAGTTAACCCATGAAACAAGCATTCGGGTGTCAAGTCGACTGGAGAGGCAAAATGCGCAAGCTGGGGATCGGCCCGGTCCCCCTCTGCATGCTGTCGGTCCCGCTATCGTAATGCTCAATTCGGTCTGATCTAAGACTGGGAATGAACTCCATATGCTTAGACTGGGGATGAACTTCGTATGCTTAAGTCAACCCAAGAAACAAGCGTGCGGGAGCTCAGCCAGCCGGAGAGGCATAATGCGTAAGCCAAGGATCTGCCCGATCCCCCTCTGCGTGCTGTCGATCTCGCTGCCGGTCCTGCTGCCACAACACTCGGTCTGACTAGGGCTTAGACATGGAATGAACTTCGTAAGCCTAAGTTAACCCACGAAATGAGCGTGCGTGCGCTTAGTAGGCCGAAGAGGCAAAATGCGCAAGTCGTGGATCGGCCCGATCCCCCCTGTGCTTAGTTCGATCCGATCTTAGAATGGGAATGAACTCCATATGCTTAGACATGGAATGAACTCCATATGCCTAAGCCAACCCACGAAACGAGCGTGTGGGTGCTCAATCGATCAGAGAGGCAGAATGCACAAGCCAGGGACTGGCCCGGTCCCACCTACGTGCTGTCGATCCTGCTGCTGCAACCCTTAGTCCAGTCTGATATTAGATTGGGAATGAACTCCGTATGCTTAAGTCAACCCACGAAATGAGTGTACAGGCACTGAGCCGGCCGGAGAGGTGTAATGCACAAACCGAGGATCAGCCCGGTCCCTCTCTACGTGCTGCCGGTCCCACTACCACGACCCTCGATCTGATTGGGGCTTCGACGTGGAACGTACTCCCTATGCCTAAGCCAACCCACAAAACGGGCGTGCGGGTGCTCAGCCAGCCGGAAAGGCAGAATGTGCAAGCCGAGGATCGATCCGGTCCTGCCTACGTGCTACTGATCCTGCTGCCACAACCCTCGGTCTGATCCGATCTTAGACTGGGAATGAACTCTATATGCTTAGATTGGGGATGAACTCCGTATGCCTAAGTCAACCCATGAAACGAGCGTACGGGTGCTCAACCGACCGGAGAGGCCGACCGAAGAGGCAGAATGCACAAGCTGGGGATCGACCCGGTCCCCCCTTGCGTGCTGTCGATCCTGTTGCTGGTGCTGTTACCGTAACCCTCGATCCAGTCTGATCTTAGACTGGGAATGATCTCTATATGCTTAGTAATGGAATGAACTATGTATGCCTAAGCCAACCCACGAAATGAACGTACGGGCATTCAGCCGATCGAAAAGGTAGAATACGCAAGTCAGGGATCAGCTCGGTCCCTCTCTGCGTGCTACCGATCCTACTGCCGTAACCCTCAGTCCGGTCTGATCTTAAATTGGGAATGAACTCTGTATGCATAAGTCAACCCACGAAATGAGCGTGCGAGCGTTGAGCCAATCGAAGAGGCATAATGCACAAGCCAGGGATCGACTTGATCCCCCTCTGTGTGCTGCCGGTCCCGTTGCCACAACCCTCGGTCTGGCTGGGGCTTAGACATGGAATAAACTGCCTATGCCTAAGCCAACCGATGAAACGGGCATACGGGCACTCAGTCAACCGGAGAGACAGAATGCGTAAGCCGGGGATTAGCCCGGTTCCCCCTGCATGCTACCGATCCTACTACCACAACCTTCGGTCTGATCCGATCTTAGACTGGGGATGAACTCCGTATGCTTAGACTGGGGATGAACTCTGTATGCCTAACTCAACCCCATGAAACGAACGTGCAGGCGCTCAGCAGGCTGGAGAGGCGATCGAAGAGGCATAATGCGCAAGCCAGGGATCAGCCCGATCGCCCTCTGCGTGCTGTCGATCCCGCTGCCGATCTTGCTCCCACAACCCTCGATACGGCTGGGGCTTTGACATGGAATGAACTCCGTATGCCTAAGCCAACCCACGAAACGAGCGTGCGGGTGCTCAGTCGGTCGAAGAGGCAGAATGTGCAAGCCAGGGATCGGCTCGATCCCCCCTGCGTGCTATCGATCCTACTACCGTAACCCTCGGTCTGGTCTGATCTTAGACTGGGAATGAACTCCGTATGCCTAAGTCAACCCACGAAATGAGCGTTTAGGCATTGAGCCAACCAGAGAGGCATAATGTGCAAGTTGGGGATCGACCCGATCTCCCTCTGTGTGCTGTCGGTCCCACTGCCACAACCCTCGGTCTGACTGGGGCTTAGACATGGAATGAACTCCCTATGCCTAAGCCAACCCAAGAAATGGGTGTGTGGGCACTCAGCCCGATCGAAAAAGCAGAATGTGCAAGTTAAGGATCGACTCGGTCCCCCCTACGTGCTGTCGATCCTGCTTTTGCAACCCTCAGTTCAGTCCAATCTTAGACTGGGAATGAAGTCCATATGCTTAGACTGGGGATGAACTCTGTATGCCTAAGTCAACCCATGAAACGAGTGTGCGGGCGCTCAGCCGACCAGAGAGGTAGGATGCGCAAGCTGGGGATCGAATGGATGGTAGGTGGGTTCAAGCACATCTTCATATTTCTACCGAATGCCATTTTTATGGCTTGTAAATTCATACAATGTTCCCCTAAGCCTTCATGTGAAGTTTCATGGCAAGACGACCCGTTTTCTATTTTTCATGATTTTCAAAACTTTTTACGGTTTGGGATTTTTTAAAATGTTTTTAGAAAACGTTTTGTCCCAAATTTGGTAGAGGTGATCCTTGTATTTTTGTTGGCATGCATAAAAAAATTCAGCTAAAAACTCGAAGTGGAGAAGATTTTGTGACTATTTGAAAAAAGTGTCCTCATTTCAGACACTTTAATGGCTACTGGCCGTAAACCTATAAAATTTCAAATGCTTTTTAAAGGGGTGTGAGTTCTCAAGGTTTGATGAGAGATAGGGGGCCAATATAAGGGCCAAGCACCAGCACCCATTGCACATCATGTACGCACCCCCCGGCCCCCCTAATCGCTGGAACCCCCAATGCAGTCGGTTAGGCTTTCCGACGATGCTCCGGTGATGGTGCCCCGGGCAAAAAAAATGTGGCACCAGCACATGCTCGAGCCTAGCATGTGCACTGTCACTCAAAATCTTAGACTAGGAATGAACTCCGTATGCCTAAGCCAACCCACGAAACGAGCGTACGGGTGCTCAATCGGCTAGAAAGGCAGAATGCGCTAGCAAGGGATCAGTTTGGTCCCCCCATACATGCTGTCGATCCTACTGTTGCAACCCTCAGTCCAATCCGATCATAGACTAGGAATGAACTCCGTATGCATAAGTCAACCGACGAAACGAACGTACGGGTGCTCTGGAGAGGCATAATGCGCAAGCCGGGGATCGGCCTGGTCCCCCTCTGTGTGCTGCCGATCCCACTACCACAACCCTCAGTCCGGCTGGGGCTTAGACATGGAATGAACTCCCTATGCCTAAGCCAACCCACGAAATGGACGTGCGGGCGCTCGGCCGATCGAAGAGGCACAATGCACAAGCTGGGGATTGGCTCGGTCCCCCCTGCGTGCTGTCGATCCTGCTGCCGCAACCCTCAGTCCGATCTGATCTTAGACTGTGAATGAACTCCGTATGCTTAGACTGGGGATAAACTCCGTATGACTAAGTCAACCCATGAAATGAGCGTGTGGGTGCTCAACCGGTCGGAAAGGCATAATGCACAAGCCAGGGATCAACCCGCTCCCCCTCTACGTGCTGCCGATCCCGCTACCGGTCCTGCTGTCGCAACCCTCGATCAGACTGGGGCTTAGACATTGAATGAACTCTATATGCCTAAGCCAATCCATGAAAGTACGGGCGCTCAGCAGGCCAGAGAGGCAGAATGCACAAGCCAGGGATCGTTTCGGTCCCCCTTGCATGCTGTCGATCCTGCTGTCGTAACCCTCGATCCAGTTCGATCTTAGACTGGGAATGAACTCCGTATGCTTCGATATGGAATGAACTCCGTATGCCTAAGCCAACCCATGAAACGAGTAAGCATCCAGGCGCTCAGCCGACCAGAGATGCAGAATGCACAAGCCGTGGATCATCCTCGATCCCTCCTGCGTGCTGTCGATCCTGCTGTTGCAACCCTTGATCCGATCTAATCTTAGACTGGTAATGAACTCTGTATGCCTAAGTCAACCCACGAAATGATTGTGCGGGCGCTGAGTCGGTCGGAGAGGCAGAATGCATAAGCCGGGGATCGGCCCGATCCGATCTTAGATTAGGAATGAACTCCGTATGTATAAGTCAACCCATGAAACGAGCGTGCGGGTGTTGGGCCGATCGAAGAGGCATAATGTGCAAGTCGAGGATCAGCCCGATCCCTCTCTACGTGTTGCAGTCCTGCTGCCACAACCCTCAGTCTGGCTGGGGCTTAGACATGGAATGAACTCCCTATACCTAAGCCCAACCCAATGTAACGGGCGTCCGGGCGCTCAGCCGGCCGGAGAGGCAGATGCGCAAGCCAGGGATCGGCTCGGTCCCCACTGCGTGCTGTCGATCCTGCTGCCGCAACCCTCGGTCCGGTCCGATCTTAGACTAGGAATGAACTCCGTATGCTTAGACTGGGCATGAACTCCGTATGCCTAAGTCAACCCACCAAACGAGAGTGTGGACGTTCAACCGACCGGAGAGGCTGGCCGAAGAGGCATAATGCGCAAGTCGAGGATTAGCCCGATCCCCCTCTGCGTGCTGTTGATCCCTCTGTCGGTCTTGCTACCACAACCCTCGGTCCGGCTGGGGCTTAGACATGAAATGAACTCCGTATGCCTAAGCCAACCCACGAAATGAGCGTGCGGGTGCTCAGCCGACTGGAAAGGCAAAATGTGCAAGCCGAGGATCAGTCCAGTCCCCCCTACGTGCTGTCGGTCCTGCTACTGGTCCTGCTGTCGCAACCCTTTGTCCAGTCCGATTTTAGACTGGGAATGAACTCCGTATGTTTAGACATGGAATGAACTCCGTATGCCTAAGCCAACCCACGAAACGAGCATACGATCGTTCAGCCGACCGGAGAGGCAGAATGTGCAAGTCGAGGATCGACCTAGTCCCCCTTGCTTGTTGTCAATCCTGCTGCCGCAACCCTCAGTCCGGTCTGATCTTAGACTGGGAATGAACTCCGTATGCCTAAGTCAACCCACGAAATGAGTGTGCAGGAGCTGAGTCGGCTGGAGAGGCATAATGCACAAGCCAGGTGTCATGAACCAACCTTGTTTAGGGCCATGATCGGGACTTAGGTTGCCATAAGCCACCCATGTATAGGGCCATGGTCGGGTAGATCCCTTGTGCTAGGAAAAGTGTCCCCATTTCAAACATTGTAATGGTTACTAGTAGCATAGCTCTAAAATTCTAAGGCTCTTTAGGGGGTGAGCAGGCAGTGTAGTGTTAGGCTATCTCACCGGTTGCTATGCGAGCCTAGGCCACCTACCAAGGGCTGCCCCCTGGCCCTGATGATGGTGGGAGGTCCCGATGTATGATTCTTGACTATAATAAAACTCACCCCGATTGAATGTCCCGATTGTTGCCTCGATGTGTTTTTCTTTTTCTTGATATGAATATGCCTTATTGTGTGTGTGCTTGAGATCGATCTCGATATATTGTGTCTTATTGTGAATGCTTGGGACTAACCATGGCTTATGGTTTTTTGTTCAGATATTGATCTATTGAAGGCTAACTTGGTTGGGAGCGCCCATTCAAGTGCCGCACGGTCTATTGCTTGTTAAGAGAAAGCTTAGTCTGTGACACGTGGTATCAGAGCACGGTTGAGAAGTGCTAGAAAAATGGATGAGATGGCCACAAGTGGTGGACCCAATCATCAACAGAGAATTGAGGAACTTGAGGTCGCGGTGGCTATAATGAAAACTCATATGGCGACTAAAGACCGAGTGAGGGAGATCGAGACAACCCAGCGGGAGTTATCCGATACTCTCCACAACATGAGCGAAGAGGCTAGAGATGCCTTGAACATTCTCCAAAAGGAGTTTGAGGAGCTCAGAGCATAGGTGAGCATCCTACAAATGGCTGTGGTCAGATCGGGTTCAAGCTCGATGGAAAGGGGAAAAAGGCCCAAGGTGCCGGAGCCTCGATGCTATGAGGGGCCAAGGGATGCTAAGAAACTTGAAAATTTCTTGTTTGACATGGAGTAGTACTTCTGAGCTATACTCACTGATTCAGAGGAAGACAAGGTAGCAATGGCATCGATGTACCTCATAGGGGATGCCAAACTGTGGTGGCATTCCAAGTTTGTCGATAATGAGTGCCCGATTAAAACTTGGATGGATCTGAAGCGAGAATTGAAAAACCAATTTTTTCCTGAGAATGTGGAGTATGTGGCTCAAAAGAGACTTCAAGAATTGGTCCAAACAGGAATGGTGTGAGAGTTTGTAAGGAGCTTTTCTACCCTGATGTTGGATATTCGAGACATGTCTGAAAAGGACAAGATGTTCTATTTTCTTGAGGGCCTCAAGCCTTGGGCGAGGACAGAACTACAAAGGCAGAAAGTGCAAGATGTGGCCACAGCCATGGCTGCAGCTGAACGTCTCCACAATTACAATGATGGCTCTTCAAAACGAAAAAATCTTCTATCAGTTGGCAGTAGCTTCAACTTTGGGAGTAAGGGAAAGATAACCAGGTTGGACCGGCCCTTCAGTGGGGGATCAGATAGGAGGTCCTTTAGTCGAGATAGTACCCAACCCAAGACAAGCAACTCAGGGATTTTCAAGCCTAGGCAACCGCTAGCTTACTTTCTTTGCAAGGGGCCACATCGGGTGGCTGAATGCCCGTACAGGGGAGCCCTTAATGCCTTAAAGACCTCGTCTCAAGAGTCTGTAAAAGCGCCAGAGAGCGTCAAAGAAACTGAAGAGGAGCCAGCCAGGATGGGTTCAATAAGGTTCCTCAATGCCCTCCGCACCCAATTGAACACTATAAAGAAAGAGCAGAGTAGAGGCTTGATGTATGTGAACTTGACGATCAATGAGAAAGCCACTAAGGCTATGGTGGATACGGGTGCAACTGACACTTTCATCACACCAGAAGAAGCAAAAAGGTGTGGTCTTCAGATTAGTAAAGACTGTGGACAAATGAAGGCGGTCAACTCGCCAGCCTTTACGATTAGTGGAAGCTCCAAGAGTATGACAACCCGATTAGGGCCATAGGAAGGGAAGGTACCATGGATGACTTTGATGTTGTTCTCAGATTGGACTTCATGATGTTGGCTCAGGTCATCCCTATCCCCGTCGCTAGCTGCTTGTTGTTCTTAGGGGAAAACCCATGTGTGGTGCCAACCAACATCTTACCAAAAAGTGGGAAGAAAATGATTTCAGCTTTGCAGTTCAAGAAAGGGGTAAAGAGAGGGGAACCCTCCTTTGTGGCTGTGCCGATCTATAAAGAAGGGTCAAAAGTAGAACCAATACCTGATGGTGTGAGAAAAATGTTGGAAGAATTCGAAGAGGTGATGCCAGAAATGTTGCCTAAGGTTTTACCCCCTCGACGAGCAGTGGACCATGAAATTAAGCTCCTCTCAGGAGCGAAACCCCCTGCTAGAGCTCTTTACTACATGGCCCCGCCAGAGTTGGCTGAACTAAGAAAATAGTTAGATGAGCTGCTACAAGTCGAGTTCATCAGACCATCAAAGGCTCCTTTCATAGCGCCAGTGCTATTTCAGAAGAAGCATGATGGAAGTTTACGATTATGTGTTGACTACAGGGCCCTGAACAAAGTCACCGTAAGAAACAAATATCCCATCCCCCTTATAGCAGACTTGTTTGATCAATTGAGCCAAGCCAAGTACTTCTCCAAATTGGACCTGAGATCTGGCTACCATCAGGTCAGAATTGTTGAGGGAGATGAGCCAAAAACCACTTGTGTGACACGGTATGATGCATTTGAATTTCTTGTTATGCCCTTTGGACTGACCAATGCTCCTGCCACATTTTGTACATTGATGAATCAGGTATTCCATGACTACCTAGACAAATTTATAGTCATTTATTTAGATGATATAGTGGTATATAGCTCCACCTTGGAAGAACATCAAGAACACCTACGCTAGGTACTTCAAAGATTACAGGACCACCAGTTATACGTAAAAAGGGAGAAGTGTACATTTGCTCAGACCCAAATCCATTTTCTCGATCACATTGTCGAACGTGGCCACATTCGAATGGACATGGAAAAGGTTAGGGCCATCAAGGAGTGGACAACACCGAAGAACATTAGTGAGCTCCGCTCATTTTTAGGACTAGCCAACTATTATAGAAGGTTTGTGGAAGGGTACTCTCGCAAGACCGCGGCCCTCACGGAGCTATTGAAGAAGGAGCATAAATGGTGTTGGACGAGTGAGTGCCAAGAGGCCTTCAAGGGATTGAAAGATGCTATTATGAAGGATCCCATCTTAGCTCTCCCTGATATTGAAAAGCCTTTCGAAGTTCAGACGGATGCATCTAATTTTGCTATTGGAGAAGTGCTTTTGCAACAACATCAACTGGTAGTGTTTGAAAGTAGGAAGCTAAGTGAAGCTGAAAGGAAATATACGGCCCAAGAAAAAGAACTCCTAGTGGTGGTTCACTGCTTGAGGGCTTGGCGACACTACTTGTTGGGTTCACACTTTGTTATGAAGACAGACAATGTGGTCGTTAGCCATTTTCTCACCCAACCAAGGCTTATGCTAAAACAAGCTAGGTGGCAGGAATTTTTAGCAGAGTTTGACTTTTGTTTTGAGCACACCGCTGGAAAGACCAATCAAGTGGCCGATGCATTGAACAGGCGAGTAGATTTAGCAGCCCTTAGAAGAATTGCCCCAATGGTGGCTAGCAGAGCCACTATAGACATTCACAAGTTGGTTGGAGATCACTTAGGGAAGGACCCGCAAGCTTGTGCCATCCTGAAGTTAGTGGAAGAAGGGAAGTCCAAGTACTTCTAGCAAGAAAATGGGATCTTATGGACTAAGGGGCCTCGAGTGTTTGTGCCAAGAGTAGAAGGTTTGAGATAGATATTGATGAGGGAATGTCATGACACACCATAGGCGGGACACCGGGTTGGTTATGCACTTTGGCATTATTAAAACAAAGATACTATTGGCCTCACATGCGACAAGATGTGATGGACTATATGAAGACTTGCCTCATTTGCCAACAAGACAAGGTTGAAAGGAGAAAACCTGCAGGCATGCTTGAACCACTACAAGTACCAAACCATGGGAAAGCCTCTTCCTCGATTTAATTTCAAGCCTACCCAAGGTTGGTGACCTTGGAGCTATTTTGGTGGTGATTGACCGGTTCTCTAAGTACACCACATTCATTCTCGCTCACAAGTATTGCACAGCGAAAGACACAGCTCGACTATTGTTCAAACATATGGTCAAATACTGGGGCCTCCCTCAAAACATTGTCAGCGATCGAGATCCAAGATTCACGAGGTCCTTCTGGAGAGAACTTTTCAAGATATTGGGGTCCCAACTCAACATCTCCTTAAGCTATCACCCTCAAACCGATGGTCAAACGAAACGATTCAATGGATTATTAGAGGAATACTTGAGGCACTTTGTTCAAGCCAATCAGAAAGACTGGCCTTCATTATTGGACATGGCTCAACTTTGCTTTAATTTCGATAAAAGCTCTTTCACCAATAAGAGCCCATTTGAGGTGGTCACCAGACAATTACCAAGGCTACCCCACACTTCCTTGGAACAATATGGAGGAAAGAATCCGAGAGCCTTCAATCTCAGCAAGGAGTGGAAACAAAACACAGAGATTGAAAAAGCCTACCTAGAAAAAGCATCAAAGTGGATGAAAAAATGGGCAGACAAGGGTTGTAGGGCTCAACAATTTCAAGTTGGTGATTTGGTTCTTGTCTGACTAGTTCCTAAACAAACCAGGTTCTTGAGAAAGAGAGATCATAGACTGGTGCACAAATATGAAGGTCTAGTAAGGGTCCTTCCCAAGGTGAGGAATGCTTCTTACAAAATTGACCCACCAAAGTGGATGAAGGTGCACCCAGTATTTCATGTGAGCAACCTAAAACCTTTCCATGCAGATCTTACAGATGCTAGCCAAAGGGAGCCAACCAGAGCCACCATCACCATGAAGCCACCCTCAGAGCATCGAGTCGAAGAGATCTTAGCTAATAGGGAAACCAAGATATCTCGAAGACTAGTTGGGGAGTACTTAGTGAAGTGGGAGGGATTAGGACTAGAAGAAACCAGCTGGGAGAGAGAACACGACCTCCAGAGATTTTAAAGGAAGATCAAAGAATTTCAAGCCAGCAAGTCGACGAGGACGTTGATAGAATAGGTGGGGAGGATGTCATGAGCCAACCTTGTATAGGGCCATGACTGTGACTTAGGTTGCCATAACCCACCCATGTATAGGGCCATGGCCGGGTAGATCCCTTGTGCTAGGAAAAGTGTCCCCATTTCAAACATTATGGATACTGGTAGCATAGCTCTAAAATCTCTAAGGCTCTTTAGAGGGTGAGCCGGCAGCGTAGTGTTGGGCTGTCTCACCGGTTGCTATGTGAGCCTAGGCCACCCACCAAGGGCTGCCCCCTGGCCCTGGTGATGGTGGGAGGTCCTGATGTATGATTCCTGACTATAATAAAACTCACCCCGATTGAATGTCCCGATTATTGCCTCGATGTGTTTTTCTTTTTCTCAATGCGAATATGTCTTTTTGTGTGTGTGCTTGAGATCGATCTCGATATATTGTGTCTTATTGTGAATGCTTGGGACTAACCATGGCTTATGGTTATTTGTTCAGATATCGATCTATCGAAGGCCGACTTGGTTGGGAGCGCCCATTCAAGTGCTGCACGATCTATTGCTTGCTGAGAGAAAGCTTAGTCAGTGACACCGGGGACCAGCCCGATCCCCCTTTGTGTGCTGTCAGTCTTGCTACCACAATCCTTGATCTAGCTGGGGCTTAGACATGGAATGACCTCCCTATGCCTAAGCCAACCCACGAAACGGGTGTGCGGGCGCTCAGCCGGCCGGAGAGACAGAATGCGTAAGTCGGGGATCGACCCGGTCCCCCCTGCGTGCTGTCGATCCTACTGTCGCAACCCTCGGTCTGGTCCAATCTTAGATTGGGAATGAACTTTGTATGCTTAGACTGGGGATGAACTCCGTATGCCAAAGTCAACCCATGAAACGAGCGTTCGGACGCTCAGCCAGCCGAAGAGGCAGAATGCGCAAGCCGGGGATCGAATGGGTGGTAGGTGGGTTCAAGCACATCTTCATATTTCTGCCATGCCAATGCCATTTTTATGGCTTGGAAATTCATACAATGGTCCCCTAAGCCTTCATGTGAAGTTTCGTGGCAAGACGACTCGTTTTTTATTTTTCATAATTTTTGAAACTTTTTACGGTTCGAGATTTTTTAAAATTTTTTTAGAAAGAGTTTTGTCCCCAAATTTAGAGGTGATCCTTGTATTTTTGCTGGCATGCACAACAAAATTCAGCTAAAAACTCTAAGTGGAGAAGATTTTGTGACCCTTTCAAAAAAGTGTCCCCATTTCAGACACTTTAATGGCTACTGGCAGCAAACCTATAAAATCTCAAATGCTCTTTAAGGGAATGTGAGTTCTCGAGGTTTGATGAGGGATAGGGGGCCACTATAAGGGCCAAGTACCAGCACCCATCGCACATCATGTGCGCACAGCCCCCCGGCCCCCCCAATCATCGAAAACCGCAATGTCGTCGGTTAGGCTCTCCTGTGATGCTCCGACAATGCTCCGGCGATTGTGCCCCGGGAGAAAAAAATGCACCACCAGCACATGCCCTAGCCCAGCATGTGCACCGTGGCTCAAAATCTTAGACTGGGAATGAACTTCGTATGCTTAGACAGGGAATGAACTCCCTATGCCTAAGCCAAACCATGAAACGAGCGTGCGGGCGCTCAGATGGCTGGAGAGGCAGAATGCGCAAGCCGGGGATCGGCCCAGTCCCTTCCTGTGTGCTGTCAATCCTGCTGCAGCAACCCTCGGTCTGGTCTGATCTTAGACTGGGAATGAACTCCGTATGCATAAGTCAACCCATGGAACGAGCGTGCGAGCAGTGAGCCTGCCGAAGAGGCATAACGCATAAGTCGAGGATCAGCCCGGTCCCCCTCAGCATGCTGCCAGTTCTGCTGCCACAACCCTCAGTCCAGTTGGGGCTTAGACATGGAATGAACTCCCTATGCCTAAGCCAACCCACGAAATGGGCGTGTGGGCACTTAGCCGACCGGAGAGGCAAAATACGCAAGTCGGGGATCAGCCCAGTCCCTCCTGCATGCTGTCAATCCTACTGCCGTAACCCTCGATCCAGTCTGATCTTAGACTGGGAATGAACTTTGTATGCTTAGACTGGGGATGAACTCCGTATGCCTAAGTCAAGCCACGAAACGAGCGTGCGGGTGTTCAACCGCCCGAAGAGGCATAATACATAAGCCGGGGATCAGTTTGGTCCCCCTCTACGTGCTGCCGACCCCGCTGTTGATTTTGCTACCACAAACCTTAGTCTGGTTAGGGCTTAGACATGGAATGAACTCCGTATGCCTAAGCCAACCCACGAAACGAGCGTGTGGGTGCTCAATCGGCCTAAGAGGCAGAATGCGCAAGCCGAGGATCGACTTGATCCCCCCCTGTGTGCTATCGATCCTGCTGCTGGTCCTGCTGCCGCAACCCTCGGTCCAGTCTGATCTTAGATTGGGAATGAACTCTGTATGCTTAGATATCGAATGAACTTCGTATGCCCAAGCCAACCCATGAAACGAGCGTACAGGCACTCAGCTAGTCGGAGAGGCAGAATACGCAAGTCGGAGATCGACCCAGTCCACCCCAGCATGCTGTCAATCCTGTTGCCGCAACCCTCAGTCTGGTCCGATCTTAGACTGGGAATAAGCTTCGTATGCCTAAGTCAACCCACAAAACGAGCATGCGGGTGTTGAGTCGACCGGAGAGGCATAATGCGTAAGCCGAAGATCAGCCCGATCCCCCTCTGTGTGCTGCCGGTCCGGCTGGCACAACCCTCGGTCCAGCTGGGGCTTAGACAAGGAATGAACTCCCTATGCCTAAGCCAACCCACGAAACGGGTGTGCGAGCACTTAGCCGGCCGAAGAGGTAGAATGCGCAAGCCGGAGATCGGCCCGGTCCCCCTTGCGTGCTGCCGATCCTACTACCGTAATTCTTGGTCTGATTTGATCATAGACTAGGAATGAACTCTGTATGCTTAGACTGGGGATGAACTCCGTATGCCTAATTCAACCCACGAAACGAGCGTGCGGGCGCTCAGCTGACCAAAGAGGCAGGATGTGCAAGTCGGGGATCGAATGGGTGGTAGGTGGGTTCAAGCTCATCTTCATATTTTTGACGTGCCAATGCCATTTTTATGGCTTGTAAATTCAGATAATGGTCCCCTAAGCCTTCATATGATGTTTCATGGCAAGACGACCCGTTTTCTATTTTTCATGATTTTTGAAACTTTTTACGGTTCGAGATTGTTTAAATTTTTTTTTGGAAAGATTTTTGTCCCCAAATTTGCTAGAGGTGATCCTTGTATTTTTTTTGGTATGCACAAAAAAATTCAGGTAAAAACTTGAAGTGGAGAAGATTTTGTGACCATTTGAAAAAAGTGTCCCCACTTCAGACACTTTAATGGCTACTGGCAACAAACCTATAAAATCTCAAATTCTCTTTAAGGAGGTGTGAGTTCTCGAGGTTTGATGAGGGATAGGGGGCCAAAATAAGGGCCAAGTACCAGCACCCATCGCACATCATGTGCGCACATACCCCCGGCCCCCCCAATCGTCGGAACCCCCAATGCCGTCGGTTAGGCTCTCCGGTGATGCTCCGACGATGCTCCGACGATGGTGCCCAGGGCGAAAAAAATACGGCACCAGCAAATGCTCGAGCCCAGCATGTGCACCGTGGCTCAAAATCTTAGATTGGGAATAAACTCCGTACGCTTAGACATGGAATGAACACCGTAAGCCTAAGCCAACCCACGAAACGAGCATACAGGTGCTCAGCCGGTCAGAGAGGCAGAATGCACAAGCCGAGGATCAGCCCGGTCCCCCCTACATGCTGTCGATCCTACTGTCGCAACCCTCGATCCGGTTTGATCTTAGACTAGGAATGAACTTCGTATGCATAAGTCAACCCACGAAACAAGCGTGCGGGCGTTGAGCCGATCGAAGAGGCATAATGCGCAAGCCAGGGATCGACCCGATCCCCTTCTATGTGCTATCGGTCCCGCTGCCACAACCCTCGATCCAACTGGGGCTTATACATGGAATGAACTCCCTATGCCTAAGCCAACCCATGAAATGGGCGTGCGGGCGCTTAGCCGACTGAAGAGGCAGAATGCGCAAGCTGAGGATCGGCCTGATCCTTCCTGTGTGCTACCGATCCTGTTGTCGCAACCCTCGGTCCGGTCTGATCTTAGACTGAGAATGACCTTCGCACGCTTAGATTGGGGATGAACTCCGTATACCTAAGTCAACCCACGAAACGAGCGTGCGGGCACCCAGCCGACCGGAGAGGCAGAATGCACAAGCCGGGGATCGACCCGATCCCTCCTGCGTGCTGTCGATCCTGTTGCTGGTCCTGCTACCGCAACCCTCGGTCTGATCTTAGACTAGGAATGAACTCCGTATGCCTAAGTCAACCCATGAAACGAGCGTACGGGCACTGAGCCGGTCGGAGAGGCATAATGCGTAAGTCAGGGATCGATTCTAGCCCCCTTTGCGTGCTGTCGGTCCCGCTGCCAGAACCCTCGGTCCAGCTGGGGCTTAGACATGGAATGAACTCCCTATGGCTAAGCCAACCCATGAAATGGATGTGCGGGCGCTCAGTCAGCCGGAGAGGTAGAATGCACAAGCCGAGGATCGGCCCGATCCCCCCTACGTGCTGTCGATCCTGCTGCTGCAACCCTCGGTCTGTTTCAATCTTAAACTGGGAATGAACTCTGTATGCTTAGGCTGGGGATGAACTCCATATGCCTAAGTCAACCCATGAAACGTGCGTGCGGGTGCTCAGCTGGTTGGAGAGGCAGAATGCGCAAGTCGGGGATCGGTCCGATCCCCCTTGCGTGTTGTCAATCCTGCTACTGATCCTGCTGCCGCAACCCTCGATCCAGTTCGATCTTTGACTGGGAATGAACTCCGCACGCTTAAACATGGAATGAACTCTGTGTGCCTGAGCCAACCCATGAAACAAATGTGCAGGTGCTTAGCCGATCAGAGAGGCAGAATGCATAAGCCGGGGACCAGCCCTGTCCCCCCTGCGTGCTGTAGATTCTGTTGCCGCAACCCTCAGTCTGGTCTGATCTTAGACTGGGAATGAACTTCGTATGAGTAAGTTAACCCACAAAACGAGCGTGCGAGTGCTGAGCCGGTCGAAGAGACGTAATGCACAAGCCTAGGATCGACCCGATCCCCCACTGTGTGCTGTCGATCCCGCTACCACAACCGTCGGTCTGGCTGGGGCTTAGACATGGAATGAACTCCGTATACCTCAGCCAACCCATAAAACAGGCGTGCGTGTGCTCAACCAATCGGAGAGGCAGAATGCGTAAGCCGGGGATCGACTCGGTCCCCCCTGCGTGCTGTCGATCCTGCTGTCGCAACCCTCGGTCTGATCCGATCTTAGACTGGGAATGAACTCCGTATGCTTAGACATGGAATGAACTCCGTATGCCTAAGCCAACCCACGAAACGAGCGTGCGGGCGCTCAGCAGGTCAAAGAGGCCGAATGCGCAAGCTAGGGATCAGTCCTGGTCCCCCCTATATGCTGTCGATCTTGCTGCCACAACCCTCGGTTCGGTCTGATCTTAGACTGGGAATGAACTCCGTATGCATAAGTTAACCCACAAAATGAATGTGCGGGCGCTGAGTCGATCGAAGAGGCACAATGCGCAAGTCCGGGGATTAGCCCGGTCCCCCTCTACATGCTGCCGGTCCCACTACCACAACCCTCAATCTGGCTAGGGCTTAGACATGGAATGAACTCCCTATGCCTAAGCCAACCCATGAAACGGGCGTGCGGGCGCTCAGCCGACTGGAAAGGTAGAATGCATAAGCCGGGGATCGACTCGGTTCGCCCTTCGTGCTGCCGATCCTGCTGTCGCAACCCTCGGTCCAGTCTGATCTTAGACTGGGAATGAACTCTGTATGCTTAGACTGAGGATGAACTCCGTATGGCTAAGTCAACCCACGGAGCAAGCGTGCGGGCGCTAAGCTATCCGAAAAGGCATAATGCACACGTCGAGGATCGGCCCGGTCCCCCTCTATATGCTGCCGGTCTCGCTGCCACAACCCTCGGTCCGGCTGGGGCTTAGACATGGAATGAACTCCCTATGCCTAAGCCAACCCATGAAACTGGCGTGCGGGCGCTAAGCCGACCGGAGAGGCAGAATGCGCAAGCCAGAGATCGATCCGGTCCCCCCTGCAGACTGCCGATCTTGCTGCTGTAACCATCGGTCTGGTTTGATCTTAGACTGGGAATGAACTCCGTATGCTTAGACTGGGGATGAACTCTGTATGCCTAAGTCAACCCATGAAACGAGCGTGCGGGTGCTCAGTCGGTCGGAGAGGCCAACCGGAAAGGAATAATGCACAAGTCGAGGATCAGCCCGATCCCCCTCTGCATGCTGTCGATCTCGCTGCCAGTCTTGTTGCCATAACCCTTGGTCCCGCTGGGTCTTAGACATGGAATGAACTTCGTATGCCTAAGCCAACCCACGAAACGGGCATGCGAGCACTCAGTCAGCTGGAGAGGCAGAATGCGCAAGTCGGGGATCAACCTGGTCCCCCTTGTATGCTCTCGATCCTACTGGCCAACCCTCGATTTGGTCTGATCTTAGACTGGTAATGAACTCCGTATGCATAAGTCCACACACAAAACGAGCGTGTGGGCGTTGAGCCGGCTTAAGAGGCAGAATACGCAAGCCGGGGATCAACCTGGTCCCCCCTGTATGCTCTCGATCCTACTGCCCAACCCTCGATTTGGTCCGATGTTAGACTGGGAATGAACTTCGTATGAATAAGTCCACACACAAAACGAGCATGCGGGCGTTGAGCCGACCGAAGAGGCATAATGCGCAAGCCGGGGATTGGCCCGGTCCCATTTTGCATGCTGCCAGTCCCGCTGCCTTAACCCTCGATCCAGCTGGGGCTTAGACATAGAATGAACTCCCTATGACTAAGCCAACCCACGAAACGGGCATGCAGGTGCTCAGTCGACCGAAGAGGCAGAATGTGTAAGTCGGGGATCGGCTCGGTCCGCCCTCCATGCTGTCGATCCTACGGTCGCAACCCTCGATCCAGTCTGATCTTAGACTGGGAATGAACTCCGCATGCTTAGACTGGGGATGAACTCCGTATGCCTAAGTCAACCCATGAAACAAGCGTACGGGCGTTGAGCCGACCGAAGAGGCAAAATACGTAAGCCGAGGATCGACCCGGTCCTTCTCTACATGCTGCCAGTCCCACTACCACAACCCTCGGTCCGACTAGGGCTTAGACATGGAATGAACTCCCTATGCGTAAGCTAACCCATGAAACGGGCATGCGAGCACTCAGCCGGCCGGAGAAGCAGAATGTGTAAGCTGAGGATTGGCCCGATCCCCCCTACATGCTACCAATCCTGCTGTCGTAACCCTCAGTCTGGTTCGATCTTAGACTGGGAATGAACTCCGTATGCTTAGACTAGGGATGAACTCCGTATGCCTAAGTCAACCCATGAAACGAGCGTACAGGGCGCTCAGTCGGTCGGAGAGGTCAGCCGGAGAGGCACAATGCGCAAGCCAGGGATTAGCCCGATCTTACTTCCAGTCTTGCTGCCATAACCCTCAGTCCGACTGGGTCTTACACATGGAATGAACTCCCTATGCCTAAGCCAACCGACGAAGCAGGCATGCGGGCGCTCAGTCGACCGAAGAGGCAGAATGCGCAAGCGGGGGATCAGCTCGGTCCCCCCTACGTGCTGTCAATCCTGCTGCTGGTCCTGCTACCACAACCATCGGTCTGGTTTGATCTTAGACTGGGAATGAACTCTGTATGCTTAAACTTGGAATGAACTCCGTGTGCCTAAGCCAACCCAAGAAACGAGCATGCGGGCGCTCAGCCAATCGAAAAGGTAGAATGCGTAAGTCGAGGATCGACTCGGTCCCCCTTGCGTGCTGTCAATCCTGCTGCCGTAACCATCGGTCTGGTGCGATCTTAGACTGGGAATGAAGTCCGTATGCCTAAGTCAAACCATGAAACGAGCGTGCGGGCGCTGAACCGACCGGAGAGGCGTAATGCACAAGCCAGGGATCGGCCCGATCCCTCTCTGCGTGCTGTAGATCTCGCTGTCACAACCCTCGGTCCAGCTGGGGCTTAGACATGAAATGAACTCCGTATGCCTAAGCCAACCCATGAAACAGGCGTGTCGGCGCTCAGTCGACCGGAGAGGCAGAATGCCCAAGCTGGGGATCGGCCTGGTCCCCCCTACGTGCTGCCTATCCTGCTGTCGCAACACTTGGTCTAATTTGATCTTAGACTGGGAATGAACTCCGTAAGCTTAGACTGGGGATGAACTTCGTATGCCAAAGTCAACCCACGAAATGAGCGTGCGGGCGCATATATAAGGGGCCAATATAAGGGATAAGGGCCATATCCTGAGTTCTCGAGGTTTGATAAGGGATAAGTGTCCAATATAAGGGCCAAGTACCAGCACCGATCGCACATCATGTACGCACAACCCCCTGGCCCCCCCAATCGTTGGATCCCCCAATGCCGTCGATTACACTCTCCGGCGATGCTCCGGCGATGGTGCCCCAAACGAAAAAAATACGGCACCAACACATGCCCGAGCACAGCATGTGCACCGTGGCACAAAATCTTAGACTGAGAATGAACTCCGTATGCTTAGACATGGAATGAACTTCGTATGCCTAAGCCAACCCATGAAACGAGCGTACGGGCGCTTAGTCGGCTGGAGAAGCAGAATGCGCAAGCTGAGGATTGGCCCGATCCCCGCTGTATGCTGTCGATCCTACTACCGCACCCTCGGTCCGATCCTATCTTAGACTGGGAATGAACTCCGTATGCATAAGTCAACCCACAAATGAGTGTACGGGCGCTGAGCTGACCGAAGAGGCATAATACGTAAGCCGGGGATCAGCCCGGTCCCCTTTTACGTTCTGTTGGTCCCGCTACCACAAGCCTCGGTCCGATTGGGGCTTAGACATGGAATGAGCTCCCTATGCCTAAGCCAACCCATGAAACGGACGTGTGGGTGCTCAGCCGATCGAAGAGGCAGAATGCGTAACCCTCGGTCTAGTCTGATCTTAGACTGGGAATGAACTCCATATGCTTAAATTGGGGATGAACTCCGTATGCCCAAGTCAACCCATGAAATTAGCGTGCGGGCACTGAGCCGACCGAAGAGGCATAATGCGTAAGTTGAGGATCAGCTCGGTCCCCCTCTGCATGCTACCGATCCTGCTTCCACAACCCTTGGTCCGATTGGGGCTTAGACATGGAATGAATTCCTATGCCTAAGCCAACACTTGAAACGGGTGTGCGGGCACTCAGCCAGCCGGAGCGGCAGAATGCCCAAGCTGGGGATCGACCTGGTCCCCCCTACGTGCTGTCGATGCTGCTATCGCAACCCTCAGTCCGATCTGATTTTAGACTGGGAATGAACTCCCTATGCATAAGTCAACCCATGAAACAAGCATGCAGGCGTTGAGCCGGCCGAAGAGGCATAATGCGCAAGTCGGGGATCAGCCCGGTCCCACTCTGCATGCTGTCGGTCCCGTACCACTACCCTAGATCCAGCTGGGGCTTAGACATGGAATGAACTCCCTATGCCTAAGCCAACCCACAAAACGGGTGTGTGGGTGCTCAGTCGGTCGGAGAGGCAGAATGTGCTAGCCAGGGATCAGCCCGGTCCCCCTACGTGCTGTCGATCCTGCTGTCGTAACCCTCAATCTGGTTCGATCTTAGATTGGGAATCAACTTCGTATGCTTAGACTAGGGATGAACTTCATATGCCTAAGTCAACCCATGAAATGAGCGTGCGGGAGCTCAGTCGACCGGAGAGGTCGGTCGGAGAGCCATAATGCACAAGCCGGGGATCAGCCCAATCCCCCTCTGTGTGCTGCCCATCCCGCTGCCAGTCCTGCTGCCATAACCCTCGGTCCAGCTGGGTCTTAGACATGGAATGAACTCCCTATGCCTAAGCCAACCCATGAAACGGTCGTGCGGGTGCTCAGTCAGCTGAAACGGTAGAATACGCAAGTCGGGGATCGATCCGGTCGCCCCTACTGCTGTCGATCCTGCTGCTGGTCCTGTTGTTGGTCCTGCTATCGCAACCCTCGGTCTGGTCCGATCTTAGACTGGGAATGAACTCTGTATGCTTAGACATGGAATGAACTCCGTATGCCTAAGCCAACCCACGAAACGAGCGAACGGGCGCTCAGCCTACTGGAGAGCCAGAATGCGCAAGTCGGGGATCGGCCCGGTCCCCCTCTGCGTGCTGTCAGTCTCGCTGCCCCAACCTTCGGTCTGGCTAGGGCTTAGACATGGAATGAACTCCCTATGCCTAAGCCAACCCATTCAACGGGCGTGCAGGCGCTCAACCAGTCGAAGAGGCAGAATGCGCAAGCGGGGATCGGCCCGATCCCCTTCTACGTGCTACCGATCCTACGTCGCAACCCTCGATCCAGTTTGATCTTAGACTGGGAATGAACTCCGTATGCTTAGACTGGGGATGAACTCTGTATGCCTAAGTTAACCCACGAAATGATCGTGCGGGCGCTCAGCCGACCAGAGAGGCAGGATGCACAAGTCGGGGATCAAACGGGTGGTAGGTGGGTTCAAGCATATCTTCATATTTCTGCCGTACCAATGCCATTTTTATGGCTTCTAAATTCATACAATGGTCCCCTAAGCCTTCATCTGAAGTTTCGTGGCAAGACGACCCATTTTTTATTTTTCACGATTTTTGAATCTTTTTACGGTTTGAGATTTTTTTAAATTTTTTTAGAAAGATTTTTGTCCCTAAATTTGGTAGAGGTGATCCTTATATTTTTTTTGGCATGCACAAAAAAATTCAGCTAAAAACTCAAAGTGCAGAAGATTTTGTGAAGGTTTGAAAAAAGTGTCCTCAAATGCTCTTTAAGGGGGTGTGTGTTCTCGAGGTTTGAAGAGGGATAGGGGGCCAATATAAGGGCCAAGTACCAGCACCCATCACACATCATGTACGCACACCCCCCGGCCCCCTAATCACTAAAACCCCCAATGCCGACGGTTAGGCTCTCCGGCAATGCTCCGGCGATGGTGCCCCAGGCGAAAAAAATGCGACACCAGCACATGCCCGAGCCCAACATGTGCACCGTGGCTCAAAATCTTAGACTGGAATGAACTCCGTATGCTTAGACATGGAATGAACTCCATATGCCTAAACCAACCCACAAAATGAGCATGCGGCGCTCAGTCGACCGGAGAGGCAGAATGCGCAAGCCGAGGATCGACCCGATCCCCTCTGCGTGCTATCGATCCTGCTGTCGCAGCCCTCGGTTTGATCCGATCTTAGACTAGGAATGAACTCTGTATGCATAAGTCAACCCATGAAATGAGCGTACGGGCACTAAGCCGGCCGAAGAGGCATAATGCACAAGCCAAGGATCGACCTGATCCCCCTCTGCGTGCTGTCGGTCCCACTGCCACAACCCTCGGTCCGGCTGGGGCTTAGACATGGAATGAACTCCCTATGCCTAAGTCAACCCACAAAATGGGCGTGCGGGTGCTCAGCCGGCTGGAGAGACAGAATGCGTAAGCCGGGGACCAGTCCGGTCCCCCTGCATGCTGTAGATCCTGCTGCCGCAACCTTCAGTCTGATCCGATCTTAGACTGGGAATGAACTTCGTATGCTTAAGCTGGGGATGAACTCCGTATGCCTAAGTTAACCCACGAAATGAGCGCGTGGGCACTCAGCTGGCCGGAGAGGCCAACCAGAGAGGCATAATGCACAAGCCAGGGATCAATCCGATCCCCCTTTACATGCTGCCGATCTCGCTGCTGATCCCGCTACCACAACCCTCCGTCTGGCTTGGGCTTAGAGATGGAATGAACTCTGTATGCCTAAGCCAACCCATGAAACGAGTGTGTGGGCAGTCAACCGGCCGGAGAGGTGGAATACGCAAGTTGAGGATCGGCTCGATCCCCCCTACGAGCTGTTGATCCTGCTATCGCAACCCTCGATCCGATCGGATCTTAGACTGGGAATGAACTCCATATGCCTAAGTCAACCCATGAAATGAGCGTGCGGGCACTAAGTCAGCCGGAGAGGCATAATGCGCAAGCTGGGGATCGGCCCGGTCCCCTCTGCATGCTGTCGGTCCCACTGCCACAGCCCTCGGTCCGACTGGGGCTTAGGCATGGAATAAACTCCCTATGCCTAAGCCAACCCACGAAATGAGCGTACGGGTGCTCAGCCGACCGGAGAGGCAGAATGCGCAAGCCGGGGATTGGCTCAGTCCCCTCTGCATGCTGTCGATCCTGCTATCGCAACCTTCGGTCCGGTCTGATCTTCGACTGGGAATGAACTCTGTATTCTTAGACTGGGGATGAACTTCGTATGCCTAAGTCAATCCACGAAATGAGCGTGCGGGCGCTCAACCGACCAGAGAGGCAGGATGCGCAAGCCGAGGATCGAACGGGTGGTAGGTGGGTTCAAGCACATCTTCATATTTCTGCCATGCCAATGCCATTTTTATGGCTTGTAAATTCAAACAATGGTCCCCTAAGCCTTCATGTGATGTTTCGTGGCAAGACGACCCGTTTTCTATTTTTCACGATTTTTGAAACTTTTTACGGCTCGAGATTTTTTTAAAACTTTTTAGAATGAGTTTTGTCCCCAAATTTGGTAGAGGTAATCCTTGTATTTTTATTGGCATGCACAAAAAAATTTAGCTAAAAACTTGAAATGGAGAAGATTTTCTAACCGTTTAAAAAAAGTGTCCCCATTTTAGACACTTTAATGGCTACTGGCAGCAAACCTATAAAATCTCAAATGCACTTTAAGGGGTGTGTGAGTTCTTGAGGTTTGATGAGGGATAAGGGGCCAATATAAGGGCCAAGTGTCACGTCCTGGGTAGGCATGCCAGGCACATCGAGCGCACAAGTAGGTGAGCCAGAGGTTGAGGCCTGCAGCTAGGCGTGCTGGTGGGTATCTGCGCGGAAAGCCTAGCAAACGAGTTCAGAACGCCCGTCCCACTTACAGGCCAGCCTGTGAGACCAAGGCCTGGCATACATTATGCCCGTACCACATCCAGAAGGGCCCAAGGTGCTGGACATGCAAGGGAAGCTTCTAGAAGCAGGCAGGATCAACAGCAGCATCCTGGCAGATTTGGTTGACCCTGAAAATCAGGAGTTAGCATCCTAATTGATTGTAATCTATATGATCCCATGATTTTAGCCTTTATTCTAGGGATATTGCCATTAAGTGTAAGCTGGAGCCTCAACTATAAATAGAGGGCTTCTCCTCCCTCATTTGTACACCATCAAACACTTCTATTTCAGTGAATACAAGAGCATTTCTAGAATTCTACCTTCTTATCCTATTTCTCTTTAACTTGCGTAATCAGCCCTTCCTATTGTTTTAGTGCCCATACGCTTGTGTTTTAGGCTGACTTAGGCATAAAGGAGGAGATTCCAAGTCTAAGGCTGAACGGTTTCTGAGTCTAAGGTCAGAGCCTGTGAAGTTGGTATCAGAGCAAGTTCGGTTCTGCGTGTTTGTGTTGTGCAGGTTAGAGGAGATGGCATCCCAAAGTGATGCTACTAACCAACAACTAGAGGCCCAGGAGCATGGGTGTGGAAGAGGGAGGAAAGCTAGTTCTAAAGATATCTGGTCTACCATGAACGGTAGGCTAGCCAAGGTGGAGGTGACCATGGGCAACATGGGGGAAAAGCTTGAGGGGGTAGAGACTCACATTCCATCGCTAGACTCCATGGGGGAGGAGATCCAAAGTGAGCTGCAAGCTGCTCTCAACAAAGGCTTGGACATGTTCACCCAAAAGAATTAGACCTTGGAGGCTGAAGTGCTGACCTTGTGTGATGGCATGGAGGCCATACGCCAGCGGATGGAGGAGTTTACCAGTGAGCTCGTTGCTTGCAAGACTGCCATTAGGAATGGCATGTTTGCTGGAGTGTCTAAGTCCAGATTGGATGTCCCTAAGCCTAAGGAGTTCAAGGGGACTAGGGTGGCCAAGGAAGTAGATAACTACCTTTGGGGTATGGAGCAGTACTTCCAGGCCATGGACATGCAAGACGAGGTGATAAAGGTAAGCATCACTGTTATTTATCTCACTGATATAGCCTTATTGTGGTAGAGGCGCAGGTCTGATGATGTCAGGTGTGGGAGCACCAAGATTGGAACCTGGGCAGTGTTCCAAAAAGAGTTCAGAGAACAATTTTACCCGGAGTATGCCGATGATGAGGCGCGGGCAAAGTTGCACAAGCTGAGCCAACAAGGGGACATAAGGGAGTATGTCTAAAAATTCTCTGAACTGATGCTACAGATCTCAGATCTAGGTGAGAAGGATGCCTTATTTGCTTTCATGGATGGGCTGAAGCCGTGGGTAAAGCATGAGCTATAAAGGAGAGGATTTCATGACTTGGCTAAAGCCATGACTACTGTCGAGGCCTTGATAGAGTTCAAGCCTCTGAACAAGTTCGAGTCTACCAAGCCCAAGGGTAAGGGCAGGGACGATAGGGACCGAAAGAAGCAGTCCAAGGGGAAGGACCGTGATCGGAAGTCCAAGGATGGAGACCGAGACCGTTCAACCAAGGATGGCGAGAGAAAGCCACCAGCAGGCAAGTGGAAAGCAAAAGGGGACTGAGAGCCACTAGCATGCTACCTATGTGGAGGGAGCCACATAACGCGTAATTACCTGCAGAAGGGTAAGCTGGATGTTGTAGACAAGGAGTCTGACGAGGAGCCAGAGTCAGGGGCAGCAAAGCTTGGGTCATTGGTGCTCAATGTTGTCCAAAGTAAGGGGAGCCGTAAGCCAAAGGGCTTGATGTTTGCGGATCTGATGGTTACGGGTCAGAAGGTGAGTGCATTGGTGGACACAGGTGCCTTACGTCTTTTTATTTCAGGTGATAGAGCCCGAAAGCTCAGACTAAAGGTGCGAAAAGGGACTGGTACCATCAAAACGGTGAACTCCAAAGAAGTTCTAGCCATTGGAGTAGCGCGGGGAGTAGAGTTGCAGCTTGGATACTAGAAAGGCAAGGAGACCATTGAGGTAATACCCCTTGACGACTATGAGTTTGTGATTGGGTTAGATTTCCTTGTTCGGATTAACACCCTCCTTGTGCCTTTTGCCGATTGTGTTTGCATCGTGGATGCATGGTGCCAATGCCTAGTGCCATTGAGGGAGGGTCTGGAGTTGGGTCGCGGGTGGTGTCAGCAGTCCAATTTGCCAAGGTGGTAAGCAGAAAGAAGACACCTTCTTGGCAGCCCTGAAATATGATGAGCCAAGGGAGAAGGAAATCGAGTCACCCTTGGAGGTGCTAAAGATGCTGAAGACCTTTAGTGATGTGATGCTCGCAAAGCTACCTAGCAAGCTACCACCTAAGAGGGAGGTGGACCACAAGATTGAGCTGGTGTCTGAGGCCAAGCCACCAGCTAGAGCCCCTTACCGAATGTCTCCACCAGAGTTGGAGGAGTTGAGGAAGCAGCTCAAAGAGTTAGTTGATGCTGGCTTTATCAGGCCATCGAAGGTACCCTACGGTGCATCGGTTCTATTTCAGCGCAAGCATGATGGGTTGTTACAACTGTGCATAGACTACCGAGCTTTGAACAAGCTAACCATCAAGAATAAGTACCCCATCCCACTCTTTACGGACTTGTTCGATCAACTTGGGAGCGCAAGGTGGTTCACCAAGCTGGATTTGAGGTCAAGCTACTATCAATTTAGGATCGCGGAGGGAGATGAGCCAAAGACAGCATGTGTCACTCGGTATGGTTCGTATGAGTTCTTGGTGATGCCTTTCAGACTCACGAATGCCCTAGCAACATTCTGCACCCTTATGAACAAGGTACTTCAGTCATTCCTTGATCGGTTTGTTGTGGTTTATTTGGATGACATTGTGATCTACAGCCAGACTTTGGGAGAGCATGTAGACCACTTGAGACAGGTGTTCGAGGTGTTGTGGGTGCACAAGCTGTTTGTCAAGAGGGAGAAGTGCTCATTCACCTAGCAGGAGATCCCGTTCCTTGGCCATATAGTGGGAGGTGGCAGGATACGCATGGATGAAGGCAAGATACATGCCATCCTGGAGTGGCAACCGCCAGCCAAGTTCACTGAGTTGAGATCGTTCCTTGGGTTGGTCAACTACTACAGGCACTTCATCAAAGGTCACTCAGCAATAGCCACGCCATTGACTTACTTGCTCAAGAAAGGGAAAGCATAGGAGTGGAGCACAAGGTGCCAGGAAGCCTTTGACAGGTTGAAGCGGGCTGTGATCGAGGAGCCGGTCTTGGCCTTGCCACACCATGCCAAGCCGTATGAGGTGCATTCGGATGCATTAGACTTTGCCATAGGGGGCGTGTTAATGCAGGAGGGACATCCAGTCGTGTTTGAGAGCAGGAAGCTGAATGGGACTGAGCACAAGTACACGGTCCAAGAGAAGGAGATGACTGTAGTGGTGCACTGTTTGCGCACTTGGCGCCATTACTTGTTGGGGTCGAGGTTTATGGTTAGGACGGACAATGTGACGACCAGCTACTTCCAGACGTAGAAGAAGCTGTCCCCCAAGTAGGCGAGATGGCAAGATTTTCTTGCGGAATTTGATTTCCAGATGGAGTACAAGCCGAGGCGGGCAAACCTAGTGGCAGACGCCCTGAGCAGGAAGGCTAACCTTGCTACCATTAGCCAACTAGAGGGGTCACTGGTGCCGCACATCAAGGAGGGACTTGCGCATGATCCTACAACCAAGGCTTTGATGGAGTACGCCCAGCAAGGTAAGACTAGGTGGTTTTGGTTACAGGATGGCTTGCTGTACACCAGGGGAAGTAGACTGTTTGTGCCATAGCATGAGAAGCTCCGCAAGGAAGTTTTGCAAGAATACCATGATTCAAGGTGGGCTAGACACCCCGGAGTGAGTCGTACCTTGGCGTTGACCGAGGACCGATACTACTGGGCGCACATGAGGGACGATGTGGAGGCCTATGTGAAAACTTGTCTTGTGTGCCAACAGGACAAGGTGGAGCTCAAGAAACCAGGCGGTCTCTTGGAGCCAGTGCCAGAGCGACCATGGGAGAGTTTTTCTTTGGACTTTATAGTTGGTCTACCCAAAGTAGAAGGGTTTGGAAGCATCATGGTAGTGGTGGACAGGTTTTCCAAGTATGGAATCTTCATTCCAGCAACCAAGGAGTGCCCAGTCGAGGAGGTAGCTCGATTGTTCCTGAAGAACAAGGTTAAGTACTAGGTAGTGCCGAGGACCATTGTTAGTGATCGGGACAGGCATTTCATGGGTAGGTTCTGGACTGAGTTGTTTAAGCTATTGCAGTCTGACTTGAACTTTTCCACCAGCATGCATCCGCAGACCGATGGGCAGACAAAACGAGTGAATGGACTATTGGAGGTCTACCTCAGGCACTATGTGAGTGCCACACAAAGGGACTGGCCAAAGCTGCTAGATATTGCGTAGTTTTCCTACAACTTGCAAAGGAGCGAAGCAACGAACCAGAGCCCATTTAAGGTTGTGACAGGGTAACAACCACTAACACCCAGTTCGATTGCTGCAGGTTATACAGGGCTGAATCCAGCAGCATACAAGTTTGCCAAGGCATGGCAGGAGCAAACTGACTTAGCCAGAGTTTGTCTACACAAGGTGGCCAAGAGGTCGAAGAAGTGGGCAGACCAGAATAGGCGGGATGTGCAGTTCCAGGTTGGAGACTTGGTATTGGTGAAGCTGCATCCCATTGTGCACCATAGGGGGCTGCATAAAGGCCTAGTCCAGAGGTATGAGGGACCTTTTCGAGTAGTCAAGAGGGTAGGCAAGGTTACCTACAAGCTTGATATGCCACCCAAGCCGAGGGTACACTCGGTGTTCCATGTGAGCATGCTCAAGCCGTTCCATGAGGATGAAGGAGATCTAGGACACGCAGAGTCAAAACGTGTGCCATTGGGAGCAAGGGCCTCATATGAGAAGGAAGACCACAGCATCATAGCTAACCGAGAGGTGAGACGAAAGAACTATCAGCCAAGACAAGAGTACTTGGTGCGCTGGAAGGGACTTCCAGACAGTGAGGTGAGCTGGGAACCAGTAGATGACTTATGGCAGTTCGAGGATCAGATCAGGCAGTACCATGCAGAAGACACAATGAGGGCATTGTGCAATCAGGTGGGGGAGAATGTCACTCCCTGGACGGGCACGCCAGGCACATCAGGTGCACCAGCAGGTGAGCTAGAGGTTGAGGCCCGTAAACCAGGCGTGCTAGCGGGTATCTACGTGCAAAGCCTAGCAAACAAGTTAAAAACGCCCACCCAACTTGCAGGCCAGCCCGTGAGACCAAAGCCTAGCATACAAGCTACCCGTACCACATCCAGAAGGGCCCAAGGTGCTGGACGTGCAAGGGAAGCTTCTGGAAGCAGGCAGGATCAGCAGCAGCATCCTGGCAGATTTGGTTGACCCTAAAAATCAGGAGTTAGCATCCTGATTGATTGTAATCTGTATAATCCCATGATTTTAGCCTTTATTCTAGGGATATTGCCATTAAGTGTAAGCTAGAGCCTCAACTATAAATAGAGGGTTACTCCTCCCTCATTTGTACACCATCAAACACTTCCGTTTCAGTGAAAACAAGAGCATTTCCAAAATTCTGCCTTCTTATCCTGTTTCTCTTTAACTTGTGTAATCAGCCCTTCCCATTGTTCTAGTACCCGTACGCTTGTGCTTTAGGCTGACTTAGGCATAAAGGACTAGATTTCAAGCCTAAGGCCACACGGTTTCTGAGTCTAAGGTCAGAGCTCGTGACACAAGTACCAGCACCCATCGCACATCATGTGCGCACACCCCCTCGGCCCCCCTATGTGCTGTCTATCCTGTGCTGATCCTACTATCGCAACTCTCGGTCCGGTCCGATCTTAAACTGGGAATGAACTCTGTATGCTTAGACATGGAATGAACTCTGTATGACTACGCCAACCCATGAAATGAACGTGCAGGCACTCAACCGGTCGAAGAGGTAGAATGCACAAGCTGGGGATCGGCCCGGTCCCCCTGCATGCTATCGATCCTACTGCCGCAACCCTCGATCCGGTCCAAATTTAGATTGGGAATGAACTCGTATGCCTAAGTCAACCTACGAAAACGAGCGTACGGGTGTTAAGCCGGTTGGAGAGGCATAATGCGTAAGCCGAGGATCGGCCGATCCCCCTCTACGTGCTGCCGGTCTCGCTACCACAACCCTCGGTTCGGCTGGGGCTTAGACATGGAATGAACTCCCTATGCCTAAGCCAACCCATGAAACGGTAGTGCGACTACTCAACTGGCCGAAAGGCAGAATGCGCAAGCCGGGGATCGGCCCGTCCCCCCTAGGTGCTATCGATCCTACTGCCGCAACACTCGGTCTGATCCAATTTTAGACTGGGAATGAACTCTGTACGCTTAGACTGGGGATGAACTCCGTATGCCTAAGCCAACCCATGAAACGAGTGTGCGGGCGCTCAGTCGACCAAGAGAGGCAAGATGCGTAACCCGAGGATCGAACGGGTGGTAGGTGGGTTCAAGCACATCTTCATATTTCTGCCATGCCAATGCCATTTTTACAGCTTGTAAATTCATACAGTGGTCCCCTAAGCCTTCATGTGAAGTTTCGTGGCAAGTCACCCGTTTTCTATTTTTCATGATTTTTGAAACTTTTTACGATTCGGGATTTTTTAAAATTTTTTTAGAAAGAGTTTTGTCCCCAAATTTGGTGGAGGTGATCCTTGTATTTTTGTTGGCATGCATAAAAAAATTCAACTAAAAACTCGAAGTGGAGAAGATTTTGTGATCGTTTCAAAAAAAGTATCCCCATTTCAAACACTTTAATTGCTACTTGCAGCAAACCTATAAAATCTCAAATGCTCTTTAAGGGGGTGTGAGTTCTCGAGGTTTGATGAGGGATAGGGGGCCAATATAAGGGCCAAGTACCAGCACCCATTGCACATCATCTGTGCACACCACCCCGGCCCCCCCAATCGTCGGAACCTCCAATGCCGTCGGTTAGGCTCTCCGGTGATGCTCCAGTGATGGTGCCCCGGGCAAAAAAAAATGCAGCACCAGCACATGCTTGAGCCCAGCATGTGCACCGTGGCTCAAAATCTTAGACTGGGAATGAACTTCGTATCCTTAGACATGGAATGAACTCCGTATGCCTAAGCCAACCCACGAAACGAGCGTGCGGGTGCTCAGCCGACCGTAAAGGCAGAATGCGCAAGCCGAGGATCGGCCCGATCCCCCCTTGCGTGCTGTCAATCCTGCTACCCAGGATCAGCCACAACCCAGGGATCAGTCGCAACCCTTGGTCCGATCCGATCTTAGATTGGGAATGAATTCCATATGCATAAGTCAACCCATGAAACGAGCGTGCGGGCACTGAGCCGCCCGAAGAGGCATAGTGCACAAGCCGGGGATCGGCCTGGTCCCCCTCTACATGCTACTGGTCCCACTACACAACCCTCAATCTGGTTGGGGCTTAGATATGGAATGAACTCCCTATGCCTAAGCCAACCCACGAAATGGGCATGCGGGCGCTTAATCGATCGGAGAGGCAGAATGCGCAAGTCGGGGATCGGCCCACTGCATCCTGCATGCTGTCGATCCTACTACCGCAACCCTCGGTCCGGTTCGATCTTAGACTAGGAATGAACTTCGTATGCTTAGACTAGGGATGAACTCCGTATGCCTAAGTCAACCCATGAAACAAGCGTGCGGGCGCTCAGCCGACCGGAGAGGTCGACTGGAGAGGTCAACCGAAGAGGCATAATGTGCAAGCCAGGGATCAACCCGGTACCTCTCTGCGTGCTGTCGATCCAACTACCGGTCCTGCTGCCACAAACCTCGGTCCGACTGGGGCTTAGACATGGAATGAACTTCGTATGCCTAAGCCAACCCACGAAACGAGTGTGCGGGTGCTCAGCTAGCCGGAGAGAGAGAATGCGCAAGTTGGGGATCGACCTGATCCCCCCTGCGTGCTACTAATCCTGCTGCTGGTCCTGCTGCCACAACCCTCGGTCTAGTCTGATCTTAGACTGGGAATGAACTTCATATGCTTAGACATGGAATGAACTTCGTATGCCTAAGCCAACCCACGAAATGACTGTGTGTGTGGGTGCTCAGCCGGTTGAGAGGCAGAATGTGCAAGTCAAGGATCGACCTGGTCCCCCCTGTGTGCTGTTGATGCTGCTACTGTAACCCTCAGTTTGGTCCGATCTTAGACTGGGAATCAACTCCGTATGCCTAAGTCAACCCACAAAATGAGCGTACGGGCGTTGAGCCGACCGGAGAGGCATAATGCGCAAGCCGGGGATCGATCCAGTCCCCCTCTGCATGCTGCCAGTCCTGCTGCCACAACCCTCAGTCCGGCTGGGGCTTAGACATGGAATGAACTCTCTATGCCTAAGCCAACCCACAAAACGGGCGTGTGGGTGCTCAGTCGGCTGGAGATGCAGAATGCGCAAGCCGGGGATCAGCTCGGTCCCCCCCTGCGTGCTGTCGATCCTGCTGTCGTAACCCTCGGTCCAGTCTGATCTTAGACTGGGAATGAACTTCGTATGCTTAGACTGGGGATGAACTCTGTATCCCTAAGTCAACCCACGAAACGAGCGTATGGGTGCTCAGCCGGTCGGAGAGGTCGGCCGGAGAGGCATAATGTACAAGCCGAGGATCAACCCGGTCCCCTCTGCGTGCTACCGATCCAGTTACCGGTCCCCACAACCCTCGATCCGACTGGGTTTAGACATGGAATGAACTCTGTATGCCTAAGCCAACCCAAGAAATGAGCATACGGGTGTTTAGCCTGTAGGAGAGGCAGAATGCGCAAGCTGGGGATCGACCCGGTCCCCCTGCGTGCTACTGATCCTGCTGTTGGTCATGTAGATGCAACCTTCGGTTCGGTTTGATCTTAGACTGGGAATGAACTTCGTATGCCTAGAGATGGAATTAACTCCATATGCCTAAGCCAACCCATGAAATGGGCGTGCGGGCACTTAGTCGGCCAGAGAGGCAGAATGCGCAAGTCAGGGGCCAGCCCGGTCCCCCCTGCGTGCTGTCGATCCTGCTACCACAACCCTCGATTCGATCCGATCTTAGACTGGGAATGAATTCTGTATGCCTAAGTCAACGCACGAAATAACAGTGTGGGCGTTCGGTCGACCGGAGATGCCGATCGAAGAGCCATAAAGCATAAGCCGAGGATCAGCCTGGTCCCCTTCTATGTGCTACCGATCCCGTTGCCACTCCTGCTGTGACAACCCTCGGTCTGATTGGGCTTACACATGGAACGAACTGTGTATGCCTAAGCCAACCCATGAAACGAGCGTGCAGGGGCTCAGCCGGTCGGAGAGGCAGAATACGTAAGTCGGGGATTGGCTCGGTCCCCCCTGTGAGCTACCTATCCTGCCATTGGTCCTGCCATCGCAAACCTCAGTCTGGTCCAATCTTAGACTGGAATGAACTCTATATGCTTAGACATGGAATGAACTCCGTATGCCTAAGCCAACCCATGAAATGAGCGTACGGGCACTCAGCCAGCCGAAAAGCCAGAATGCATAAGCCGGGGACCGACCCGGTCCCCCCCTATGTGCTATCGATCTTGCTGTCACAACCCTCGGTCTGGTCCAATCTTAGACTAGCAATGAAATCCGTATGCCTAAGTCAACCCACTAAACAAGCGCGTGGGCACTGAGCCGGTCGAAGAGGCATAATGCGCAAGCCAGAGATCGGCCCGGTCCCCCTCTGCGTGCTATCGGTCCCACTGCCACAACCTTCGGTCTGACTGGGGCGTAGACATGGAATGAACTCCCTATGCCTAAGCTAACCCATGAAACGGGCGTGCGGGCACTCAGTCGGTCGGAACGATAGAATACGCAAGCTAGGGATCAGCCAAGTCCCCCCTGCGTGCTACCGATCCTGTTACCGTAATGAACTACATATGCTTAGACGGGGATGAACTTCGTATGCCTAAGTCAACCCATGAAATGAGCGTGCGAGCGCTCAGCTGGCCGGAGAGGCATAATGCGTAAATCAGGGATCAGCCCGATCCCCTCTGTGTGCTGTCGATCCCGCTGCTAGTCCTGCTGCCACAACCCTCGATTCGGCTGGGTCTTAGACATGGAATGAACTCCGTATGCCTAAGCCAACCCATCGCACATCATGTGCGCACACCCCCCCGGTCCCCCAATGCCGCCGGTTAGGCTTTTCAGCGCTGCTTCGACGATGGCACCCTGGGCAAAAAAAATGTGGCACCAACACATGCCCGAGCCCAGCATGTGCACCGTGGCTCAAACTCTTAGACTGGGAATGAACTGCGTAAGCTTAGACATGGAATGAACTCTGTATGCCAAAGCTAACCCACGAAACGAGTGTGTGGGTGCTCAACCGACCGGAGAGGTAGAATGCGCAAGTTGAGGATCAGCCCACTCCCCCTCTATGTGCTGTCGATCTCGTTGCCATAACCCTCTGTTCGGCTATGGCGTAGACATGGAATGAACTCCCTATGCCTAAGCCAACCCATAAAACGGGCGTGCGGGCGCTCAGCCAGTCGGAGAGGTAGAATGCTCAAACCGAGGATCGGCTTGGTCCCCCCTGCGTGTTGCTGTTCTTACTACCGCAACCCTCGATCCGATATGATCTTAGACTGGGAATGAACTCCGTATGCTTAGACTGGGGATGAACTCCGTCTGCCTAAGCCAACCCACGAAACAAGTGTACGAGCGCTCATCCAGCTGGAAAGGCCGACCAGAGAGGCAGAATGCGCAAGCAGGGGATCGGCTCGAGTTGGTCCTGCTATCACAACCCTCGGTCCGATCTGATCTTAGATTGGGAATGAACTCCGTATGCTTAGACGTGGAATGAACTCCGTATACCTAACCTAAGCCACGAAATGATCGTGTGGGCGCTCAGCCGGCTGGAGAGGCAGAATGCGCAAGTCAGGGACCGACCTGATCCCCCCTGCGTGCTATCAATCCTACTACCGCAACCCTCGATTCAGTCCGATCTTAGACTGGGAATGAACTCCGTATGCCTAAGTCAACCCACGAAATGAGCGTTCGGGTGCTGAGCTGGCCGAAGAGGCATAATGCGCAAGTTGGGGATCAACCCGATCCCTTACTGGGTGCTGTCGATCGCGCTGCCACAACCCTCAGTCTGGCTGGGGCTTAGACATGGAATGAACTCCCTATGCCTAAGCCAACCCATGTAACGGGTATGTGGGCGCTCAACCGACCGGAGAGGCAGCATGCACAAGCTGAGGATCGGCCTGGTCCCTCCTGTGTGTTGTCGATCCTGCTGTCGCAACCCTCAGTCCGATCCGATCATAGACTGGGAATGAACTCCGTATGCTTAGACTGGGGATGAACACCGTATGCCTAAGTCAACCCATGAAACAACCGTACGGGCGCTCAACCGGTCGGGGAGGTCAGTCGGAGAGGCATAATGCGTAAGTCGAGGATCAGCCTAGTCCCCCTCTGCATGCTGTCGATCCCGCTGCCAGTCCTATTGTCACAACCCTCGGTCCGGCTGGGGCTTAGACATGGAATGAACTCCATAAGCCTAAGCCAACCCAAGAAACGAGCGTGCAAGCGCTCCGTCGATCGAAAAGGCAGAATGCACAAGCCGGGGAACGGCCCGATCCCCTCTGCGTGCTATCGATCTTACTGCTGGACCGACTATCGCAACCCTCGATCTGATCTGATCTTAGACTGGGAATGAACTCCGTGTGCTTAGACATGGAATAAACTCCGTATGTGTAAGCCAACCCACGAAACGAGCATGCGGGCGCTCAGCCAGCCGAAGACGCAGAATGCGCAAGCGGGGGATCGGCTCGGTCCCCACCTGCGTGCTGTCGATCCTACTGCTGCAACCTTCGGTCCGGTCTGATCTTAGACTGGGGATAAACTCCGTATGCCTAAGTAAACCCATGAAATGAGCGTGCGGGCGCTCAGCCGATCGGAGAGGCATAATGCGTAAGTCAGGGATCGGTTTGGTCCCCCCTGCATGTTGTCGTTCTGTTGCCTCAACCCTCGATCCGATCTGATCTTAGACTGGGAATGAACACCGTATGCATAAGTTAACCCACAAAATGAGCGTGCGATCGTTGAGCCGATCGGAGAGGCATAATATGCAAGCCGGGGATCGGTCCGGTCCCTCTCTGCATGCTGTCGGTCCCGCTGCTGGTCCTGCTATCGTAACCCTCGGTTCGGTCTGATCTTAAATTGGGAATGCACTCCGTATGCTTAGACATGGAATGAACTCCGTATGCCTAAGCCAACCCACGAAACGAGCGTGCGGGCACTCAGCCGATCGGAGAGGCAGAATGTGGAAGCGGGGGATCGACCCGTTCTCGGCTTACGTGCTATCGATCCTGAAGCTGTAACCCTCGGTCTGGTCTGATCTTAGACTGAGAATGAACTCCATATGCCTAATTCATCCTATGAAACGAGCACGCGGGCGCACAACTGACCAGAGAGGTAAGATGCGTAAGCCGGAGATCGAACGGGTGGTAGGTGGGTTCAAGCACATCTTCATATTTCTACAGTCCCAATGCCATTTTTATAGCTTGTAAATTCATACAATGGTCCCCTAAGCCTTCATGTGAAGTTTCGTGGTAAAACGACCCGTTTTCTATTTTTCACAATTTTTGAAACTTTTTGCGGTTCGGGATTTTTTAAAATTTTTTTAGAAAGCGTTTTGCTCCAAAATTTGGTAGAGGTGTTCCTTGTATTTTTTTTGGCATGCATAAAAAAATTCAGCTAAAAACTCGAAGTGGAGAAGATTTTCCGACCGTTTGAAAAAAGTGTCCCCATTTTAGATACTTTAATGGCTACTGGCAGTAAACCTATAAAATCTCAAATGCTCTTTAAGGGGGTGTGATTTCTCGAGGTTTGATGAGGGATAGGGGGCCAATATAAGGGCCAACTACCAGCACCCATCGCACATCATGTGCGCACACCCCCCGGCCACCCCAATCGTCGGAACCCCCAATGCCGTCGGTTAGGCTCTCCAGCGATGGTGCCTCAGGCGAAACAAATGCAGCACCAGCACATGCTCGAGCCCAGGATGTGCACCGTGGCTAAAATCTTAGACTGGGAATGAACTCCATATGCTTAGACATGGAATGAACTCCGTATGCCTAAGCCAACCCATGAAACGAGCGTGCAGGTGCTCAGCCGACCGGAGAGGCAGAATGCGTAAGTCGAGGATCAGCCCGATCCCCCCCTGCGTGCTGTCGATCCTGCTGTCGATCCGATCTGATCTTAGACTAGGAATGAACTCCGTATGCATAAGAAATGAGCGTACGGGCGCTGAACCGGCCGAAGAGGCATAATGCGCAAGTCGAGGATTGGCCCGGTCCCCTTCTGCGTGCTATTGGTTCCGCTGCCACAACCTTCGGTCTGGCTGGGTCTTAGACATGGAATGAACTCCCTATGCCTAAGCCAACCCTCAAAATGGACGTGCGGGCACTCAGCCGACCGAAGAGGCACAATGCACAGCCGGGATAGGCCAGGTCCCCCTGCGTGCTGTCGATCCTACCGTAGCAACCCTCGGTCCAATCCGATCTTAGACTGGCAATGAACTCCGTATGCCTTGATTGGGGATGAACTCCGTATGCCTTAGTCAACCCATGATACGAGCGTGCGGGTGCTCAGTCGGCTGGAGAGGCTGGAAGGAGAGGCATAATGTGCAAGCCGAGGATCAGCCCAATCCCCCTCTGTAAGCTGCCAATCCCGCTGTCAGACCAGCAGCCACAACCCTCGGTCCGGCTGGGGCTTAGACATGGAATGAACTCCGTATGCCTAAGCCAACCCATGAAACGAGCGTGCGGGCGCTCAATCGACCGGAGAGGTAAAATGTGCAAGCTGGGGATCGGTTCGGTCCCCACTGCATGCTGTCGATTCGGCTGCTGGTCCTGCTACCGCAACCCTCGGTCTGGTCTAATCTTAGACTGGGAATGAACTCCGTATGCTTAGACATTGAATGAACTCCGTATGTCTAAGCCAACCCACGAAACGAGCGTGCGTGCGGGTGCTCAGCCGGCCAGAGAGGCAGAATGCACAAGTTGGGGAACTACTCGGTCCCCCTTGCGTGCTTCGATACTACTGCTGCAACCCTCGATCCGATCCGATCTTAGATTGGGAATGAACTTCGTATGCCTAAGTCAACCCACGAAACTAGCGTACAGGCGCTGAGCTGGTCGGAGAGGTAGAATGCGCAAACCGAGGATCAGCCTGATCCCCCTCTGCGTGCTGTCAGTCTCACTGCCACAACCCTCGATCCAACTAGGGCTTAGACATGGAATGAACTCCCTATGCCTAAGCCAACCCATGAAATTGGCGTGCGGGCGCTCAGCGGGCTGGAGAGGCAGAATGCGAAAGCCGGGGATCGGGCCGGTCACCCTTGCATGCTACCGATCCTGCTACCGCAACCCTCGATCTGGTCTGATCTTAGACTGGGAATGAACTCCATATGCTTAGACTGGGGATGAACTTTGTATGCCTAAGTCAACCCACAAAACGAGCGTGCGGGCGCTCGGCCGACCAGAGAGGCAGGATGCGCAAGTCGGGGATTGAACATGTGGTAGGTGGGTTCATGCGCATCTTCATATTTCTGCCATGCCAATGCCATTTTTATGGCTTGTAAATTCATACAATGGTCCCCCTAAGCCTTCATGTGAAGTTTCATGGAAAGACAACCCGTTTTCTATTTTTCACGATTTTTGAAACTTTTTACGGTTTAGGATTTTTTAAAAATTTTTTAGAAAGAGTTTTGTTCCCAAATTTGGTAGAGGTGATCCTTTAATTTTTTTTATCATGCACAAAAAAATTTAGCTAAAAAATTGAAGTGGATAAGATTTTGTGACCGTTTGCAAAAAGTGTCCCCATTTCAGACACTTTAATGGCTACTGGCAGGAAACCTATAAAATCTCAGTGCTCTTTAAGGGGGTGTGAGTTCTCGAGGTTTGATGAGGGATAGGGGACCAATATAAGGGCCAAGTACCAGCACCCATCACACATCATGTGCGCACACCCCCGACCCCCCAATCACCGGAACCCCCAATGCCACCGGTTAGGCTCTCCGGCGATGCTCCGACGATGGTGCCCCGAGCGAAAAAAATGTGGCACCAGCACATGCCCGAGCCCAACATGTGCACCGTCACTCAAAATCTTAGACTGGGAATGAACTCCATATGCTTAGACATGGAATGAACTCCGTATGCCCAAGCCAACCCACGAAATGAGCGTGCGGTTGCTCAGTCGGTCGAACAGGCAGCATGCGCAAGCCGGGGATTGGCCCGGTCCCCTCCATGTGTGTTGTCGATCCTGCTGCCTTAACCCTCAGTACGGTTTGATCTTATACTGGAAATGAACTCCGTATGCATAAGTCAACCCACAAAACGAGAGTGCGGGCGTTGAGTTGGTCGAAGAGGCATAATGCGCAAGCCGGGGATCGGCTCGATCCCCCTCTACATGCTACCGGTCCCGCTGCCACAACCCTCGATCCGACTGCCACAACCCTTGATCCGACTGCCACAACCCTCAATCCGACTGGGGCTTAGACATGGAATCAACTCCCTATGCCTAAGCCAACCCGTGAAATGGGCATGCGGGCGCTCAGCCAGTTGGAGACGTAGAATGCGTAAGCCAGGGAATAGCCCGACCCCCCCTACGTGCTGCCGATCCTACTATCGCAACCCTTGGTTCGGTCTGATCTTAGACTGGGAATGAACTCCGTATTCTTAGACTGGGGATGAACTCCGTATGCCTAAGTCAACCCACGAAACGAGCGTATGGGCACTCAACCGATCGGAGAGGCATAATACGCAAGCCAAGGATCAGCTCGGTCCCCCTTTGCCTACTGCTGATCTCGCTGCCGATCCTATTACCACAACACTCGGTCTGGCTGTGGCTTAGACATGGAATGAACTCTGTATGCCTAAGCCAACCCATGAAACGAGCGTGCGGGCGCTCAACCGACCGGAGAGGCAGAATGCACAAGCCAGGGATCGACCCAGTCTGCCCTTGCGTGCTATCGATCCTGCTGCTGGTCCTACTGTCGCAACCCTTTGTCTGATCTGATCTTAGACTGGGAATGAACTCCATATGCTTAGACATGGAATGAACTCTGTATGCCTAAGCCAACCCATGAAACGAGTGTGTGGACGCTCAGCCAGTCGGAGAGGCAGAATGCGCAAGCCGGGGATCAGCCCGATCCCCCCCTGTGTGCTGTCAGTCCTGCTACCACATTCCTCGGTCCGATCCGGTCTTAGACTGGGAATGAACTTCGTATGCCTAAGTCAACCCATGAAATGAGCGTGCGAGCACTGAGCCGACCGGAGAGGCATAATGCGCAACCCGGGGATCAGCCCAGTCCCCCTCTGCGTGCTGCCAGTCCTACAACCACAACCCTTAGTCTGAATGCGGCTTAGACATGGAATGAACTACCTATGCCTAAGCCAACCCATGAAATGGGCGTGCGGATGCTCAACCAGCCGGAGAGGCAAAATGCGCAAGCTGGGGATCGACCTGGTCCCCCCTGCGTGCTGTCGATCTTGCTGTCGCAACCCTCGATCTGGTTCGATCTTAGACTGGGGATGAACTCCGTATGCCTAGACTGGGGATGAACTCCGTATGCCTAAGTCAACCCACGAAACGAGCGTGCGGGCCCTCGGCCGACCAGAGTGGCAGGATGCGTAAGCCGGGGATCGAACGGGTGGTAGGTGGGTTCAAGCACATCTTCATGTTTCTGCTGTGCCAATGCCATTTTTATGGCTTGTAAATTCATACAATGGTCCCCTAAGCCTTCATGTGAAGTTTCGTGGCAAGATGACCCATTTTCTATTTTTCATGATTTTTGAAACTTTTTACGGTTCGGGATTTTTTAAAATTTTTTCAGAAAGGATTTTGTCCCCAAATTTGGTAGAGGTGATCCTTGTATTTTTGTTGACATGCACAAAAAACTTCAGCTAAAAAATTGAAGTGGAGTAGATTTTGTGACCGTTTGAAAAAAGTGTCCTCATTTTAGACACTTTAATGGCTACTGGCAGCAAACCTATAAAATCTCAAATGCTCTTTAAGGGGGTGTGAGTTCTTGAGGTTTGATGAGGGATAGGGGGCTAATATAAGGGCCAAGTACCAGCACCCATCGCACATCATGTGTGCACACCCCCAGCCCCCCCAATCGTCGGAACCCCCAATGCCTCCGGTTAGGCTCTCCGACGATGCTTCGGTGATGGTGCCTAGGGTGAAAAAAGTGCGGCACCAGCGCATGCCTGAGCCCAGTCTTAGACTGGGATGAACTCTGTATGCTTAGACATGGAATGAACTCCGTATGCCTCAGCCAACTTATGAAACGAGCGTGCGGGCGCTCAGCCGTCCGGAGAGGCAGAATGCGTAAGTCGGGGATCAGCCTAGTCCCCCCTACTTGTTGTCGATCCTGCTGCTGCAACCCTCGGTCCGGTCAGATCTTAGATTGGGAATGAACTCAGAAATGAGCGTGCGGGCACTCAGCAGGCCGAAGAGGCATAATGCGCAAGATAGGGATCGGCCCTGTCCCCCTCTGCGTGCTGCCGGTCCCACTACCACAACCATTGGTCCGGCTGGGGCTTAGACATGGAATGAACTCCGTATGCCTAAGCCAACCCATGAAATGAGCGTGCAGGCGCTCAGTTGGCTGAAGAGGTAGAATGCGCAAGCCAGGGATTGTCCCGGTCCCCCCCTGTGTGCTACCGATCCTGCTACTGGTCTTGCTACCGTAACCCTCGGTCTGGTCCCATCTTAGACTAGGAATGAACTCTGTATGCCTAAGTCAACCCACGAAATGAGCGTCCGGGCACTGAGTCGGCCGGAGGGGCATAATGCACAAGCCAAGGTCAGCCCGATCCTCCTCTGTGTGCTGCCGATCCCACTGCCACAACCCTCGGTCCAGCTGGGGCTTAGACATGGAATGAACTCCCAATGCCTAAGCCAACCCACGAAATGGACGTTCAGTCGGTGGGAGAGGTAGAATCCGCAAGCCAAGGATCGGCCCGATCCCCCCTGCGTGCTACCGATCCTACGCCGTAACCCTCGATCCGGATCGATCTTACACTGGGAATGAACTCCGTATGCTTAGATTGGGGATGAACCTCGTATGCCAAAGTCAACCCACGAAATGAGCATAGGGGCGCTCAGCTGGTCGGAGAGGCCGATCGGAGAGGCATAATGCGCTAGCCGGGGATCAGCCCAGTCCCCCTCTACGTGCTGCCGATCCCGCTGTCGGTCCTACCACAACCCTCTATCCGACTAGCGCTTAGACATGGAATGAACTCTGTATGCCTAAGCCAACCCCCGAAACGAGCATACGGGCGCTCAGTCGGTCGGAGAGGCAGAATGCGCAAGCTAGGGATCAGCCCATCCCTCTTGCGTGCTACCGATCCTGCTGCTGGTCCTGCTGTCGCAACCCTTGATCCAGTCCGATCTTAGACTGCGAATGAACTACGTATGCTTAGACATGGAATGAACTTCGTATGCCTAAGCCAACCCACGAAACGAGCGTGCGGGCGCTCAACCGGCTGGAGAGGCAGAATGCGTTAGCTAGGGATCGACCCGATCCCCCCTTGCGTGCTGTCGATCTTGCTGCCGCAACCCTTGGTCCAGTCTGATCTTAGTCTAGGAATGAACTCCGTATGAACAAGTCAACCCACGAAACGAGCGTACGGGTGCTGAGCCGGCCGAAGAGGCATAATGCGTAAGTCAGGGATGGCCCGATCCCCCTCTGCGTGCTGCAGGTCCCGCTGCCACAACTCTCGGTCTGACTGGGGCTTAGACGTGGAATGAACTCCCTACGCCTAAGCCAACCCACGAAACGAGCGTGTGGGTGCTCAGTCGGCCGGAGAGGCAGAATGAGCAAGCCAGGGACCGGCCCGGTCCCCCCTATGTGCTACTGATCCTGCTGCCCGTAACCTTCAATCCGATCTGATCTTAGACTGGGAATGAACTCCGTATGCTTAGACTGGGAATGAACTCCGTATGCCATGTCAACCCCAGTGAAAGAGTTGTGCAGGGGGTCAGCGCGCAGAAGGCATAATGCCGCAGCTGGCTCAGCCCGATCACCTCTGCTCTACGACCTCTGCCGGTCCTGAGCGACCCCTCGGTCGATGGGGACTTAGACATGGAATGATCCGTATGCTAAGCAACCCATGATTGCAGTGTGCGATCGTCAGCGGACAGAGGAGGGAGAATGCACAGTTGGGGATCGGCCCGATCCCTACGTGCTGGGCGATCCTACTGGCTTGGTCATGCTGCCTTAACCTTGGTCTGATCTGATCTAAGACTGGAATGAACTCCGTATGGTTACACATGGAATGAACTCTCTATGCCTAAGCCAACCCACGAAGCGGGCGTGCGGGCGCTCAGTCGACCGGAGAGGCAGAACGCGTAAATCGAGGATCGGCCCGGTCCCCCTACGTGCTATCGATCCTACTGCCACAACCCTCGGTTCAGTCCGATCTTAGTCTGGGAATGAGCTCTGTAGTCTTAGACTGGGGATGAACTTCGTATGCCTAAGTCAACCCACGAAACGAGCATGCGGGTGCTCAGCCGACCAGAGGGGCAGGATGCGCAAGTCGGGGATCGAACGGGTGGTAGGTGGGTTCAAGCACATCTTCATATTTCTGCCATGCCAATTCCATTTTTATGGCATGTAAATTCATACAATGGTCCCCCAAGCCTTCATGTAAAGTTTCGTGGCAAGACGACCCATTTTCTATTTTTCACGATTTTCAAAACTTTTTACAGTTTGGGATTTTTTAAAATTTTTTTAGAAAGAGTTTTGTCCCCAAATTTGGTAGAGGTAATCCTTGTATTTTTTTTGGCATGCACAAAAACATTTAGCTAAAAAATCGAAGTGGAGAGGATTTTGTGCCCGTTTGAAAAAAGTGTCCCTATTTCAGACACTTGAATGGCTACTGGCAGCAAACCTATAAAATCTCAAATGCTCTTTAAGGGCGTTTGAGTTCTTGAGGTTTGATGAGGGATAGGGGGCCAATATAAGGGCCAAGTACCATCACCCATTGCACATCATGTGCGCACACCCCCCGCCACCCCCAATCGCCAAAACCCTAATGCTACCGGTTCGGCTCTCCGACGATGCTCCAATGATGGTGCCCCGGGGAAAAAAAATGGGCACCAGCACATGCCCGAGCCAAGCATTCGCACCGTGGCTCAAAATCTTAGACTGGGAATGAACTCCGTATGCTTAGACATGGAATGAACTCCGTATGCCTAAGCCAACCTACGAAACGAGCATGCGGGCACTCAGCCGGTCGAGAGGCATAATGCACAAGACAACGATCGGCCTGGTCCCCCTCTACATGCTGTTGATCCCCGTTGCCACAACCCTCGGTCCGGTTGGGGCTTAGACATGGAATTAACTCCCTATGCCTAAGCCAACCCCCGAAACAGGCGTGCGGGCCCTCAGCGGCCCGGAGAGGTAGAATACGCAAACCTGGGATCAGCCCGATCCCTCTTGCATGCTACCGATCCTACTGCCGCAACCCTCAGTCCAGTCCAATCTTAGATTGGGAATGAACTCTGTATGCAACCCTCGATCCAACCAGAGAGGTAGAATGTGCAAGCTGGGGATCGACCAGGTCCCCCCTACGTGCTGTCGATCCTGCTGTCGCAACCCTTAGTCCGATCCGATCTTAGACTGGGAATGAACTCCGTATGCTTAGACTGGGGATGAACTTCGTATGCATAAGTCAACCCATGAAACGAGCGTACGGGCGTTGAGCGGCCAAAGAGGCATAATTGGTAAGCCGGGGATCGACCCGATCCCCCTCTGTGTGCTGTCGATCCCGTTGCCACAACCTTCGATCCGACTGGGGCTTAGACATGGAATGAACTCCCTATATGTAAGCCAACCCACGAAACGGGCATGTGGGTGCTCAGCCAGCCAGAGAGGCAGAATGCACAAGCCAGGGATCGGCCCGGTCCCCCCTGCGTGCTACCGATCCTACTGTCGCAACCCTCGATCCGATCCGATCTTAGACTAGGAATGAACTCCATATGCTTAGACTGGGGATGAACTCCGTATGCCTAAGTTCACCCATGAAACATGCGTACGGGTGCTCAACCGGCCGGAGAGGCATAATGCGCAAGCCGGGGATCAACCCGATCCCCTTCTGCGTGCTGTCGATCCCGCTACCAGTCCTGCTGCCACAACCCTTGGTCCGGCTAGGGTTTGGACATAGAATGAACTCCGTATGCCTAAGCCAACCCATGAAACGAGCGTGCGGATGATCAGCCAGTCAGAGAGGCAAAATTTGCAAGTCGAGGATCGGCCTGATCCCTCCGTGCATGCTGTCGATCCTGCTGCTAGTCCTGCTGTCGCAACCCTCGGTCCGGTCCAATCTTAGACTGGGAATGAACTCCGTATCCTTAGACATGGAATGAACTCTCTATGCCTAAGCCAACCCATAAAATGAGCATGCGGGCGCTCAGCTAGCCGGAGAGGCAGAATACGTAAGCCGAGGATCAGCTACGTGCTATCAATCTTGCTGTCACAACCCTCAGTCTGGTCTAACCTTAGACTAGGAATGAACTCCGTATGCCTAAGTCAACCCATGAAACGAGCGTGCGGGCGCTTGAGCCGATCGGAGAGGCATAATGCACAAGCCGAAGATCAGCCCAGTCCCCCTCTGTGGGCTGCCGGTCCCACTGCCACAACCCTCGGTCCGATTGGGGCTTAGACATGGAATGAACTCCCTATGCCTAAGCCAACCCATAAAACAGGCTGCGGGTGCTTAGCCGACCGGAGAAGCAGAATGCGCAAGCCGGGGATCGGCCCGATCCATCCTGCATGCTGCCGATCCCACTGTCGCAACCCTCATTCAAGTTTGAGCTTAGACTGGGAATGAACTTCGTATGCTTCAACTGGGGACGAACCCCATATGCCTAAGTCAACCCACGAAACGAGCGTGCGAACGCTCAGTCGACCAGAGAGGCAAGATGCGTAAGTCGGGGATTGAACGAGTGGTAGGTGGGTTCAAGCACATCTTCATATTTCTGCCATGCCAATGCATTTTTATGGCTTGTAAATTCATACAATGGTCCCTTAAGCCTTCATGTGAAGTTTCGTGGCAAGACGACTCGTTTTCTAATTTTTCATGATTTTTGAAACCTTTTACGGTTCAGGATTTTTTAAAATTTTTTTAGAAAGATTTTTGTCCCCAAATTTGGTAGAGGTGATCCCTGTATTTTTTTTGGCATTCACAAAAAAATTCAGCTAAAAACTCGAAGTGGAGAAGATTTTGTGACCGTTTGAAAAAAGTGTCCCCATTTCAGACACTTTAATGGTTACTGGCAGTAAACCTGTAAAATCTCAAATGCTTTTTAAGGGGTGTGAGTTCTTGAGGTTTGATGAAAGATAGGGGGCCAATATAAGGGCCAAGTACCCGCACGCATTGCACATCATGTGCCCACACCCCCCCGGCGCCCCCAATCGCCGGAACCCCCAATGCCGCCGGTTAGGCTCTCCGGCGATGCTCCGACAATAGTGCCCCGGGCAAAAAAATGCGGCACTAGCACATGCTCGAGCCCAACATGTGCGCCGTGGCTCAAAATCTTAGACTGGGAATGAACTCCATATGCTTAGACAAGGAATGAACTCCGTATGCCTAAGCCAACCCACGAAACGAGCGTGCGGGTGCTCAGCCGGCCGGAGAAGCAGAATGCGCAAGCTGGGGATCAACCTGGTCCCCCTTGCGTGCTGTCGATCCTACTGCCACAACCCTCAGTCTGGTTCGATCTTAGACTGGGAATGAACTCTGTATGCCTAAGTCAATCCACGAAACGAGCGTGTGGGCACTAAGCCGATCGGAGAGGCATAATGCACAAGTCGGGGATTCGACCCGGTCCCCCTCTGTGTGTTGTCGGTCCCGCTGCCACAACCCTCGGTCCAGCTGGGACTTAGATGTGGAATGAACTCCCTATGCCTAAGACAACCCACGAAATGGGTGTGCGGGAGCTCAGCCGACCGGAGAGGCAGAAACGCAGGCCGAGGATCGGCCCGGTCCCTCCTACGTGCTATCGATCCTGCTGCCACAACCCTCGGTCTAGTCTAATCTTAGACTGGGAATGAACTTCATATGCTTAGACTGGGGACGAACTTCGTATGCCTAAGTCAACCCACGAAATGAGCGTGCGGGCGCTCAGTCGGCTGGAGAGGCCTACCAGAGAGGTATAATGCGCAAGTCGGGGATCAGCCCGATCCCCCTCTGCGTGCTGTCGATCCCGCTGTCGGTCCTGCTGCCACAACCCTCGGTCCGGCTGGGGCTTAGACATGGAATGAACTCCGTATGCCTAAGCTAACCCACAAAATGAGCGTGTGGACGTTCAGTCGATCGAAGAGGCAAAATGCGCAAGCCGGGGATCGGCTCGATCCCCCATTACGTGCTGTCGATCCTACTGCTGGTCCTGCTATCGCAACCCTCCGTCTTAGACTGGGAATGAACTCCGTATGCTTAGACATTGAATGAACTCCGTATGCCTAAGCCAACCCACGAAACGAGCGTGCGAACGCTCAGTCGACCGAAGAGGCAGAATGCACAAGCCGAGGACCGACCCGATCTCCCCTGCGTGTTGTCGATCCTTCTACTGCAACCCTAGGTCCGGTCCATTTTTAGACTGGGAATGAACTCTGTATGCCTAACTCAACCTATGAAATGAGCGTTCAGGCATTGAGCCAGTCGGAGAGGCATAATATGCAAGCTGGGGATCGGCCCGGTCCCTCTCTGCGTGCTACCGGTCCCGTTGCCACAACCCTTGATCCGGCTGGGGCTTAGACATGGAATGAACTCCCTATGCCTAAGCCAACCCGCAAAACGGGCGTGCGGGCGCCCAGTCGGCCAGAGAGGCAGAATGCGCAAGCCAGGGATCGGCCCGATCCCCCTGCGTGCTGTCGATCCTACTATCGCAACCCTCAGTCCAGTCTGATCTTAGACTGGGAATGAACTCCGTATGCTTAGACTGGGGATGAACTTTGTATGCCTAAGTCAACCCACGAAATGAGCATGCGGGCGCTCAGTCGATCGGAGAGGCATAATACGCAAGCCGGGGATCAGCCTGATCCCCCTCTGCGTGCTGCCAATCCCGCTGCCAGTCCTGCTGCCGCAACCCTTGTTCTGGCCAGGGCTTAGCATGGAATGAATGCCCTATGCCTAAGCGAACCCATGAAACAGGCATGCGGGCACTCAGTCGATCGGAGAGGCAGAATGCGCAAGTCGAGGATCAGCCCGGTCCCCCTTGCGTGCTGTCGATCCTGCTGCCACAACCCTCGGTCCGGTCCGATCTTAGACTGGGAATGAACTCCGTATGCTTAGAATGGGCATGAACTCCGTATGCCTAAGTCAACCCATGAAATGAGCATGCGGGCGCTCAGTCGACCAGAGAGGCAGGATGCGCAAGCCGAGGATTGAACGAGTGGTAGGTGGGTTCAAGCACATCTTCTTATTTCTACCATGCCAATGCCATTTTTATGGCTTGTAAATTCATACAATGGTCCCCTAAGCTTTCATGTGAAGTTTCGTGGCAAGATGACCCGTTTTCTATTTTTCACAATTTTCAAAACTTTTTACGGTTCAAGATTTTTTAAAATTTTTTTAGAAAGAGTTTCATCCATAAATTTGGTAGAGGTGATCCTTGTATTTTTGTTGGTATGCACAAACAAATTCAGCTAAAAACTCGAAGTAAAGAAGATTTTGTGACCGTTTGAAAAAAGTGTCCCCATTATGCACACTTTAATGGCTACTGACAGCAAACCTATAAAATCTCAAATGCTCTTTAAGGGGGTGTGAGTTTCGAGGTTTGATGAGGGATAAGGGGCCAATATAAGGGACAAGTACTAGCACCCATCGCACATCATGTCCGCACACCCCCCCGGCCCCCCCAATCGCCGGAACCCCCAATGCCGCCGGTTAGGCTCTCCGACGATGCTCCGGCGATGGTACCCCAGGCGAAAAAAATACGGCACCAGCACATGCTCGAGCCCAGCATGTGCACCGTGGCTCAAAATCTTGGACTGGGAAAGAACTCCGTATGCTTAGACATGGAATAAACTCTGTATGCCTAAGCCAACCCACGGAATGGGCGTGCGGGCGCTCAGCCGGTCGGAAGGGCAGAATGCGCAAGTCGAGGATCGGCCCAATCCCCCCATACGTACTGTCGATCCTGCTACCGCAACCCTTAGTCTAGTCTGATCTTAGACTAGGAATGAACTCCGTATGCATAAGTCAACCCATGAAACGAGCGTGCGGGCACTGAGCCGACCGAAGAGGCATAATGCGCAAGCCGATGATCGGCCCGGTCCCCCCTCTGCGTGCTGCCGGTCCCACTGCCACAACCCTCAATCCAACTGGGGCTTAGACATGGAATGAACTCCCTATGCCTAAGCCAACCCACGAAATGGACGTGCAGGCGCTCAGCCAGTTGGAGAGGCAGAATGGGCAAGTCGGATCGCCTCGTCCCCCTTGCGTGTTGCCCATCCTATTACTGCAACCTCGTCCAGTCTGATCTTAGACTGGGAATGAACTTTGTGTGCTTAGACTAGGGATGAACTCCGTATACCTAAGTCAACCCACGAAACGAGCGTGCGGGCACTCAGTCAGTCGGAGAGGCCGACCGGAGAGGCATAATGCGCAAGTTAGAGATCAACCCGGTCCCCCTCTGCATGCTGTCGATCCCGCTGCTGGTCCTGCTGCCACAACCTCGTCTGGCTGAGCTTAGACATGGAATGAACTCCGTATTCCTAAGCCAACCCAGAAATGAACGTGCGGGCGCTCAATCGGTCCGAGAGGCAGAATGCGCAAGTTGAGGATCGACCCGATCCCTTCTGCGTGCTGTTGATCCTGCTGCTGGTCCTGCTGTCGTAACCCTTGGTCCGGTCCGATCTTAGACTGGGAATGAACTCCGTATGCCTAAGCCAACCCACAGAACGAGCGTACGGGTGCTCAGCCGGTAGGAGAGGCAGAATGCGCAAGCCGGGGACCGACGCGGTCCCCCCTGCGTGCTGTCAATCTTGCTACCGTAACCCTCGGTCTGGTCTGATCTTAGACTAGGAATGAACTCTGTATGCCTAAGTCAACCCCTTAAACGAGCGTGGGGGCACTGAACAGGTCGGAGAGGCATAATGCGCAAGCCAGGGATCAGCCTGGTCCCCCTCTGCGTGCTGCCGGTCCCGCTACCACAACCCTCGGTCTGGCTGGGGCTTAGACATGGAATGAACTCCCTATGCCTAAGCCAACCCATGAAACAGGCGTACAGGCGTTCAGTCGGCCGAAGAGGTAGAATGCGCAAGCCGAGGATCGACCCGGTCCCCCCCTATGTGCTATCGATCCTGCTGTTGTAACCTCGGTCCTGTCTGATCTTAGACTGGGAATGAACTCTGTATGCTTAGACTGGGATGAACTTCGTATGCCTAAGTCAACCCATGAAACGAGCGTACGAACGCTCAACCGACCAGAGAGGCAGGATGCGCAAGCCGAGGATCGAACGGGTGGTAGGTAGGTTCAAGCACATCTTCATATTTCTGCCATGCCAATGCCATTTTTATGGCTTGTAAATTCATACAATTTTCCCCTAACTCTTCATGTGAAGTTTCGTGGCAAGACTACCCGTTTTCTATTTTTCACGATTTTTGAAACTTTTTGCGGTTTGGGATTTTTTAAAATTTTTTTAGAAAGCGTTTTGCCCCAAATTTGGTAGAGGTGATCCTTTTCTTTTTTTGGCATGCACAAAAAAATTCAGCTAAAAACTCGAAGTAGAGAAGATTTTGTGACCGTTTGAAAAAAGTGTCCCCATTTCAGACTGGCCACGAAACGAACGTGCAGGTGTGCGGCGCTGCAGACATGGAATGATCCTCTTTGCTAATATGGAATAACCCGTATACCTAAGCAACCCATAAATGCAGCGTGCGGGCGCTTCAGCCGAGAGAGGTAGAATTGGCAAGCTGGGGATCAGCCGGTCCCCCCCTTTGTAATGCTGCTGTCGCTACATCAACCCTCAGTCTGGCTGGGGCTACAGACATTGAATGAACTCCCTATGCCTAAGCAACCTATCAAAATGGGCATGCGGGGCTCAAGCCAGTCGGAGAGGCAGAATAACGCAAGCAAGGATCGACCCGTCCCCTGCTGCATGGCTACGATCCTGCTGCGCAACCCTCATCTAGTCCTGCATCTAGCTGGATCGAACTCTGTATGCTTCAACCTAGGAATGAACTCTGTATGCCTAAGTCCAAACCCACGAAACGAGCGTGCAAGACGCTCAATACCGACCAGAGAGACAAGGATACGCAAGCTAGGGATCGAACGGTGGTAGGTGGGTTCAAGCACATCTTCATATTTCTGCCATGCCAATGCCATTTTTATGGCGTGTAAATTCATACAATGGTCCCCTAAGCCTTCATGTGAAGTTTCATGGCAAGACAACCCGTTTTCTATTTTTCACAATTTTTGAAACTTTTTACAGTTCGGGATTTTTTAAACTTTTTTTAGAAAGAGTTTTGTCCCCAAATTTAATAAAGGTGATCCTTGTATTTTTGGTTGGCATGCACAAAAAAAATCAGCTAAAAACTCGAAGTGGAGAATATTTGTGACCGTTTGAAAAAAGTGTCCCCATTTCAGACACTTT
>NW_019167949.1:12891245-12944784 GCF_002303985.1 Durio zibethinus | reverse complement strand
TATAAAATCTCAAATGCTCTTTAAGGGGGTGTGAGTTTCGAGGTTTGATGAGGGATAAGGGGCCAATATAAGGGACAAGTACTAGCACCCATCGCACATCATGTCCGTACACCCCCCCGGCCCCCCCAATCGCCGGAACCCCCAATGCCGTCGGTTAGGCTCTCCGACGATGCTCCGGCGATGGTGCCCCAGGCGAAAAAAATACGGCACCAGCACATGCTCGAGCCCAGCATGTGCACCGTGGCTCAAAATCTTAGACTGGGAAAGAACTCCGTATGCTTAGACATGGAATAAACTCCGTATGCCTAAGCCAACCCACGGAATGAGCGTGCGGGCGCTCAGTCGATCGGAAGGGCAGAATGCGCAAGTCGGGGATCGGCCCAATCCCCCCATACGTACTGTCGATCCTGCTGCTGCAACCCTTAGTCTAGTCTGATCTTAGACTAGGAATGAACTCCGTATGCATAAGTCAACCCATGAAACGAGCGTGCGGGCACTGAGCCGACCGAAGAGGCATAATGCGCAAGCCGATGATCGGCCCGGTCCCCCCTCTGCGTGCTGCCAGTCCCACTGCCACAACCCTCAATCCGACTGGGGCTTAGACATGGAATGAACTCCCTATGCCTAAGCCAACCCACGAAATGGACGTGCAGGCGCTCAGCCAGTTGGAGAGGCAGAATGGGCAAGTCGGGGATCGCCTCGGTCCCCCTTGCGTGTTGCCAATCCTATTACTGCAACCCTCGATCCAGTCTGATCTTAGACTGGGAATGAACTTTGTGTGCTTAGACTAGGGATGAACTCCGTATACCTAAGTCAACCCACGAAACGAGCGTGCGGGCACTCAGTCAGTCGGAGAGGCCGACCGGAGAGGCATAATGCGCAAGTTAGAGATCAACCCGGTCCCCCTCTGCATGCTGTCGATCCCGCTGCTGGTCCTGCTGCCACAACCCTCGGTCTGGCTGAGGCTTAGACATGGAATGAACTCCGTATTCCTAAGCCAACCCAGGAAATGAACGTGCGGGCGCTCAATCGGCCGGAGAGGCAGAATGCGCAAGTTGAGGATCGACCCGATCCCTTCTGCGTGCTGTTGATCCTGCTGCTGGTCCTGCTGTCGTAACCCTTGGTCCGGTCCGATCTTAGACTGGGAATGAACTCCGTATGCCTAAGCCAACCCACAGAACGAGCGTACGGGTGCTCAGCCGGTAGGAGAGGCAGAATGCGCAAGCCGGGGACCGACGCGGTCCCCCCTACGTGCTGTCAATCTTGCTACCGTAACCCTCGGTCTGGTCTGATCTTAGACTAGGAATGAACTCTGTATGCCTAAGTCAACCCCTTAAACGAGCGTGGGGGCACTGAACAGGTCGGAGAGGCATAATGCGCAAGCCAGGGATCAGCCTGGTCCCCCTCTGCGTGCTGCCGGTCCCGCTACCACAACCCTCGGTCTGGCTGGGGCTTAGACATGGAATGAACTCCCTATGCCTAAGCCAACCCATGAAACAGGTGTACGGGCGTTCAGTCGGCCGAAGAGGTAGAATGCGCAAGCCGAGGATCGACCCGGTCCCCCCTATGTGCTGTCGATCCTGCTGTTGTAACCCTCGGTCCTGTCTGATCTTGGACTGGGAATGAACTCTGTATGCTTAGACTGGGGATGAACTTCGTATGCCTAAGTCAACCCATGAAACGATCGTACGAACGCTCAACCGACCAGAGAGGCAGGATGCGCAAGCTGAGGATCGAACGGGTGGTAGGTAGGTTCAAGCACATCTTCATATTTCTGCCATGCCAATGCCATTTTTATGGCTTGTAAATTCATACAATTTTCCCCTAACTCTTCATGTGAAGTTTCGTGGCAAGACTACCCGTTTTCTATTTTTCACGATTTTTGAAACTTTTTGCGGTTTGGGATTTTTTAAAATTTTTTTAGAAAGCGTTTTGCCCCCAAATTTGGTAGAGGTGATCCTTTTCTTTTTTTGGCATGCACAAAAAAATTCAGCTAAAAACTCGAAGTAGAGAAGATTTTGTGACCGTTTGAAAAAAGTGTCCCCATTTCAGACTGGCCACGAAACGAAACGTGCAGGCGTGCGGGCGCTCAGACATGGAATGAAATCCGCATGCTTAGATATGGAATAAACTCCGTATACCTAAGCCAACCCATTAAATGAGCGTGCGGGCGCTCAACCGACCGGAGAGGTAGAATGTGCAAGCTAGGGATCAGCCCGGTCCCCCTTTGTATGCTGCCTGTCTCGCTACCACAACCCTCAGTCTGGCTGGGGCTCAGACATGGAATGAACTCCCTATGCCTAAGCCAACCTACAAAATGGGCATGCGGGCGCTCAGCCAGTCGGAGAGGCAGAATACGCAAGCCAAGGATCGACCCGATCCCCTCTGCATGCTACCGATCCTGCTGCCGCAACCCTCAATCTAGTCTGATCTTAGACTGGGAATGAACTCTGTATGCTTAAACTAGGATGAACTCTGTATGCCTAAGTCAACCCACGAAACGAGCGTGCAGACGCTCAACCGACCAGAGAGACAGGATACGCAAGCTAGGGATCGAACGGGTGGTAGGTGGGTTCAAGCACATCTTCATATTTCTGCCATGCCAATGCCATTTTTATGGCTTGTAAATTCATACAATTTTCCCCCAACTCTTCATGTGAAGTTTCGTGGCAAGACTACCCGTTTTCTATTTTTCACGATTTTTGAAACTTTTTGCGGTTTGGGATTTTTTAAAATTTTTTTAGAAAGCGTTTTGCCCCCAAATTTGGTATAGGTGATCCTTTTCTTTTTTTTGGCATGCACAAAAAAATTCAGCTAAAAACTCGAAGTAGAGAAGATTTTGTGACCGTTTGAAAAAAGTGTCCCCATTTCAGACTGGCCACGAAACGAAACGTGCAGGCGTGCGGGCGCTCAGACATGGAATGAAATCCGCATGCTTAGATATGGAATAAACTCCGTATACCTAAGCCAACCCATTAAATGAGCGTGCGGGCGCTCAACCGACCGGAGAGGTAGAATGTGCAAGCTAGGGATCAGCCCGGTCCCCCTTTGTATGCTGCCTGTCTCGCTACCACAACCCTCAGTCTGGCTGGGGCTCAGACATGGAATGAACTCCCTATGCCTAAGCCAACCTACAAAATGGGCGTGCGGGCGCTCAGCCAGCCGGAGAGGTAGAATACGCAAGCCGAGGATCGACCCGATCCCCCCTACATGCTACCGATCCTGCTGCCGCAACCCTCAATCTAGTCTGATCTTAGACTGGGAATGAACTCTGTATGCTTAAACTAGGATGAACTCTGTATGCCTAAGTCAACCCATGAAACGAGCGTGCAGACGCTCAACCGACCAGAGAGACAGGATACGCAAGCTAGGGATCGAACGGGTGGTAGGTGGGTTCAAGCACATCTTCATATTTCTGCCATGCCAATGCCATTTTTATGGCGTGTAAATTCATACAATGGTCCCCTAAGCCTTCATGTGAAGTTTCATGGCAAGACAACCCGTTTTCTATTTTTCACAATTTTTGAAACTTTTTACAGTTCGGGATTTTTTAAACTTTTTTTAGAAAGAGTTTTGTCCCCAAATTTAATAAAGGTGATCCTTGTATTTTTGTTGGCATGCACAAAAAAATTCAGCTAAAAACTCGAAGTGGAGAATATTTTGTGACCGTTTGAAAAAAGTGTCCCCATTTCAGACACTTTAATGGCTACTGGCAGCAAACCTATAAAATCTCAAATGCTCTTTAAGGGGGTGTGAGTTCTTGAGGTTTGATGAGGGATAGGGGGCCAATATAAGGGCCAAGTACCAGCACCCATAGCACATCATGTGCGCACAGCCCCCGCCCCCCCAATCACCGGAACCCTCAATGCCGTCGGCTAGGCTCTCCGGCGATGCTCTGGCGATGGTGCCCTGGGCGAAAAAAATGCAGCACCAGCACATGCTTGAGCCCAGCATGTGCACCGAGGCTCAAACTCTTAGACTGGGAATGAACTCCGTATGCTTAGACATGGAATGAACTCCGTATGCCTAAGCTAACCCATTAAATGAGCGTGCGGGTGCTCAGCCGGCCTTAGAGGCAAATGCGCAAGCTAGGGATCGGCCCGATCCCCCTCTACGTGCTGCCGATCCTGCTGCCACAACCCTCGGTCTGGTTGGGGCTTAGACATGGAATGAACTCACTATGCCTAAGCCAACACATAAAACTGACGTACGGGTGCTCACCCGGTCGGAGAGGCAGAATGCGCAATCCGAGGATTGGCCTGGTCCCCCCTGTGTGCTACCGATCCTACTACCGTAACCCTCGGTCTGGTCTGATCTTAGACTAGGAATGATCTCCGTATGCTTAGACTGGGGATGAACTCTGTATGCGTAAGTCAACCCACGAAACGAGCGTACGGGCGCTCAACCGATTGGAAAGGCCGGCTGGAGAGGCAGAATGCACAAGCCGTGGATTGACCCAGTCCCCCCTGCGTGCTGCCGATCCTGTTGCTAGTCTTGCTGCCACAACCCTCGGTCCGGTCCGATCTTAGACTGGGAATGAACTTCGTATGCCTAAGCCAACCTATGAAACGAGCGTGCGGGCGCTCAACCGGTCGGAGAGGCAGAATACGTAAGTCGAGGACTGGCCTGGTCCCCCCTACGTGCTGTTGATCCTACTGTCGTAACCTTTGGTCTGATCCAATCTTAGACTGGGAATGAACTCCGTATGCCTCAGTCAACCCACAAAACGAGCATTCGAGCGCTGAGCCGACCGGAGAGGCATAATGTTCTCTAGAACTGGCTTTCTTGCCTCTTCCACGCCCATGCTCCTGGGCCTCTGGTTGTTGGCTAGCAACGTCACTTTGGGATGCCATCTCCTCAATCACGATCTAACTTGCACAACACAAACACATAGAATCAAACTCGCTCTGATACCAACCATCATGGGCTCCGACCTTAGACTCAGAAACCGTGTGGCCTTAGGCTTGGAATCTCCTCCTTTATGCCTAAGTCAACCTAAAACACAAGCGTGCGGGTACTAGAACAATAGGAAGGGCTGATTACGCAAGTTAAAGAGAAACAGGATAAGAAGATAGAATTTTGGAAATGCTCTTGTATTAACTGAAACAGAAGTGTTTGATGGTGTACAAATGAGGGTGGAGCAGCCCTCTATTTATAGTTGAGGCTCCAGCTACAACTTAATGGCATATCCCTAGAATAAAGGCTAAAATCATGGGATTATACAGATTACAATCAATCAGGATGCTAACTCCTGATTTTAGGGTCAACCAAATCTGCCAGGATGCTTCAGCTGATCCTGCCTGCTTTCAGAAGCTTACCTTGCGTGTCTAGCACCTTGGGCCCTTCTGGATGTGGTACGGGCAGCTTGTATGCTAGGCCTTGGTCTCACGGGCTGGCCTGCAAGTTGGGCAGGCATTCTGAACTCATTTGCTAGGCTTTGCACACAGATACCCGCCAGCACACCTAGTCTGTGGGCCTTAACCTCTGGCTCACCTGCTGGTGTGCCTGATGTGCCTGGCGCTCCCGCCCAGGGCATGACATTCTCCCCCACCTGATTGTGGAATGCCCTCGTTGCGTCTTCTACATGGTACTGCCTGATCTGGTTCCCAAACTACCCTAAGTCATTTGCTGGTTCCCAGCTCACCTCACTGTCTGGAAGTCCCTTCCAGTGCACCAAGTACTCTTGTCTTGGCTGATAATTCTTTCGTCTCACCTTTCGGTCAGCTATGATGCTGTGGACCTCCTTTTCATATGAGGCCCTTGCTCCTAATGGTGCACACTTTGACTCTGCCTGTCCTGGATCTCCCTCATCCTCATGGAACGGCTTGAGCATGCTCACATGGAACACCGAGTGTACCCTCGGCTTGGGTGGCATATCCAGCTTGTAGGCAACCTTGCCTACCCTCTTGACTACTCGAAAAGGTCCCTCATACCTTCGGACTAGGCCTTTGTGAAGCCCCCTATGGCACACAATGGGATGCAGCTTCACTAACACCAAGTCTACAACCTGGAACTGCACGTCCCACCTATTCTGGTCTACCCACTTCTTCGACCTCTTGGTCGCCTTGTGTAAACAAACTCTGGCCAAGTCAGTTTGCTCCTGCCATGCCTTGGCAAACTTGTATGCTACTGGATTCAGCCCTGTATAACCTGCAGCAATCAAACCGGGTGTTAGTGGTTGTTGCCCTGTCACAACCTCAAATGGGCTTTGGTTCGTTGCCTCGCTCCTTCGCAAGTTGTAGGAAAACTGCGCAATATCTAGCAGCTTTGGTCAGTCCCTTTGTGTGGCACTCACATAGTGCCTGAGGTAGATCTCCAATAGTCCATTTACTCACTCTGTCTGCCCATCGGTCTGCGGATGCATGCTGGTGGAAAAGTTCAAGTCTGACCCCAACAGCTTGAACAACTCAATCCAGAACTTGCCCGTGAAATGCCCATCTCGATCACTAACAATGGTCCTCGGCACTCCCCAGTGCTTAACCATGTTCTTTAGGAACAATCGAGCTGCCTCTTCACTAGGCACTCCTTGGTTGCTAGAATGAAGATTCCATACTTGGAAAACATGTTCCCATGGTCCCTCTGGCACTGGCAATGGCTCTAAGAGACCCCTGGTTTCTTGAGCTCCACCTTGTCCTATTGGCACACAAGACAAGTCTTCACGTAGGCCTCTACATTGTCCCTCATGTACGGCTAGTAGTACCAGTCCTCGATTAGCGCCAGGGTGTGGCTCACTCCGGGGTGTCCAGCCCACCTTGAATCATGGCATTCTTGCAAAACTTCCTTGTGGAGCTTTCTGTGCTGTGGCACAAACAATCTACTGCCCCTGGTGTACAACAACCCATCCTTCAACCAAAATTGCCTAGTCTTACCTTACTGGGCGTACTCCATCAAAGCCTTGGTTGTAGGATCATACGCAAGTCCCTCCTTGATGCGCGGCACCAGTGACCCCTCTGGTTGGCTAATGGCAGCAAGGTTAGCCTTTCGGCTCAGGGCGTCTGCCACTAGGTTTGCCCGTCCTGGCTTGTACTCCATCTAAAAATCAAATTCTGCAAGAAAATCTTACCACCTCGCCTGTTTGGGGGACAACTTTTTTTGCGTCTAGAAGTAGCTGGTCGCCACATTGTCCGTCCTCACTAGGAACTTCGACCCCAACAGGTAATGGCACCAAGTGTGCAAGTAGTGTACCACTGCAGTCATCTTCTTCTCTTAGACCATGTACTTGCGTTCAGTCTCGTTCAGCTTCCTACTCTCGAACGTGACTGGATGTCCCTCCTGCATCAACATGCCCCCTATGGCAAAGTCTGATGCATCCGTATGTACCTCATAAGGCTTGGCATGATTTGGCAAGGCCAAGACAGTCTCCTCGGTCACAGCCTGCTTTAACCTATCAAAGGCTTCCTGGCACCCTACGCTCCACTCCCATGCTCTCCCTTTCTTGAGCAAATCAGTCAATGGCGTGGCTATTGCTGAGTGACCTTTGATGAAGCGCCTGTAGTAGTTAACTAGCCTAAGGAACGATCTCAACTCAGTGACCTTGGCTAGCGGTTGCCACTTCAGGATGGCATGTATCTTGCCTTCATCCATACGTATCCTACCACCTCCCACTATGTGGCCTAGGAACGGGATCTCCTGCTGGGCGAATGAGCACTTCTCCCTTTTGACAAACAGCTTGTGCACCCGTAACACCTCGAACACCTGTCTTAAGTGGTCTACATGCTCTCTCAAAGTCTGGCTGTAGATCACAATGTCATCCAAATAAACCATAACAAATCGATCAAGTAACGACTGAAGTACCTTGTTCATAAGGATGCAGAATGTTGCTGGGGCATTTGTGAGTCCGAAAGGCATCACCAAGAACTCATACGAACCATACCGAGTGACACATGTTGTTTTTGGCTCATCTCCCTCTGCGATCCTGACTTGATAGTAGCCCGACCTCAAATCCAGCTTGGTGAACCACCTTGTGCTCCCAAGTTGATCGAACAAGTTCGCAATGAGTGGGATGGGGTACTTGTTCTTGATAGTTAGCTTATTCAAAGCTTGGTAGTCTATGCACAGCCGCAACGACCCATCATGCTTGTGCTGAAATAGAACTGGTGCACCATAGGGCACCTTCGATGGCCTGATGAAGCCAGCATCAACTAACTCTTTGAGCTACTTTCTCAACTCCTCCAATTCTGGTGGAGACATTCGGTAAGGGGCTCTAGTTGGTGGCTTGGCCTCGGACACCAGCTCGATCTTATGGTCCACCTCCCTCTTAGGTGGTAGCTTGCTAGGTAGCTTTGCGGGCATCACATCACTAAAGGTCTTCAACACCTTTAGCACCTCCAAGGGTGACTCGATCTTCTTCTCCCTGGGCTCATCATATTTCAGGGCTGCCAAGAAGGTGTCTTCTTGTCTGCTTATCGCCTTGGCAAATTGGATGGCTGACACCACTTGTGACCCAACTCCGGACCCTCTCCTCAATGGCACAAGGCATTGGCATCGTGCATCCAAGATGCAAACACAATCGACAAAAGGCACAAGGAGGGCATTAATCCGAACAAGGAAATCCAACCCAATCACAAACTCATAGTCGTCAAGGGGTATTACCATTATGGTCTCCTTGCCTTTCCAGTCTCCAAGCTACAGCTCCACTCCTCGTGCTACTCCAATGGCTGGAACCTCTTTGGAGTTCACCGTTTTGATGGTACCAATCTTTTTCTGCACCTTTAGTCTGAGCTTCCGGGCTCCATCACCTGAAATAAAAAGATGTGAGGCACTTGTGTCCACCAGTGCGCTCACCTTCTGACCCACAACCATTAGATCCGCAAACATCAAGCCCTTTGGCTTGCAGCTCCCCTTACTCTGCATAGCATTGAGCACCAACGACCCAAGCTTTGCTGCCTCTGACTCTGGCTCCTCGTCAGACTCCTTGTCTACAGTAGCCAGTTTGTCCTTCTGCGGGTAATTACGTGCTATGTGGCTCTCTCCACATAGGTAGCATGCTAGTGGCTCTCGATCCCCTTTTACATTCCACTTGCCTGCTAGTGGCTTCCTCTCGCCATCCTTGGTTGAATGGTCTCAGTCTCCATCTTTGGACTCCTGGTCACGGTCTTTCCCCTTGGACTGCTTCTTCCGATCCCTATCGTCCCTGCCCTTACCCTTGGGCTTGGTAGACTCGAACTTGTTCAGAGGCTTGAACTCTATCAAGGCCTCAGTAGTAGTCATGGCTTTAGCCAAGTCATGAACTCCTCTCCTTCGTAGCTCATGCTTCACCCACGGCTTCAGCCCATCCATGAAAGCAAGTAAGGCATCCTTCTCGCCTAGATCCGAGATCTGTATCATCAGTTCAGAGAATTTTTGGACATACTCCCTTATGTCCCCTTGCTGGCTCAGCCTGCGTAACTTTGCCTGCACCTCATCATCGGTATACTTGGGGTAAAATTGTTCTCTGAACTCCTTTTAGAACTCTGCCCAGGTTCTAATCTTGGTGCTCCCACGCCTGACATCATCACATCTGTGCCTCCACCACAATAAGGCTACATCAGTGAGATACATAGTAGTGGTGCTTACCTTTATTACCTCGTCTTGCATGCCCATGGCCTGGAAGTACTGCTCCATACCCTATAGGTAGTTGTCTACTTCCTTGGCTGCCCTAGTCCCTTTGAACTCCTTAGGCTTGGGGACATCCAATCTGGACTTGGACACTCCAGCAAACATGCCATTCCCAATGGCAGTCTTGCAAGCAATGAGCTCATTGGCAAGCTCTTCCATCCGCTGGCGCATGGCCTCCATGCCATCGCGCAAGGTCAGCACTTCAGCCTCCAAGGTCTGATTCTTTTGGGTGAACACGTCCATGCCTTTGTTGAGAGCAGCTTCTAGCTCACTTTGGATCTCCTCCCCCATTGAGTCTAGCGATGCAATGTGAGTCTCTACCTCCTCAAGCTTCTCCCTCATGTTGCCTACGGTCACCTTCACCTTGGCCAGCCTACCATCCAAGATAGACCAGATATCTCTAGAACTAGCTTTCTTGCCTCTTCCACGCCCATGCTCCTGGGCCTCTGGTTGTTGGCTAGCAACATTGCTTTGGGATGCCATCTCCTCAATCACGATCTAACTTGCACAACATAAACACACAGAATCGAACTCACTCTGATACCAACTGTCACGGGCTCTGACCTTAGACTCAGAAACCGTGCGGCCTTAGGCTTGGAATCTCCTCCTTTATGCCTAAGTCAGCCTAAAAGACAAGCGTGTGGGCACTAGAACAATGGGAAAGGATGATTACGTAAGTTAAAGAGAAACAGGATAAGAAGATAGAATTCTGGAAATGCTCTTGTATTCACTAAAACAAAAGTGTTTGATGGTGTACAAATGAGGGTGGAGCAGCCCTCTATTTATAGTTGAGGCTCTAGCTACAACTTAATGGCATATCCCTAGAATAAAGGCTAAAATCATGGGATTATACAGATTACAATCAATCAGGATGCTAACTCCTAATTTTTAGGGTCAACCAAATCTGCCAGGATGCTCCAGCTGATCTTGCCTGCTTTCAGAAGCTTCCCTTGCGTGTCCAGCACCTTGGACCCTTCTGAATGTGGTGTGGGCAGCTTGTATGCCAGGCCTTGGTCTCTCGGGCTCGCCTGCAAGTTGGGTGGGTGTTCTGAACTCATTTGCTAGGCTTTCTGCATAAATACCCACCAGCACGCCAAGTCTGCGGGCCTTAACCTCTGACTCGCCTGCTGGTGCACCTAATGTGCCTGGTGCGCCCGCCCAGGGCTGGACACAAGCGCTCAGCCGGTTGGAGAGGTAGAATGCGCAAGCCAGGGATCAACCCGATCCCCCTGCGTGCTGTTGATCCTTACTGCTGGTCCTACTACCGTAACCCTCGGTCTGGCCTGATCGTAGACTGGGAATGAACTCCGTATGGTTAAAATGGGGATGAACTCTGTATGCCTAAGTCAACCCACGAAACAAGCGTGCAGGCGCTGAGCCGACCGGAGAGGCATAATGCGCAAGCTGGGTATCGGCCCGGTCCCCCTCTGCGCGCTGTCGGTCCAGCTGCCACAACCCTCGGTCTGGCTAGGGCTTAGGCATGGCATGAACTCCCTATGCCTAAGCCAACCCACGAAACGGGCGTGCGGGCGCTCAACCGACCGGAGAGGCAGAATGCGCAAGCCGGGGATAGGCCAAGTCCCCCTGCATGCTGCCGATCCTGCTGTCGCAACCCTCGATCCAGTCTGACCTTAGACTGGGAATGAATTCCGTATGCCTAAGTCAACCCACAAAACGAGCATACGGGCGTTCAGCTGACCAGAGAGGCAGGATGCGCAAGCCGGGGATCGAACGAGTGGTAGGTGGTTCAAGCACATCTTCATATTTCTGCCATGCTAATGCCATTTTTGTGGCTTGTAAATTCATACAATGGTCCCCTAAGCCTTCATGTGAAGTTTCATGGCAAGACGACCCGTTTTCTATTTTTCACGATTTTTGAAACTTTTTGTGGTTCGGGATTTTTTAAAATTTTTTTAGAAAGAGTTTTGCCCCCAAATTTGTTAGAGGTGATCCTTGTTTTTTTCTTGGCATGCACAAAAACATGCAGCTAAAAACTCGAAGTGGAGAAGATTTTGTGCCTATTTGAAAAAAGTGTCCCCATTTTAGACACTTTAATGGCTACTGGCAGCAAACCTATAAAATCTCAAATGCTCTTTAAGGGGGTGTGAGTTCTCATGGTTTGATGAGGGATAGGGGGCCAACATAAGGGCCAAGTACCAGTACCCATCGGACATCATGTGCGCACATCCCCTGCCCCCCAATCGTCAGAACCCCCAATGCCGTCGGTTAGGCTCTCCGACGATGCTCCGGCAATGGTGCCCTGGGCGAAAAAAATGCGGCACCAGCACATGCCCAAGCCCAACATGTGCACCATGGCTCAAAATCTTAGACTGGGAATGAACTCCGTATGCTTAGACATGGAATGAACTTCGTATGCCTAAGCCAACCCACGAAGCGAGCGTACGGGCGCTCAGCTGGTCGGAGAGGCAGAATGCGTAAGCTGGGGATCAGCTTGGTCCCCCCCTACGTGCTATCGATCCTACTGTCACAGCCATCGGTCCGGTCCGATCTTAGACTGGGAATGAACTCTTATGCATAAGTCAACCCATGAAATGAACGTACAGGCACTGAGCCAGTCGAAGAGGAATAATGCGCAAGCTGGGGATTAGCCCGGTCCTCCTCTACGTGCTGTCGGTCCTGATGCCACAACCCTCGGTCCAGCTGGGGCTTAGACATGGAATGAACTCCCTGTGCCTAAGCCAACCCATGAAACGGGCATGCGGGCGTTCAGCCGGCCGAAGAGGCAGAATTCGTAAGCCAGGGATCAACTCGATCCCCCTTGCGTTTTGTCGATCCTGATGTCGCAACCCTCGATCCGACTTGATCTTAGATTGGGAATGAACTCCGTATGCCTAAGTCAACCCACGAAACGAGCGTACGGGCGCTCAGTCGGTAGGAGAGGCATAATGCGTAAGCCGACGATCAGCCCAATCCCCCTCTGCGGGCTGCCGATCTCGTTGTCAGTCCTGCTGCCACAACCCTCGATCTGGTTGGGGCTTAGACATGGAATGAACTCTGTATGCCTAAGCCAACCCACGAAACGAGCGTGCGGGTGCTCAGCCGGTCGGAGAGGCAGAATGTGCAAGCCGGGGATCGGCCAAGTCCCCCCTGCGTGCTGTTGATCCTATTGCTAGTCCTGCTGTCGCAACCCTCGAGCCGGTCTGATCTTAGACTGAGAATGAACTCTGTATGCTTAGACATGGATTGAACTCCGTATGCCTAAGCCAACCCACGAAACGAGCGAACGGGCGTTTAATCGACCAGAGAGGCAAAATGCACAAGCCGGGGACCGACCCGGTCCCCCTGCGTGCTGTCGATCCTGCTACCGCAACCCTTGGTCCGGTCTGATCTTAGACTGGGAATGAACTCTGTATGCCTAAGTCAACCCATGAAACGAGCGTACGGGTGCTGAGCCGACCGGAGACACATAATGCGCAAGCCGAGGATCAGCCCGATCCCCCTCTGCATGCTGTCGGTCCCGCTATCACAACCCTCGGTTCGACTGGGGATAAGACATGGAATGAACTCCCTATGCCCAAGCCAACCCATGAAATGAGCATGCAGGCGCTCAGCCAGCTAGAGAGGCAGAATGCACAAGCCGAGGATCGGCTCGTCCCCCCTGCATGCTGTCGATCCTACTGCAGCAACCCTCGGTCTAGTCCGATCTTAGACTAGGAATGAACTCCGTATGTTTAGACTACGAATGAACTCCGTATGCCTAAGTCAACCCACCAAACGAGCGTGCGGGCGCTCAGCCGACCAGAGAGGCAAGATGCGCAAGCCGGGGATCGAACGGGTGGTAGGTGGGTTCAAGTACATCTTTATATTTCTGCCATGCCAATGCCATTTTTATGGCTTGTAAATTCATACAATGGTCCCCTAAGCCTTCATGTCAAGTTTCGTGGCAAGACCACCCGTTTTCTATTTTTCACGATTTTCAAAACTTTTTGCGGTTCGGGATTTTTTTAAATTCTTTTAGAGAGAGTTTTGTCCCCAAATTTGGTAGAGGTGATCCTTGTATTTTTGTTGGCTTGTACAAAAAAATTCAGCTAAAAACTCGAAGTGGAGAAGATTTTGTGACCGTTTGAAAAAAGTGTCCCCATTTTAGACACTTTAATGGCTACTGGCAGCAAACCTATAAAATCTGAAATGCTCTTTAAGGGGGTGTGAGTTCTTGAGGTTTAATGATGGATAGGGGGCCAATATAAGGGCCAGGTACCAGCACCCATCGCACATCATGTGCGCACACCCCCCGGACCCCCAATCGTCGGAACCCCTAACGCCACCAGTTAGGCTCTTCGACGATGCTTCGACGATGCTCCAGTGATGGTGCCCCAGGTGAAAAAAATGCGGCACCAGCACATGCTCGAGCCTAGCATGTGCACCGTGGCTCAAAATCTTAGACTGGGAATGAACTCCGTATGCTTAGACATGGAATGAACTCCGTATGCCTAGGCCAACCCACGAAATGAACGTGAGGGCGCTCAGTCGGCCGGAGAGGCAGAATGCACAAGCCAGGGATCGACCCGATCCCCTCCTGCGTGCTGTCAATCCTACTGCCAAAACCTTCGGTCCAGTCTGATCTTAGACTGGGAATGAACTCCGTATGCATAAGTCAACCCATGAAACGAGCGTGCGGGCATTGAGCCGATCGAAAAGGCATAATGCGCAAGTCGGGGATATGCCCAATGCCCCTCTATGTGCTGTCGATCCCGCTGCCACAACCCTCGGTCAGGCTAGGGCTTAGACATGGAATGAACTCCCTATGCCTAATCCAACCCTCGAAACGGGCGTGCGGGCGGTCAGGCGGCCGAAGAGGTAGAATACGCAAGCCGAGGATCGACCCGGTCCCCCTTATGTGCTGTCGATCCTGCTACCGTAACCCTCGATCCGGTTCGATCTTAGACTGGGAATAAACTCCGTATGCCTAAGTCAACCCACGAAACGAGCGTGCAAACTTTCTGCCAGTCAGAGAGGCATAATGCGTAAGTCGAGGATCAGCCTGATCCCCTTCTGCGTGCAGCCAATATCACTATCGGTCCTGTTGCCACAACCCTCGGTGCAGCTGGGGCTTAGACATGGAATGAACTTCGTATGCCTAAGCCAACCCATGAAACGAGCGTGCGGATGCTCAGCCGATCGGAGAGGCAGAATGTGGAAGTCGGGGATCAGCCCGGTCCCCCCTGCGTGCTGTCAATCCTGCTGCTGGTCATGCTGCAGCAACCCTCGATCCGGTCTGATCTTAGACTGGGAATGAACTCCGTATGCTTAGACATGGAATGAACTCCCTATGCCTAAGCCAACCCACGAAACGAGCGTACGGGCACTCAGCTGGTCGGAGAGGTAGAATGCGTAAGTCGGGGATCAGCTCGGTCCCTCTTACGTGCTGTCGATCCTGCTGCTGGTCATGCTGTAGCAACCCTCGGTCTGATCTGATCTTAGACTGGGAATGAATGCCGTATGCCTAAGTCAACCCACGAAATGAGCGTGCAGGCACTGAGCCACCCAGAGAGGCATAATGCGCAAGTCGGGGATCAGCCCGATCCCCCTCTATGTGCTATCGATCCCGCTACCGCAACCCTCAGTCCGGTTGGGGCTTAGGCATGGAATGAACTCCCTATGCCTAAGCCAACCCACGAAACGAGCTTACGGGCACTCAGCCCGCTGGAGAGCCAGAATACGCAAACCGAGATCAATCCGATCCTCCCTGCATGCTGTCGGTCTTGCTACCGCAACCCTCGGTCCGATCAAATCTTAGGCTGGGAATGAACTCCATATGCCTAGACTGGGGATGAACTCCGTATGCCTAAGTCAACCCATGAAACGAAAGTGCTGGCGCTCAGCCGACCAAAGAGGCAGGATGCACAAGCAGAGGATCGAATAGGTGGTAGGTGGGTTCAAGCACATCTTCATATTTCTGCCATGCCAATGCCATTTTTATGGCTTGTAAATTCATACAATGGTCCCCTAAGCCTTCATGAGAAATTTCTTGGCAAGACAACCCGTTTTTTATTTTTCATAATTTTTGAAACTTTTTGCGGTTCAAGATTTTTTAAAATTTTTTTAGAAATATTTTTGTCCCCAAATTTGGTAGAGGTGATCCTTGTATTTTTTTTGGCTTGCAAAAAAAAATTCAGCTAAAAACTCGAAGTGGAGAAAATTTTGCGACCGTTTGAAAAAAGTATCCCCATTTCAGACACTTTAATGGCTTCTGGCAGCAAACCTTTAAAATCTCAAATGTTCTTTAAGAGGGTGTGAGTTCTCGAGGTTTGATGAGGGATAGGGGGCCAATAAAAGGGCCAAGTACCAGCACCCATCGCACATCCTGTGTGTACACCCCCCAGCCCCCCAATCGCCGAAACCCCCAATGTCGCTGATTAGGCTCTCCGATGATGCTCCGACGATGGTGCCCCAAGCGAAAAAAATGCGGCACCAGCACATGCCCAAGCCCAGCATGTGCACCGTGGCTCAAAATCTTAGACTGGGAATGAACTCCGTATGCTTAGACATGGTGTCATACCATTTAGATCCGGGGATCTATCGCTAGACATTGACTTTTAGGGAGTCGCCACCAATCTTTTTTATCTAGGTGTGATTGGCCACCTAAGGAATCTGTCATTTCAGGGAACGCTTAAGTTTAAGGGTCCCTAAAATAATAGGTTCAGGTCTACTAACCAGAACAGGGTTCAGGAGTTGGATTACGTGTGAGGAAGGTCATAGCACCCTCACAATGCCCATCAAAAGATGGTACCAACGTAATTTTGTGTTATCCAAAAGCCTTAAAATTTTATCAAGTAATTAGTTGTTGGAAATTATTTTCAATTGACTCTAATACTTTTAGCAGAAAATTGAGAAAATTCCCTCACCTCAAGAGTATGCAAGAAAAACTACTGTTTCACTTGCAAAGGCTCCGTCGTCGGATTAGTTAAAGAAAAATCAAAATTAAAATCAAATAGAAAGGAAGAAAAGAATGATTGTTCTCGTGTAGGGAAAATTGATACTTTCAACTTTTCCCCAAAAATATTTTTTGGAAATTTATTTTTAAGGAAAATTGATACTTTCAACTTTTCCTCAAAAATATTTTTTTGAAATTTTGATTTTTCAAAGAAAATTGATACTTTCAACTTTTCCTCAAAAACCCTTTTTTTGAAAATTTATTTTTAAGGAAAATTGATACTTTCAACTTTTCCCCAAAAATATTTTTTGGAAATTTATTTTTAAGCAAAATTGATACTTTCAACTTTTCCTCAAAAATATTTTTTTGAAATTTTGATTTTTCAAAAAAAATTGATACTTTCAACTTTTCCTCAAAAACCCTTTTTTTGAAAATTTATTTTTAAGGAAAATTGATACTTTCAACTTTTCCCCAAAAATATTTTTTGGAAATTTATTTTTAAGCAAAATTGATACTTTCAACTTTTCCCTAAAAATATTTTTTTGGAAATTTTGATTTTCAAGGAAAATTGATACTTTCAACTTTTCCTCAAAAACCCTTTTTGAAATTTATTTTTAAGGAAAATTGATACTTTCAACTTTTCCCTAAAAATATTTTTTTTTGGAAATTTTGATTTTTATTTAAAGAAAATAGAATAATAAAAAAAAAATAAAAATAAAAAATAAAGAAAAATAAAACAAAAATAAAAATAAAATAAAGATAAAAGAATATTAAATAAACCTAATCTAATAAATAAAAAAAACAAATAAACAAATAAATGAAAATTTAAAAAATTTAAAAAAATTTTAAAAAAAAACTGGAGCGGCTCGGATCGCAGCTTGGAGGGGGCAGACACGCGCGGGTCAGGAAGCGAGTGGACGCTCGGGTTGGGTCGGATCTCGGCAAAACGCGCGGATCCTCTAGGTTACTCAAGGCCAAAACAATGTCATTTTGAAAAGGTATAAAAGGCACTTCCCTCTGTTTTTCGGCAGAACGCTCCTCCTTTCTCTCTCTTTTCTTCCTTTTTCCTCTCCTTTCTCTCTAAAAGGTTGAAGAACTCCGGTGAATTTTCACCGGATTCTGGAAAATGTCATCGAAATCTGGAAAAGTTCACCGGAAGTTCACCGGAACTTGGCCGAATGATCATCGATTTTTGGGATTCTTCATCGAAAACTGGGCAGGTCACCGAAAACTACAAGGTTGGCTGGAATTTTCATCAAAAAATTCAAACTTCGCCGGAAAATTCAACCAGAATCTGAAATTTTCCAGAAATTCCTAGAAAAAAATTGCCAAAAATCTTCAAAAAATTTCTGCTAACTCTCAGAACACTCCTAAACCTTTTCTTAGCTTCCTATACGCCTCCTTTTCTCTCAAATCAGTAGCTTTGCTCACTGTTTGTTCTGTGTGTACTACATCTGTTCCAGGAGGTCCCTTTTATAGGGATTGATCAGGAGTTCCTGATCAATCCCAATTCTTCCTTGGACGGGAATTCAATCTTTGAATCCAATCTGGACTCTTCTGATTGAATTCCCATTCATAATGGGATTCTTCAACTTTCAATCACAGCCATCAAAAAAAGAAAACAAAAAATAATAATACTAATCAGATAATCAGGAAAAAAATAAAAAAAATTAACAGATAATTTAAAAAAATAATAAAAAATAAAATAAGATAAACCCAAAATATATTACAAAAAATAATAATAATAATATAATAATAAATATATAACTATATAAATAAAATACATATAAATATTAACAATAAATAAATAAATAAATAAATAAAGATATACATATATTAATACATAATAATAATAATAAATAATAAAATACATAAAATACAAAAGGAAAAAAAATAATAATACAGGATAAAAATTGAATTGGGCTTACCCATTTGGGCCAGACCCAATTGATCTGGGCTTGGACCCAATTGGGTGTCTATAGCTGCCCCTCTTTGCACATTTTCTGTGAAACATAAATTGCACAAAGACGTAGACACCCAATCAAGACTCAACTCAACATTGTCATTTTTTGTTTTTTTTTGTTTTTTGTTTTTTTGTTTTTTTTTTTACCAAAGCTCCTCTAAACAGAGGCCCAACGACTTTGAGAAACATAAATTGCTCCTCTAAACAGAGGCACCACGACTTTGGAAAATAAATTGCTCCTCTAAACAGGGCACCACGACTTTTGGAAAGTAAATTGCTCCTCTAAACAGAGGCACCACGACTTTGGAAAGTAAATTGCTCCCTGACAATCATGTCTAAAGGAGTTGAAAATTGTGTTTGAAGGAATTTCAGGAGATTATGCCCAAAGGTCTTACAAATCAACCCTGGTACCAAAAGACATCCTATTTCAAGGATTAGGAACTTACCTGACAAGATTTTTCTTTTTCAATTCTACAAAATATCTTCATATCTGTCTTCTCTATATGGGATGTTGGAACACCCCTGCTTCTTGAATTTATACACTATACTTTCCTGAAAGTAGTGTATGCTGTGCAAATGCATATGAATTTCAATGCATGCTATGCAAATGTTGGTCAATTAATTCCTGTTCAATGTATGGTACTCAAATTTCTCAAGCTCCTCTTTTTTTTTCTTAGGTGTCAAGCCCTTTGATTCTTCAAGGATCCAATTACACTGCTCTTCTAAGATCGAGCCAGTGTAGCTCTTAATTGTCTTTTCCACTCACATTCTTCCTTGTTCAGTTTCAATACTTTGGAATAAGCTTCATCAATCGATCATCACTTGACCATCATTCAATGAATTTCTCAGCACTTTCAAAACAAGTTTCATCCACCATCACTGGGTCTAGCGTTCACGGTGTCTTAGCATTAACCATTCCAAAACAAACTTTGTCCACTGATTGTTCTCATCATTCAATCATAGCTTGCAAGTCATATCGACCAATTCATCCTTGTACTCATCACTTGGTTATACCACTTTTCAAAATTTGCCCCATCATATTCTCTATTTGATCACATCATATATCCTTCCAAATCATCTCTTTTAGGTCCCTACCATTTCTTTATTTTGTCACCATCATCATCTTAAATTTTTTTTCAAATGAATGCAAGACTCTTTTAAGCACATATTCATTCCTTTATTATCATTTCAAATCTTGACAAATACAATGCAATCAAGCATTTTCTCAATTCATTCTAGGGGTGTAACAATGAGAAAACATAAGGTGAATTATGGTAAAGATAATCAATGAAGATCTATTTTGGTACAAAACGAATAGGAAAGGAAATAAATTGGATACATGTCATTGGGATGGATGGTATGTCCAAATGATGAATATTCAGATAATTCTCAACATTAATCTAGGATTCTTTTTCAAAAACTCAATCCATTTACTATTGAAGTGAGCTTGGCAAACTCTGCCCCAGTCTTTGAGGGATCTTCAGATGTCTTTGGTCTTCCATTCATGTGAGCCATTTGACCTGGATCTTTTTCTATCAAAATCAACCTTTCAGGTTTTCAATTTGAATCTCTTTTTTTCATTTTCTCATTTTTTTCTTCTTTCTTTCTTTTTTTTCATCATCCATTGTTGATATCTTTCATGTAGCATGATTCCATTGCTTCATCATGAGTATGTCTTTGCTCAACATATGACCATTCAAGTTGAGTATTCACACTTGATCCAAATGGACTTTTCAAGGTTGTAACGTAGGCCAAGGTGAAGGGTTATAAAAAAATGGATATAATAGGTTCAAAACATGTATTAAAAAGGGTCAAAACCAAAGGATCATTCGATACAACTTGGCATTTTGCCCCACATCGTTTCACTATTTTTTCTTTCCTCACACAAAGGATTCTCATTACTTTGCCCCAAGTCATGTGTGGCATTTATTTTTCTTTTTTTTTTGAGACCTTTTATGGTGTTTTTTTTTTTTTCAAAAATTACCCTCCAGTGTAGAGGGTGATCCTTGGTTGGGGTTCCTCTAAAAAAAAATCATAATAGGCTCAAAGGGGTGTCAATAAATGGTTTTTTGAATGGTAAAAGAAAGATGGTCACTTTTCATCTCAATTGTGAATACTTTTCTTGAACATCATCTATTAAACAAAGCTCATGATCCTGTATTACATATCTTCAAGATATATCTCTTTCACCTTTGGTAATGGCTTACCCGTTTTTTTGCTCAAATCATCTCCTCATATTAATGTGGATGAGTTCTCAAAATTAAATCTCAGAATTATTGTTATCATTGTCTAAATATTCATCATCTGAAATCTAAGAATGGGAGTATAAAGTTATAAAAGGTAACAGAGCATGGAGTAATGGTCAAGTGAAAGAGAAAAATGTAATAAAATGCATTAACTTGCCTTTATTAAGATGATAACAAGTGAAGACATATTGCAAAAAAGAAATCTAACATTACTTGAAAAGAAATCTTAAAATGACAAAAAAACTTCAACCAGCCTTATCTCTATTCTCAAAAATTATCCCCCTATATGATCTGGTAAAGAACCTCCATTGGCATCTTGCCCCTCAATCATTGTGACTCTCTGGATCCTTTCTGTTCTTGACTTTCTCTCAGTATGCTAACATTAGGTGTTGTTGCTTTTCCCTGATCAAAACCTACCATTCCATCATTGATCAACTATTGCACCTTATGCTTTAAAGCAGTGCAATTTTCAGTAGAATGGCCAGTAATTCCATAATGATAGTCGCAGTGGGCTGTAGGATCATACCACTTTGGATATGGTGGTTTAAGCGGTTCCACATGGCTGGGGGCAATCAAATGGCTATTATAAAGTTCTTGATATAACCCTGTATAAGTCATAGGGATTGGATCAAATACAGGTTTTTCTCGAGTAGTCCGTTGTTCTCGTGAACCACTTGCTGGGTTAATAGGGCGAATTTGGGTTCTTACAGGAGCTTGAATGTTAAAGCTATATGTAAGATCTTAAGGGCTAAAATAAGATGGTTGTGGAGCTAGCTGGTATGGGTAAGATGAGTCATTATTCACAGCATGATAGTATGGAGAGTAGCCTTGGGATGGATAGGGTTGATAACCCCTGAATTCTTGTCTATCAAAGCTCACAGCTTGAGCTTGAGCTTCTTTCTTTTCTGATGCCTTCTTGGTTTCTTCTCATTTCAACTTGCCATTTTTTATGGCACTTTCAATAATTTCTCCAGAGATTACCATGTCAGCAAAATTTTTTGTTGCATTCCCTATCATCTTTTCATAATAGGGAGGTTTTAAAGTGCTAACAAACAACACTGTGGTCTCTTTCTCTGTCAGTAGAGGTTGTACCTGTGAAGCTATATCTCTCCATCTCTGGGCGTATTCTTTAAAAGATTCATTTGCCTTTTTCTCTAGATTCTGTAAAGATAAACGATCAGGAGCTAAATCGATAATGTGTCGATAATGACTGATGAAGTCATGAGCCATATCGCTCCAAGACCGAATGTGAGTCCTATCCAACTGAACATACCATCTGGCAGCTAAACCTGTAAGGCTATCCTGAAAGACATGCATCAAGAGCTTTTCATCATGAGCATGAGCTGCCATTTTTCGGCAATACATTGTGATGTGAGTTTTGGGGCACTTTGTACCGTCATATTTTTCAAATTTTGGTACTTTAAACTTATGAGGGATAACCACATCAGGAACTAGGCAGAGCCCAATAGCATCAACTGACCCATAAAAGCTAAATCCTTCCACAGCCTATAGCCTTTGCTCTAGTATACTAATCTTGGAGCTTTCCTGAACTTCCACTCTTATCTTTTCTTTCTCCTTCTCTTTTAAATCATCTAGATCAGGAATTGGTTCTATGGCTTTTTCATTGAAGATAAGATTTACATAGCTGTTATACTGCCCTGGGTTAAAAGTTGATGGCATTCCAGGATATGTTGGATATGCGAAGTGTTGTGACGGGACCTCTTGAGCAGACTGGGCCTGAGGTGGGCCAAAACTTGGAGGGTACAAAGGGTTAGCCACTTCTTGTAATGGAGGAATTTGCTGGCTTGTATTTTTTGTAACTCCTTTTCCTTTATTCATGTTATTAAGAGCCTCCAGAATCTTGCTTAGTTCACTTTCAATCTTCTCCTGAGCTTTTTCTAGCTTTCCAAATCTATGAGAACTTTTCTCCTCCATTTGCCTTGCTCTGGATCTTATGTTGTATGGATGAGCAGGGTTTTCGCTAGATGGAGCTATCCTCAGACCTTGAGTACCATATTTATGATTAGAAGCGTTATGCTATGCTTTATGTATGATGCTTTGATGCATGAATGAAATGCACATTTTCCTGAATGAAATCTTGTATGAAATAGATGCAAATGATTATGTTAAAACATGATCATGAAAGTAATACAGATGCATACAATCAGACAAAATGAAAATGATGCTGATGCATAATATTACATATGATAAAAATAACACACAAAGTTAAACAATCAAAATGATTAGACAAACACCCATTTTGTGTCCTAATTTTAGGGTATATCTATCATTGGGTAGAAAGGGCTCTATCTTAGGTGTAGGCACTCTTAAGGTTCACTATATGCGGTTTTAAAGGTCAAAGTCTAAAGGTCCTCAAATTGTTCCTTACATCCTTGTCCATCACAGACTAGTAAGGTACCCTAATCCTCACTCATTACAGGCTATAAGCGAAAAAGGTTCAATTTGAGTGGGAGTATTTCGCTAGCCACTGCGGAGGCATTAGACCTCATGAAAGCAATAGGTGCTTTACTCCCTCCTAGAGGGATGGAGCTTGGGTGTAGAGCTCATGTTATGCACATGCACATGAATGACATAATTAACAAGGTAAATAAACATGAATGAATAATAACACATATATACAAAAAGGTTCAATTTTATTAGGCTTTTGGATAACACAAATTATTTGCTGGCCTGACTCTCAAAGTCCCTAGTGGAGTCGCCAAGCTGTCATAATGTCTAGATCCGGGGATCTATCGCTAGACATTGACTCTTAGGGAGTCGCCACCAATCTTTTTTATCTAGGTGCGATTGGCCACCTAAGGAATCTGTCATTTCAGGGAACGCTTAAGTTTAAGGGTCCCTAAAAGAATAGGTTCAGCTCTACTAACCAGAACAGGGTTCGAGAGTTCGATTACGTGTGAGGAAGGTTATAGCACCCTCACAACGCCCATCAAAAGATGGTACCAGCGTAATTTTGTGTTATCCAAAAGCCTTAAAATTTTACCAAGTAATTAGTTGTTGGAAATTATTTTCAATTGAATCTAATACTTTTAGCAAAAAATTGAAAAAATTCCCTCACCTCAAGAGTATGCAAGAAAAACTACTGTTTCACTTGCAGAGGCTCCGTCATCGGATTAGTTAAAGAAAAATCAAAATTAAAATCAAAATAGAAAGGAAGGAAAGAATGATTGTTCTCGTGTAGGGAAAATTGATACTTTCAACTTTTCCACAAAAATATTTTTTAGAAATTTATTTTTAAGGAAAATTGATACTTTCAACTTTTTCCCAAAAATATTTTTTGAAAATTTATTTTTAAGAAAATTGTACTTTCAACTTTTCCCTAAAAATATTTCCTTTTGGAAAATTTTGATTTTTATTTAAAGAAAATAGAATAACAAAAAAAAATAAAAATAAAAAATAAAGAAAAGTAAAACAAAAATAAAAATAAAATAAAGATAAAAAAAATATTACATAAACCTAATCTAATAAATAAAAAATTAAAAAAAACAAATTAAAATTTAAAAAATTAAAAAATTAAAAAAAAAAACCTGGAGCGGCTCGGATCGCGGCTCGGCTCGACTCGACTCAAGGAAGAGAAAACGGCTCGGAGAAGCGGCTTTGGAGCTCGGCTCGGCTCGACTCGGCTTAGAGGGGGCAGACACGCGCGGGTTAGGAAGCGGGTCGACGCTCGGGTCGGGTCGGATCTCGGTAAAACGCGCGGATCCTCTGGGTTACTTAAGGCCAAAACGACGTTGTTTTGAGAGGGTATAAAAGGCACTTCCCTCTGTTTTTTGGCAGAACGCTCCTTCCTTCTCTCTCTCTTCTTCCTTTGTCCTCTCTCTTCTCTCTAAAAGGCTGAAGAACTCCGGTAAATTTTCGTCGGATTCTAGAAAATATCGTCGGAATCTGGAAAAGTTCACCGGAAGTTCATCGAAAGTTGGCCGGATGATCACTGGTTTCTGGGATTCTTCGTTGGAAACTGGGCAGGTCACCGAAAACTTCAAGGTTGGCCGAAATTTTCACCGAAAAATTCAAACTTCGTCGGAAAATTCAATCGAAATCTGGAATTTTCCAAAAATTCCCAGAAAAAAATCACCAAAAATCTTAAAAAAATTTCTGCTAGCTCCCAGAACACTCCTAAACCTTTTCTTAGCTTCCTATACGCCTCCTTTTCTCTCAAATCAGTAGCTTTGCTCACTGTTTGTTCTGTGTGTCCTGCATCTATTCCAGGAGGTCCCTTTTATAGGGATTGATCAGGAGTTCCTGATCAATCCTAATTCCTCCTTGGACGGGAATTCAATCTTTGAATCCAATCTGGACTCTTCTGATTGAATTTCCATTCACAATGGGATTCTTCAACTTTCAATCACAGCCATCAAAAAAAGAAAACAAAAAATAATAATACTAATCAGATAATCGAGAAAAAAATCAAAGAAAATTAACAGATAATTTAAAAAAATAATAAAAAATAAAATAAGATAAACCCAAAAATATATTACAAAAAAAAAATAATAATAATATAATAATAAAAATATAACTATATAAATAAAATACATATAAATATTAACAAAAAAACAAATAAATAAATAAAGATATACATATATTAATACATAATAATAATAATAAATAATAAAATACATAAAATACAAAAGGAAAAAAAATAATAATACAGGATAAAAATTGAATATGGCTTACCCATTTGGGCCAGACCCAATTGATCTGGGCCTGGACCCAATTGGGTGTCTACACATGGAATGAACTTCGTATGCCTAATCCAACCCACGAAAAGAGCGTGCGGGCGCTCAGCCGGTCGAAGAGGCCCAGTCCCCCCGTGCGTACTGTCGATCCTGCTACCGTAACCCTCAGTCCGGTCTAATCTTAGACTGGGAATGAACTCCGTATGCATAAGTCAACCCACGAAACGAGCGTGCGGGTGCTGAGCCGGCCAAAGAGGCATAATACGCAAGTCGGGGATCGGCCCAGTCCCTCTCTGTGTGCTGCCGGTCCCACTGCCACAACCCATGGTCCGGTTGGGGCATAGACATGGAATGAACTCCCTATGCCTAAACCAACCCACGAAACGGGCGTGCGGGCACTCAGCGGGCCGGAGAGGCAGAATGCGCAAGCCAAGGATCAGCCCGGTCCCCCCTACATGCTGTCGATCTTGCTGCCGCAACCCTCGGTCCGATCCGATCTAAGACTTGAATGAACTCTGTTTGCTTAGACTGGGGATGAACTCCGTATGCTTAGACTGGGATTTTGAACTCATGTCGCGGTGGAATGCCTAGACTGGGAATGAACTCTGTATGCTTAGCCATGGAATGAACTCCGTATGCCTAAGCCAACCCACGAAACGAGCATGCGGGTGCTCAATCGACCGAAGAGGCACAATGCAGAAGCCAGGGATCGACCCGATCCCCCCTGCGTGCTGTCGATCCTGCTATCGCAACCCTCGGTCCGGTCCGATGTTAGACTGGAAATGAACTCTGTATGCATAAGTCAACCCATGAAATGAGCGTACGGGTGCTGAGCCGGCCGAAGAGGCATAATGCGCAAGTTAGGGACCAGTCGGGTCCCTCTCTACGTGCTGCCGGTCCCGCTACCACAACCCTCAGTTCGATTAGGGCTTACACATGGAATGAACTCCTATGCATAAGCCAACCCACGAAATGGGCATGCGGGTGCTCAGCAGGTCGGAGAGGTAGAATACGCAAGCCGGGGATCGGTCCGGTCCCCCCTGCGTGCTGTCGATCCTGCAGCCGCAACCCTCGGTCCAGTCCGATCTTAGACTGGGAATGAACTTCGTATGCTTAGACTGGGGATGAACTCCGTATGCCTAAGTCAACCCACGAAACGAGTGTGCGAGCGCTCAGCCGACTGGAGAGGCAGGATGCGTAAGCTAGGGATCGAACGGGTAGTAGGTGGGTTCAAGCACATCTTTATATTTCTGCCGTGCCAATGCCATTTTTATGGGTTGTAAATTCATACAATGGTCCCCTAAGCCTTCATGTGAAGTTTCGTGGCAAGAAGACCCCTTTTCTATTTTTCACGATTTTTGAAACTTTTAGCGATTCAAGATTTTTTAAAATTTTTTTAGAAAGAGTTTTGTCCCCAAATTTGGTAGAGGTTATCCTTTTATTTTTTTTGGCATGCACAAAACAATTCAGCTAAAAATTCAAAGTGGAGAAGATTTTTTGAGCGTTTGAAAAAAGTGTCCCCATTTTAGACACTTTAATGGCTACTGGGAGCAAACCTATAAAATCTCAAATGCTCTTTAAGGGGGTGTGAGTTCTCGAGGTTTGATGAGGGATAGGGGCCAATAAAAGGGCCAAGGACCAGCACGCAATGCTCATCATGTGCGCACACCCTCCGGGCCCCCCAATCGTTGAAACCCCCAATGCTGTCGATTAGGCTCTTCGACGATGCTCTGACGATGGTGCACCAGGCGAAAAAAATGCGGCACTAGCACATGCCCGAGCCTAGCATGTGCACTGTGGCTCAAAATCCTAGACTGGGAATGAACTCCGTATGCTTAGACATGGAATGAACTCCGTATGCCTAATCCAACCCACGAAACAAGCGTGTGGGTGCTCAGTCGATCGAAGAGACAGAATGCGCAAGTCGGGGATTGGCCCGATCCCCCCCTGCGTGCTGTCGATCCTGCTACCACAACCCTCAGTTCGGTCTGATCTTAGACTAGGAATGAACTTCGTATGCATAAGTCAACCCACGAAACGAGAGTGCGGGCGCTGAGCAGACCGAAGAGGCATAATGCGCAAGCCGGGGATCGGCCCAGTCCCCCTCTGTGTGCTGCCGGTCCCGCTGCCACAACCCTTGGTCCGACTGGGCTTAGACATGGAATGAACTCCCTATGCCTAAGCCAACCCACGAAATGGGTGTGCGGGCGCTCAGCCGACTGGAGAGGCAGAATGCGCAAGCCAAGGATCAGCCCGGTCCCCCCTATGTGCTGTCAATCTTACTGCCACAACCCTCGGTCCGATCCGATCTTAGACTGGGAATGAACTCCATATGCTTAGATTGGGGATGAACTCCGTATGCCTAGACTGGGAATGAACTCTGTATGCTTAGCCATGGAATGAACTCCGTATGCCTAAGCCAACCCACGAAACGAGCATACGGGCGCTCAGTCGGCCGGAGAGGCATAATGCGCAAGCCGGGGATCGATCCGATCCCCCTTACGTGCTGTCGATCCTGCTGCCGTAACCCTCGGTTCGGTCTAATGTTAGACTGGGAATGAACTCTGTATGCATAAGTCAACCCACGAAACAAGCATGCGGGGGCTAAGCCGGCCGAAGAGGCATAATGCACAAGTCACGGACCAGCCCGGTCCCCCTCTGCATGCTGCTGGCCCCGCTACCACAACCCTCGGTCCAGCTGGGGCTTACACATGGAATGAACTCCCTATGCCTAAGCCAACCCACGAAATGGGCGTGCGGGCACTCAGCCGGTCGAAGAGGCAGAATGCGCAAGCCGAGGATCGGCCCGGTCCCCTCTGCGTGTTGCCAATCCTACAGCCGTAACCCTCGGTCCAGTCCGATCTTAGACTGGGAATGAACTTCGTATGCTTAGACTGGGGATGAAGTCCGTATGCCTAAGTCAACCCACGAAACGAGCGTGCGGGCGCTCAGCCGACCAGAGAGGCAGGATGCGCAAGCCGGGGATCGAACGGGTGGTAGGTGGGTTCAAGCACATCTTCATATTTCTGCCATGCCAATGCCATTTCTATGGCTTGTAAATTCATACAATGGTCCCCTAAGCCTTCATGTGAAGTTTCGTGGCAAGAAGATGCATTTTCTATTTTTCATGATTTTCGAAACTTTTAGCGGTTCCAGATTTTTTAAAATTTTTTTCGAAAGAGTTTTGTCCCCAAATTTGGTAGAGGTGATCCTTGTATTTTTGTTGGCATGCTCAAAAACATTCAGCTAAAAACTCGAAGTGGAGAACATTTTGTGACCATTTGAAAAAAGTGTCCCCAATTTCAGACACTTTAATGGCTACTGGCAGCAAACCTATAAAATCTCAAATGCTCTTTAAAGGGGTGTGAGTTCTCGAGGTTTGAAGAGGGATAGGGGGCCAATAATGGCCAAGTACCAGCACCCATCACACATCATGTGCGCACACCTCCCCGGGCCCCCAAATCGTCCGGAACCCCCAATGCCGCCGGTTAGGCTCTCCGGTGATGCTTCGGCAATGGTGTCCTGGGCAAAAAAAATGTGGCACCAGCATATGCCCGAGCCCAACATGTGCGCCATGGCTCAAAATCTTAGACTGGGAATGAACTCCGTATGCTTAAACGTGGAATGAACTTCGTATGCCTAAGCTAAACTACGAAACGAGCGTGCGGGTGCTCAGTCGACCAGAGAGACAGAATGCGCAAGTGGGGATCGGGCCCGGTCCCCTCTGCGTACTGTCGATCCTGCCTACCGCAACCCTCTGTCTGGTCCGATCTTAGACTGGGAATGAACTCCGTATGCATAAGTTAACCCACGAAACAAGCGTGCGTGCACTGAGTCGACCGAAGAGGCATAATGCGCAAGCCGAGGATCGACCTGGTCCCCCTCTGCGTGCTGTCGGTCCCGCTACCACAACCCTCGGTCTGGCTGGGGCTTAGGCATGGAATGAACTCCCTATGCCTAAGCCAACCCACAAAACGGGCGTGCGGGCACTCAGCTGGCCGGAGAGGCAGAATGTGCAAGCCAAGGATCAGCCCGGTCCCCCCGACGTGCTGCTGATCCCACTGCCACAACCCTCAATCCGGCTGTGGCTTAGACATGGAATGAACTCCCTATGACTAAGCCAACCCATGAAACGGGCATGCAGGGCACTCAGTCGACCGGAGAGGCAGAATGCGCAAGCCGGGGATCGGCCCGGTCCCCCTAGCGTGCTGTTGATCCTACTGTCGTGACCCTCGGTCCGGTCCGATCTAAGACTGGGAATGAACTTCCGTATGCTTAGATTGGGGATGAACTTCGTATGCCTAAGTCAACCCACGAAACGAGCATGCGGGCGCTCAGTCGACCGGAGAGGCATAATGCAAAAATTGAGGATCAGCCCGATCCCTCTCTGCGTGCTGCAGATCCCACTGCCGGTCCTGCTGCCACAACCCTCGGTCCGGCTGGGGCTTGGACATGGAATGAACTCCGTATGCCTAAGCCAACCGATGAAATGAGCATGCAGGTGCTCAGTCGGTCGGAGAGGTAGAATACGTAAGCTGGGGATCGGTTCGGTCCCCCCTGCATGCTGTCAATCCTATTGCTGGTCCTGTTGCCACAACCCTCAGTCCGATCCGATCTTAGACTGGGAATGAACTCTGTATGCTTAGACATAGAATGAACTCTGTATGCCTAAGCCAACCCATGAAACGAGCGTGCGGGCACTCAGCTGGTCGGAGAGGCAGAATGCGCAAGCCGGGGATCGGCCCGGTCCCCCCTGCGTGCTGTCAATCCTACTGCTGGTCCTGCTGCCACAACCCTCGGTCCGATCCGATCTTAGACTGGGAATGAACTCTGTATGCTTAGACATGGAATGAACTCCGTATGCCTAAGCCAACCCATGAAATGAGCGTGCGGGCACTCAGCTGGTCAGAGAGGTAGAATGCACAAGCCGAGGATCGGCCCGATCCCCCCTACGTGCTGTCGATCCTGCTACCGTAACCCTCAGTCCGGTCTGATCTTAGACTGGGAATGAACTCCATATGCTTAAGTCAACCCACGAAACGAGCATGCGGGCGCTAAGCCAACCGGAGAGGCAAAATGAGCAAGCCGAGGATCGACCTGGTCCCCCTATGTGTGCTGTCAGTCCCGCTGCCACAACCCTCTGTCCGGCTGGGGCTTAGACATGGAATGAACTCCCTATGCCTAGGCCAACCCACGAAACGGGCGTGCGGGCACTTGGCCGATCGGATAGGCAGAATGCATAAGCCGGGGTTTGGCCCGGTGCTTCCTGTGTGCTGCTGATCCTACTGCCGCAACCCTCGATCCGGTCCAATCTTAGACTGGGAATGAACTCCGTATGCTTAGACTGGGGATGAACTCCATATGCCTAAGTGAACCCACAAAACAAGTGTGCAGGCGCTTAGCCGACCAGAGAGGCAAGATGTGCAAGTCGGGGATCGAATGGGTGGTAGGTGGGTTCAAGCACATCTTCATATTTCTGCCATACCAATGCCATTTTTATGTCTTGTAAATTCATACAATTTTCCCCTAGGCCTTCATGTGAAGTTTTGTGGCAAGACGACCCATTTTCTATTTTTCACGATTTTCAAAACTTTTTACGGTTCAGGATTTTTTAAAAATTTTTTAGAAAGAGTTTTGTCCCCAAATTTGGTAGAGGTGATCCTTGTATTTTTTTTGGCATGCACAAAAAATTCAGCTAAAAACTTGAAGTGGAGAAGATTTTGTGACCGTTTGAAAAAAGTGTCCCCATTTCAGACACTTTAATGGCTACTGGCAGCAAACCTATAAAATCTCAAATGCTCTTTAAGGGGGTGTGAGTTCTCAAGGTTTGATGAGGGATAGGGGGCCAATATAAGGGCCAAGTGTCACACCCTGGGCGGGCACGCCAGGCACATCAGGTGCACCAGCAAGTGAGCCAGAGGTTGAGGCCCGCAGACCAGGTGTGCTGGCGGGTATCTATGCGCAAAGCCTAGCAAACGAGTTCAGAATGCCTGCCCAACTTGCAGGCCAGCCCGTGAGACCAAGGCCTGGCATACAAGCTGCCCACACCACATCCAGAAGGGCCCAAGGTGCTGGACACGCAAGGGAAGCTTCTGGAAGCAGGCAGGATCGGCAGCAGCATCCTAGCATATTTGGTTGACCCTGAAAATCAGGAGTTAGCATCCTGATTGATTGTAATCTATATAATCCCATGATTTTAGCCTTTATTCTAGGGATATTGCCATTAAGTGTAAGTTGGAGCCTCAACTACAAATAGAGGGCTGCTCCTCCCTCATTTGTACACCATCAAACACTTCTATTTCAGTGAATAGAAGAGCATTTCCAGAATTCTACCTTCTTATCCTGTTTCTCTTTAACTTACGTAATCAGCCCTTCCTGTTGTTCTAGTGCCCGTATGCTTGTGTTTTAGGCTAACTTAGGCATAAAGGAGGAGATTCCAAGCCTAAGGCCACATAGTTTCTGAGTCTAAGGTCGGAGCCCATGACAGTTGGTATTAGAGCAAGTTCGATTCTACGTGTTTGTGTTGTGTAGGTTAGAGGAGATGGCATCCCAAAGTGACGCTGCTAACCAACAACCAAAGGCCCAAGAGCATGGGCATGGAAGAGGGAGGAAAGCCAGTTCTAGAGATATCTGGTCTACCATGGACGGTAGGCTGGCCAAGGTGGAGGTGACCATGGGCGACATGGGGGAGAAGCTTGAGGGGGTAGAGACTCACATTGCATCGCTAGACTCCATGGGGAAGGAGATCCAAAGTGAGCTACAAGGTGCTCTCAACAAAGGCTTGGACGTGTTCACCCAAAAGAATCAGACCTTGGAGGCTGAAGTGCTGACCTTGCGCGATGGCATGGAGGCCATGCACCAGCGGATAGAGGAGCTTACCAGTGAGCTTGTTGCTTGCAAGACTGCCATTGGGAATGGCATGTTTGCTGGAGTGTCCAAGTCAAGATTGGATGTCCCCAAGCCTAAGGAGTTCAAGGGGACTAGGGCGGCCAAGGAAGTAGATAACTACCTTTGGGGTATGGAGCAGTACTTCTAGGCCATGGGCATGCAAGATGAGGCGATAAAGGTAAGCACCACTGCTATGTATCTCACTGATGTAGCCTTATTGTGGTAGAGGCGCAGGTGTGATGATGTCAGGTGTGGGAGCGCCAAGATTGGAACCTGGGCAGAGTTCCAAAAAGAGTTCAGAGAACAATTTTACCCGGAGTATGCCGATGATGAGGCACGGGCAAAGTTGCGCAGGCTGAGCCAGCAAGGGGACATAAGGGAGTATGTCCAAAAATTCTCTGAACTGATGCTACAGATCTCGATCTAGGTGAGAAGGACCTTATTTGCTTTCATGGATGGGCTGAAGCCATGGGTGAAGCATGAGCTACAAAGGAGAGGAGTTCATGACTTGGCTAAAGCCATGACTACTGCCGAGGCCTTGATAGAGTTCAAGCCTCTGAACAAGTTCGAGTCTACCAAGCCCAAGGGTAAGGGCAGGGACGATAGGGATCGAAAGAAGCAGTCCAAGGGGAAGGACCATGATCGAGAGTCCAAGGATGGAGACCGAGACCATTCAACCAAGGATGGCGAGAGGAAGCCACCAGCAGGCAAGTGGAAAGCAAAAAGGGATCGAGAGCCACTAGCATGCTACCTATGTGGAGGGAGCCACATAGCGCGCAATTACCCACAAAAGGGCAAGCTGGCTGCTATAGACAAGGAGTCTGACGAGGAGCCAGAGTCAGGGGTAGCAAAGCTTGGGTCGTTGGTGCTCAATGCTGTCCAGAGTAAGGGGAACCATAAGCCAAAGGGCTTGATGTTTACGGATCTGATGGTTGTGGGTCAGAAGGTGAGCGCACTGGTGGACACAGGTGCCTCACATCTTTTTATTTCAGGTGATAGAGCCCGGAAGCTCGAACTAAAGGTGTAGAAAGGGACTGGTACCATCAAAACGATGAACTCCAAGAAGTTCCAGCCATTGGAGTAGCGCGGGGAGTGGAGTTGTAGCTTGAAAACTAGAAAGGCAAGGAGACCATTGAGGTAATACCCCTTGACGACTATGAGTTTGTGATTGGGTTGGATTTCCTTGTTCGGATTAACACCCTCCTTGTGCCTTTTACCGATTGTGTTTGCATCTTGGATGCACGGTGCCAATGCCTAGTGCCATTGAAGGAGAGGGTCTGGAGTTGGGTCGCGGGTGGTGTCAGCCATCCAATTTGCCAAGGCGGTAAGCAGACAAGAAGACACCTTCTTGGCAGCCCTGAAATATGATGAGCCAAGGGAGAAGGAGATCGAGTCACCCTTGGAGGTGCTAAAGGTGCTGAAGACCTTTAGTGATGTGATGCCCGCAAAGCTACCTAGCAAGCTACCACCTAAGAGGGAGGTGGACCACAAGATCGAGCTGGTGTCTGAGGCCAAGCCACCAGCTAGAGCCCCTTACCAATGTCTCCACCAGAGTTGGAGGAGTTGAGGAAGTAGCTCAAAGAGTTAGTTGATGCTGGCTTTATCAGGCCATCGAAGGCACCCTATGGTGCACCGGTTCTATTTCAGCACAAGCATGATGGGTTGTTGCGACTGTGCATAGACTACCGGGCTTTGAACAAGCTTACCATCAAGAACAAGTACCCCATCCCACTCATTGCGGACTTGTTCGTTCAACTTGGAAGCGCAAGGTGGTTCACCAAGCTGGATTTGAGGTCAGGCTACTATCAAGTCAGGATCGCAGAGGGAGATGAGCCAAAGATAGCATGTGTCACTCGGTATGGTTCGTATGAGTTCTTGGTGATGCCTTTCAGACTCACGAATGCCCCAGCAACATTCTGCACCCTTATGAACAAGGTACTTCAGTCATTCCTTGATCGGTTTGTTGTGGTTTATTTGGATGACATTATGATCTATAGCCAGACTTTGGGAGAGCATGTAGACCACTTATAGGTGTTCGAGGTGTTACGGGCGCACAAGATGTTTGTCAATAGGGAGAAGTGCTCATTCACCCAGTAGGAGATCTCGTTCCTTGGCCACATAGTGGGAGGTGGCAAGATACGCATGGATGAAGGCAAGATACACGCCATCCTGGAATGGCAACCGCCAGCCAAGGTCACTGAGTTAAGATCGTTCCTTGGGCTGGTCAACTACTACAAGCGCTTCGTCAAAGGTCACTCAGCAATAACCACTCCATTGACTGACTTGCTCAAGAAAAGGAAAGCATGGGAGTGGAGCACAGGGTGCCAGGAAGCCTTTGACAGGTTGAAGTGGGCTGTGATCAAAGAGCCAGTCTTGGCCTTGCTAGACCATGCCAAGCCGTATGAGGTGCATACGAATGCATCAGACTTTGCCATAGGGGGCATGTTGATGCATGAGGGAGAGGAGCGCAAGTACACGATCCAAGAGAAGGAGATGACTACAGTAGTGCACTGCTTACACACTAGGTGCCATTACCTGTTGGGGTCGAGGTTCATGGTTAGGACGGACAATGTGGCAACCAACTACTTCTAGACGTAGAATAAGTTGTCCCCCAAGCACGCAAGATGGCAAGATTTTCTTACGAAATTTGATTTCCAGATGGAGTAGAAGTCGGGGCGGGTGAACCTAGTGGCAGATGCCCTGAGCAGGAAGGCTAACCTTGCTGCCATTAGCCAACCAGAGGGATCACTGGTGCCACTCATCAAGGAGGGACTTGTGCATGATCCTACAGCCAAGGCTTTGATGGAGTACGCCCAGCAAGGTAAGACTAGGCGGTTTTGGTTGCAGGATGGCTTGTTGTACACCAGGGGAAGTAGACTATTTATGTCGCAGCACGGGAAGCTCTATAAGGAAGTTTTGCAAGAATGCCATGATTCAAGGTGGCCTGGACACCCCGGAGTGAGTTGTACCTTGGTGTTGATCAAGGATCAGTACTACTGGCCGCACATGAGGGACGCTGTAGAAGCCTATGTGAAGACTTGTCTTATGTGCCAATAGGACAAGGTAGAGCTCAAAAAACTAGGCGGTCTCTTGGAGCCATTGCCAGTGCCAAAGCGACCATGGGAGAGTGTTTCTCTGGACTTTATAGTTGGTCTACCCAAAGCAGAAGGGTTTGGAAGCATCATGGTAGTGGTGGACAGGTTTTCCAAGTATGGAATCTTCATTCCAGCAACCAAGGAGTGCCCAGTCGAGGAGGCAGCTCGATTGTTCCTAAAGAACATGGTTAAGTACTGGGGAGTGCCGAGGACCATTGTTAGTGATCGGGACGGGCATTTCACGGGTAGGTTTTGGACTGAGTTGTTCAAGCTGTTAGAGTCAGACTTGAACTTTTCCACTAGCATACATCCGTAGACTGATGGGCAGACAGAACGAGTGAATGGACTATTAAAGGTCTACCTCAGGCACTATGTGAGTGCCACACAAAGGGACTGGCCAAAGCTACTAGATATTGCACAGTTTTCCTACAACTTGCAAAGAAACGAGGTAATGAACCAGAGCCCATTTGAGGTTGTGACAGGGCAACAACCACTAACACCCAGTTTGATTGCTGCAGGTTATACAGGGCCGAATCCAGCAGCATACAAGTTTACCAAGGCATGGCAGGTGCAAACTGACTTGGCCAGAGTTTGTTTACACAAGGCGACCAAGAGGTCGAAGAAGTGGGCAGACCATAATAGGTGGGACATGCAGTTCCAAGTTGGAGACTTGGTATTGGTGAAGCTGCATCCCATTGTTCACCATAGGGGGCTACACAAAGGCCTAGTCCAGAGGTAGGAGGGACTTTTCCGAGTAGTCAAGAGGGTAGGCAAGGTTGCCTACAAGTTGGATATGCCACCCAAGCTGAGGGTACACGCAGTGTTCCATGTGAGCACGCTCAAGCCGTTCCATGAGGATAAGGGAGATCCAGGATGGGCAGAGTCAAAACGTGCGCCATTGGGAGCAAGGGCCTCATATGAGAAGGAGGTCCACAGCATCATAGCTGACCGGAAGGTGAGACGGAAGAACTATCATCCAAAATAAGAGTACTTGGTACGCTAGAAGGGACTTCCAGACAGTGAGGCAAGCTGGGAACCAACAGATGACTTATGGTAGTTCGGGACCAGATCAGGTAGTATCATGCAGAAGACGCAATGAGGGCATTGCATAATCAAGTAGGGGAGAGTCTCACACCCTGGGCGGGCGCGCCAGGCACATCAGGTGCACCAGCAGGTGAGCCAGAGGTTCAGGCCCGCTGGCAAGGCGTGCTGGTGGGTATCTGCATGCAAAGCCTAGCAAACGAGTTCAGAACGCCCACCCAACTTGCAGGGCAGCCCGTGAGACTAAGGCCTGGCATACATCTGCTCGTACCACATCCAGAAGGGCCCAAGGTGCTGGACACGCAAGGGAAGCTTTTGGAAGCAGGCAGGATCAGCAGTAGCATCCTGGCAGATTTGGTTGACCCTGACAATCAGGAGTTAGCATCCTGATTGATTGTAATCTATATAATCCCATGATTTTAGCCTTTACTCTAAGGATATTGCCATTAAGTGTAAGCTAGAGCCTCAACTATAAATAGAGAGCTGCTCCTTCCTCATTTGTACACCATCAAACACTTCTGTTTTAGTGAATATAAGAGCATTTCCAAAATTTTGCCTTCTTATCCTGTTTCTCTTTAACTTGCGTAATCGGCCCTTCCCGTTTCTAGTGCCCATACGCTTGTGTTTTAGGCTAACATAGGCATAAAGGAGGAGATTCCAAGCCTAAGGCTGTACGATTTCTGAGTCTAAGGTCGGAGCCTATGACGTAAGTACCAGCACCCATCGTACATCATGTGCGCAAACCCCCCCAACCCCCCCAATCGTCGGAACCCCCAATCCACCAGTTAGGCTCTCCGGTGATGCTCCAGCGATGCTCCGACGATGGTGCCCCAGGCAAAAAAAATGCGGCACCAGAACATGCCCAAGCCCAGCATGTGCACCGTGGCTCAAAATCTTAGGCTGGGAATGAACTCCGTATGCTTAGACATGGAATGAACTCCGTATGCCTAAGCCAACCCACGAAACGAGCGTGCGGGTGCTCAATCGGCCAGAGAGGTAGAATGGGCAAGTCGGGATTCGGCCCGATCCCCCCTACGTGCTGTCGATCCTGCTGCTGCAACCCTTGGTCCGATTCGATCTTAGATTGGGAATGAACTCCGTATGCATAAGTCAACCCACGAAACGAGTGTACGAGCACTAAGCCGGCTGAAGAGGCATAATACGTAAGCCAGGGATCGACCCGATCAATTTTTGTGTGCTATCGGTCCCGCTGCCACATGGAATGAACTCTGTATGCCTAAGCTAACCCAAGAAACGAGCGTGTGGGTACTCAGCCGATCGGAGAGGCAGAATGCACAAGCCGAGGATCGGCCCGATCCCCCCTACATGCTACAGATCCTGCTGTCACAACCCTCAGTCCCGTTCGATCTTAGACTGGGAATGAACTCCGTATGCTTAGACCGGGGATGAACTCCGTATGCCTAAGTCAACCCACGAAACGAGCGTACGGGTGCTCAGTCGGTCGTAAAGGCTGATCGGAGAGCCATAATGCATAAGCCGGGGATCAGCCCGATCCCACTCTGCGTGCTGCTGATCCCGCTGTCGGTCCTATCACCACAACCCTCAGTCCGACTGGGGCTTAGACATGGAATGAACTCCGTATGCCTAAGCCAACCGACGAAACGAGCGTGCGGGCGCTCAGTCGACCGAAGAGGCAGAATGCGCAAGCTGGGGTTCAACCCGATCCCCCCTGCGTGCTGTCGATCCTGCTACCGTAACCCTCGATCCGGTCTGATCTTAGATTGGGAATGAACTCCGTATGCCTAAGTCAACCCATGAAACGAGCATACGGGCGCTGAACCGACCGGAGAGGCATAATGCGCAAGCTGGGGATCGGTCTGGTCCCCCTCCGCATATTGTCAGTCCCGCTGCCATAACCATTGGTCGACTGGGGCTTAGACATGGAATGAACTCCCTATGCCTAAGCCAATCCATGAAACGGGCTGCGGGCGCTCAGCCGATCGAAGAGGCAGAATGTGCAAGCCAGAGATCAGCCCAGTCCCCCCTGTATGCTACCAATTCTACTGTTGCAACCCTCGGTCCGGTCCGATCTCAGACTGGGAATGAACTCCGTATGCTTAGACTAGGGATGAACTTCGTATGCCTAAGTCAACCCATGAAATGAGCGTGCGAACTCTCAGCTGACCAGAGAGACAGGATGCGCAAGCCGGGGATCGAACGGGTGGTAGGTGAGTTCAAGCACATCTTCATATTTCTGCCATGCCAATGCCATTTTTATGGCTGGTAAATTCATACAATGGTCCCGTAAGCCTTCATGTGAAGTTTCGTGGCAGGAGGACCCATTTTTTATTTTTCATGATTTTTGAAACTTTTTTCGATTCTGGATTTTTTAAAATTTTTTTAGATAGAGTTTGTCCCCAAATTTGGTAGAGGTGATCCTTGTAGTTTTGTTGGCATGCAAAAAAACATTCAGCTAAAAACTCAAAGTGGAGAAGATTTTGTGACCGTTTGAAAAAAGTGTCCCCATTTCAGACACTTTAATGGCTACTGGCAGCAAACCTATAAAATCTCAAATGCTCTTAAGGGGGTGTGAGTTCTCAAGGTTTGATGAGGGATAGGGGGCCAATATAAAGGCCAAGTACCAGCACCCATCGCACATCATGTACGCACACCCCCCAGCCTCCCAATCGTCGGAACCCCCAATGCCGCCGGTTAGGCTCTCTGGCGATGCTCCGACGATGGTGCCCCGGGCAAAAAAAATGCGGCATGAGTACATGCTCGAGCCCAGCATGTGCACCGTGGCTCAAAATCTTAGACTGGGAATGAACTCCGTATGCTTAGACATGGAATGAACTCCGTATGCCTAAGCCAACCCACGAAACGAGTGTGGGGGCACTTAGCTTGTCGGAGAGGCCGGCCAGAGAGGCATAATGCGCAAGCTGGGGATCAGCTCAGTCCTCCTCTGCGTCCTGTCGATCCCGCTACCGGTCCTGCTACCACAACCCTCAGTCTGACTGGGGTTTAGACATGGAATGAACTTTGTATGCCTAAGCCAACCCATGAAACAAGCGTACGGGAGCTCAGTCGACCGGAGAGGCAGAATGCGAAAGTCAAGGATCGGCTCGGTCCCCCCTGCGTGCTGTTGATCCTGCTGCTGGTCCTGTAGCCATAACCCTCGGTCGGGTTCGATCTTAGACTGGGAATGAACTCTGTATGCTTAGACATGGAATGAACTCCGTATGCCTAAGCCAACGCACGAAACGAGCGTGCGGGCGCTCAGTCGACTGGAGAGGCAGAATGCATAAGCCAGGGACCGGCTCAGTCCCTCCCTGCGTGCTATCGATCATGCTACCACAACCCTCGGTCTGGTCTGATCTTACACTGGGAATTAACTTTGTATGCCTAAGTCAACCCACGAAATGAGCGTGCGAGCACTGAATCGGCCGAAGAGGCATAATGTCCAAGCCAGGGATCGGCCCGGTCCCTCTCTGCGTGCTGTCGATCTCGCTACCACTACCCTCTGTCCGACTGGGGCTTAGACATGGAATGAACTCCCTATGCCTAAGCCAACCCACGAAACGAGCGTGCGGGTGCTCAGCCGACCAGAGAGGTAGCACAAGCTGAGGATCAACCCGGTCCCCCATACGTGCTGTCGATCTCGCTACCGCAACCCTCGGTCTGGTCTGATATTAGACTGGGAATGAACTCTGTATGCTTAGACTGGGGATGAACTTCATATGCCTAACTCATGCTCAGCCAACCGGAGAGGTCGACTGGAGAGGCAAAATGCACAAGCCAAGGATCAGCCTGGTCCCCCCTACGTGCTGCTGATCCTGTTGCCGCAACCTTCGATCTGGTCTAATCTTAGACTGGGAATGAACTCTGTATGCGTAAGCCGAGGATCAACTCGATTCCCCTCTGTGTGCTGCTGATCCCGTTGCCAATCCTACTGCCACAACCCTCGGTCTGGCTGGGGCTTAGACATGGAATGAACTCCGTATGCCTGAGCCAACCCACGAAATGAGCGTACGGGTGCTCAACCGACTGGAGAGGTAGAATGCACAAGCTGAGGATCGGTTCGATCCCCCCTACGTGCTACCGATCCTGCTACTGGTCCTGCTACCGCAACCCTCGGTCTAGTCTGATCTTAGACTGGGAATGAAACGAGCATGCCAATGCCAGTCGATCAGAGATGCAGGATGCGCAAGTCGAGGATCGAACGGGTGGTTGGTGGGTTTAAGCACATCTTCATATTTCTGCCATGCCAATGCCATTTTTATGGCTTGTAAATTCATACAATGGTCCCCTAACCTTTCATGTGAAGTTTCGTGGCAAGACAACCTGTTTTCTATTTTTCACGATTTTTGAAACTTTTTGCGGTTCGAGATTTTTTAAAATTTTTTTAGAAAGATTTTTGTCCCCAAATTTGGTAGAGGTTATCCTTTTATTTTTTTTGGCATGCAAAAAAAAATTCAGCTAAAAATTCGAAGTGGAGAAGATTTTTTGAGAGTTTGAAAAAAGTGTCCCCATTTCAGACACTTTAATGGCTACTGGGAGCAAACCTATAAAATCTCAAATGCTCTTTAAGGCGGTGTGAGTTCTCAAGGTTTGATGAGGGATAGGGGGCCAATATAAGGGCCAAGTACCAGCACCCATCGCACATCATGTGCGCACACCCCCTGACCGCCCAATCAACCCACGGTCCCTTCATATGCCAAAGTCAACCCACGAAACGAGCGTGTGGGCATTGAGCCAGTCGGAGAGGCATAATGCGTAAGCCGAGGATCGGCCTGGTCCTCCTCTACGTGTTCTTGGTCCCGCTGCCACAACCCTTGATCCGGCTGGGGCTTAGACATGGAATTAACTCCCTATGCCTAAGCCAACCCATGAAACGGGCGTGCGGGCGGTCAGTCAGCCGAAGAGGCAGAATGTGCAAGTCGAGGATCGGCCCGATCCCCCCTGGGTGCTATCGATCCTGCTGTTGCAACCCTTGGCCTGGTCCGATCTTAGACTGGGAATGAACTCCATATGCTTAGACTGGGGATGAACTCCGTATGCCTAAGTCAACCCACTAAACGACCGTGCGGGTGCTCAGTCGACCAGAGAGGCAGGATGCGCAAGCCGGGGATCGAATGGGTGGTAGGTGGTTTCAAGAACATCTTCATATTTCTGCCATGACAATGCCATTTTTATGGCTTGTAAATTCATACAATCGTCCCCCAAGCCTTCCTGTGAAGTTTCGTGGCAAGACGACCCATTTTTTTTTTCACGATTTTTAAAACTTTTTACGGTTCGGGATTTTTTTAAATTTTTTTAGGAAGATTTTTGTCCCCAAAATTGGTAGAGGTGATCCTTGTATTTTTGTTGGCATGCACAAAAAAATTAAGCTAAAAACTCGAACGCTATTTAAAGGGGTGTGAGTTGTCGAGGTTTGATGAGGGATAGGGGGCCAATATAAGGGCCAAGTACCAGCACCCATCGCACATCATGTGCGCACACCCCCCGGCCCCCTCAATCACCGAAACCCCCAATGCTGTCGGTTAGGCTTTCCGGTGATGGTGAGACGATGGTGCCCCGTGCGAAAAAAATGCGACACCAGCACAGACCCGAAACCAACATGTGCACCGTGGCTCAAACTCTTAGACTGGAATGAACTCCGTATGCTTAGACATGGAATGAACTCCGTATGCCTAAGCCAACCCATGAAACAAGCGTGCGGGCGCTCAACCGGTCGGAGAGGCAGAATGCGCAAGCCAGGGATTGACCCGGTCCCCCTCTACGTGCTGTCGATCCCGCTACCATAACCCTCGGTCCCGCTGGGGCTTAGACATGTACTGAACTCCCTATGCCTAAGCCAACCCATGAAACGGGCGTGCGAGCACACAGTCGGCCGGAGAGGCAGAATGCGCAAGCCGGGGATCGGCCTGGTCCCCCCTGCATGCTGTCGATCCTGCTACCGTAACCCTCAATCCAGTTAGATCTTAGACTGGGAATGAACTCCGTATGCTTAAACTGGAGATGAACTCCGTATGCCTAAGTCAACCCCTACAACAAGCGTGCGGGCGCTCAGCCGGCCGGAGAGGCAGATGAGCAAGCCAGGTATCTTAGACTGGGAATGAACTCTGTATGCCTAAGTCAACCCACAAAATGAGCGTGCGGGCGTTGAACCGACCGAATAGGCATAATGCGCAAGCCGGGGATCGGCCCGGTCCCCCTCTGTGTGATGCCGGTCCCGCTGCCACAGCCCTCGGTCCGACTGGGGCTTAGACATGGAATGAACTCCCTATGCCTAAGCCAACCCATGACACAAGCGTGCGGGCGCTTAGTCTATCGGAGAGGCAGAATGCGCGAGCCGGGGATCGACCCGGTCCCCCATGCGTGCTGTCGATCCTGCTACCGTAACCCTCGGTTCAGTCTGATCTTAGACTGGGAATGAACTCCGTTTGCTTCGGCTGGGGATAAACTTCGTATGCCTAAGTCAACCCACGAAACGAATGTGCGAACGCTCAGCCGACCAGATAGGCAGGATGCGCAAGTCGGGGATCGAACTAGTGGTAGGTGGGTTCAAGCACATCCTCATATTTCTACCATACCAATTCCATTTTTACGGCTTGTAAATTCATACAATGGTCCCCTAAGCCTTCATGTAAAGTTTCATGGCAAGACGACCCGTTTTCTATTTTTCACAATTTTTGAAACTTTTTATGGTTCAGGATTTTTTAAAATTTTTTTAGAAAGATTTTTGTCCCCAAATTTGGTAGAGGTGATCCTTGTATTTTTGTTGGCTTGCACAAAAAAATTTAGCAACAAAATCGAAGTGGAGCAGATTTTGTGACCATTTGAAAAGAGTGTCCCCATTTAAGACACTTTAATGGCTACTGGCAGTAAACCTATAAAATCTCAAAAACTCTTTAAGACGGTGTGAGTCCTCGAGGTTTGATGAGGGATAGGGGGCCAATATAAGGGCCAAGTACCAGCACCCATCGCACATCATGTGCGCACACCCCCCGGCCCCCCCAATCGTCGGAACCCCCTAATGCCGTCGGTTAGGCTCTCTGGCGATGCTCCGGTGATGGTGCCTCGGGCGAAAAAAATGTGGCACCAGCACATGCGCAATCCTAGCATGTGCACCGTGGCTCAAACTCTTAGATTGGGAATGAACTCTGTATGCCTAAGCCAACCCACAAAATGAGCGTGCGGGCACTCGGCCAGCCAGAGAGGCAGAATGCACAAGCTGAGGATTGGCTCGGTCCCCCCTGCGTGCTGTCGATCCAGCTGCCGCAACCCTCGATCCGATCTGATCTTAGACTAGGAATGAACTCTGTATGCTTAGACTGGAGATGAACTCTGTATGCCTAAATCAACCCATGAAACTAGCGTGCGGGTGCTCAACCGACCGTAGAGGTCGACCGGAGAGGCAGAATGCACAAGCCGGGGATCGGCCCGGTCCCCCCTATTTGCTACCGATCCTGCTGTTCGTCTTGCTACCGTAACCCTCGGTCCAATCCAATCTTAGACTGGGAATGAACTCCGTATGCTTAGACATGGAATGAACTCTGTATGCCTAAGCCAACCCACGAAACGAGCGTACGGGCGTTTAGCCTACTGGAGAGGTAGAATGCGTAAGCCGGGGATCGACCTAGTCCCCCCTGTGTGCTGTCGATCCTGCTACCGCAACCCTCAGTCTGGTCTGATCTTAGATTGGGAATGAGCTCAGTATGCCTAAGTCAACCCATGAAATGAGCATTCGGGCACTAAGCTAGTTGGAGAGGCATAATGCGCAAGCCAGGGATCAGCTCGGTCCCCCTCTAAGTGCTACCGGTCTCACCGCCACAACCCTCGGTCTGGCTAGGGCTTAGACATGGAATGAACTCCCTATGCCTAAGCCAACCCATGAAACGGGCATGCGGGCGCTCAGTCGGTCGGAGAAGCAGAATGCGTAAGTCGAGAATCGACCCGATCCCCCTTGCGTGCTACTGATCCTGTTGCCACAACCCTCGGTCCAGTCTGATCTTAGACTGGGAATGAACTCTGTATGCTTAGACTAGGGATGAACTCCGTATGCCTAAGTCAACCCACGAAACAAGCGTGCGGGCGTTCAACCGACCGGAAAGGTCAGCCAGAGAGGCATAATGCACAAGCCGAGGATCAGCTCGATCCCCTTCTGCATGCTGTCGATCTCGTTGTCGGTCTTGCTACCATAAACCTCGGTCCGACTGGGGCTTTGACATGGAATGAACTCCGTATGCCTAAGCCAACCCACGAAATGAGCGTACGGGTGCTCAGCCGGTAGGAGAGGTAGAATGCGCAAGTTGGGGATCGGCTCGATCCCCCCTACGTGTTGCTAGTCCTACTGCTGGTCCTGCTACCGCAACCTTTGATCCAGTTCGATCTTAGACTGGGAATGAACTCCGTATGATTAGACATGGAATGAACTCCGTATCCTAAGCCAACCCATAAAACAAGCGTGGGGGCGTTCAACCGGTCGGAGAGGTAGAATGCACAAGCCGGGGACTGGCCTGATCCCACCTGTGTGCTATCAATCTTGCTGCCATAACTCTCAATCCGATCTGATCTTAGACTGGGAGTGAACTCCGTATGCCTAAGTCAACCCACGAAATGAGTGTGCGGGTGTTCAGCCGACTAGAGAGGCATAATGCACAAGCTGGGGATCAGCTCGGTCCCCCTCTACGTGCTGCTATTCCCATTACCAGTCCAACTGCCACAACCCTCGATTCTATTGGGGCTTAGACATGGAATGAACTTCGTATGCCTACACCAACCCATCGCACATCATGTGCCCACACCCCCCGACCCCCCCAATCACCGAAAACCCCAATCCTACAGGTTAGGCTCTTCGGTGATGCTCCGATGATGCTCTGACGATGGTACCTCAGGCGAAAAAAATGTGACACCAGCACCTGCTCGAGCCCAGCATGTGCACCATGGCTCAAACTCTTAGACTAGGAATGAACTCTGTAAGCTTAGACATGGAATGAACTCCGTATGCCTAAGCCAACCCACAGAACGAGCGTGCGGGTGCTCAGCCGACCGAAGAGGCAGAATGCACAAGTCAGGGATCAGCCCGATCCCCCTCTGAGTGCTGTCAGTCCCGCTACCACAACCCTCGGTCCAGCTGGGGCTTAGACATGGAATGAACTCCCTATGCCTAAGCCAACCCATGAAACAGGCGTACGGGTGCTCAACCAACCAGAGAGGTAGAACGTAAAAGCCAAGGATCGGCCTGGTCCCCCCTGTGAGCTACCGATCCTGCTACCGTAACCCTTAGTCCAATCACATCCTAGATTGGGAATGAACTCTGCATGCTTAGACTGGGGATGAACTTCATATGCCTAAGTCAACCCATGAAATGAGCGTGCGGGCGCTCAGCCGGTCGGAGAGACAGAATGCGAAAGCTGGGGATCAGCTCAGCCCCCCCTGCGTGCTACCGATCCTACTGTCGCAACCCTTGGTCCGATCCGATCTTAGACTAGGAATGAACTCCTTATGCTTAGACATGGAATGAACTCCTTATGCCTAAGCCAACCCACGAAATGAGCATGCCTGCGATCAGCCGATCGAAAAGGTAGAATGCGTAAGCCTGGGATCGGCCCGATCCCCCCTGCGTGCTATCGATCCTGCTGCCACAACCCTCAGTTTGGTCTGATCTTAGACTGGGAATGAACTCTGTATGCTTAGATCGAGGATGAACACTGTATGCCTAAGTCAACCCATGAAACGAGCATGCGGGTGCTCAGCTGGCTGGAGAGGCCGGTAGGGGAGGCAGAATGCACAAGCCAGGGATCGGGCCGATCCCTCTCTGCGTGCTACCGATCCTGTTACTGGTCTTGCTGTCACAACCCTCGATCTGGTCTGATCTTAGACTGGGAATGAAATCTGTATGCTTAGACATGGATGAACTCCGTATGCCTAAGCCAACCCACGAAATGAGCTTGCGGGCACTCAGTCGACTGGAGAGGCAGAATGCGCAAGCTGGAGACCAACCCAGTCCCCCCTGCGTGCTGTCGATCCTACTGTCACAACCCTTGGTTTGGTTCGATCTTAGACTGGGAATGAATTCCATATGCCTAAGTCAACCCAAGAAATGAGTGTTCGGGCACTAAGCCGGCCAGAAAGGCATAATGCGCAAGCCAGGGAACGGCTTGGTCCCCGTCTGCATGCTACCGATCCTGCTGCCACAACCCTCAGTCCGACTGGGGCTTAGACAGGGAATGAACTCCCTATGCCTAAGCGAACCCGTGAAATGGGTATGAGGGCACTCAGCCGACCGGAGAGGGAAAATGCACAAGCCGGAGATCGGCTTGGTCCCCCCTGCGTGCTATCGATCTTGCTGCCGTAACCCTCGGTCCGGTCCGATCTTAGACTGGGAATGAAATCCGTATGCTTAGACTGGGGATGAACTTCGTATGCCTAAGTCAACCCACGAAATGAGCGTTCGGACGCTCAGTCGGCTGGAGAGGCCAATCAAGGAGGCAGAATGTGTAAACCGGGGGTCGGGCCGATCCCCCCTACGTACTGCTGGTCTTGCTGCCACAACCCTTGGTCCGACTGGGGCTTAGACATGGGATGAACTCCCTATGCCTAAGCCAACCCATGAAACGGGCATGCGGGCACTCAGTCGGCTGGAGAGGTAGAATACGCAAGTCGGGGATCGGCCTGATCCCCCTGCGTGCTGCCGAACCTACTGCCGCAACCCTCTGCCCGATCCCCAAATTTTTTGATTTTTGAAACTTTTTACGGTTCGAGATATTTTAAAATTTTTTTAGAAAAAGCTTTGTTCTCAAATCTGGTAGAGGTGATCCTTGTATTTTTGTTGGCATGCCCAAAAAAATTCAGCTAAAAACTTGAAGTGGAGAAGATTTTGTGACCGTTTGAAAAAAGTGTCCCCATTTCAAACACTTTAATAGCTACTGGCAGTAAACCTATAAAATCCCAAATGCTCTTTAAGAGAGTGTGAGTTCTCAATGTTTGATGAGGGATAGGGGGCCAATATAAGGGCCAAGTACCAGCACCCATCGCACATCATGTGCGCACACCCCCCCGGCCCCCTAATCACCGAACACCCAATGCCTCCTGTTAGGCTCTCTGGCGATGCTCCAGCAATGGTGCCCCGAGCGAAAAAAATGTGGCACTAGCACATGCCTGAGCCCAGCATGTGCACCGTGGCTCAAACTCTTAGAGTGGGAATGAACTCCGTATGCTTAGACATGGAATGAATTCTGTATGCCTAAGCCAACCCATGAAACGAGCGTGTAGGCGTTCAGCCGACAGGAGAGGCAGAATGTGCAAGCCGGGGATCGACTCGGTCCCCCTCTGCATGCTGCTGGTCCCGTTGCCACAACCCTTGTTTTGGTTGGGGCTTAGACATGGAATGAACTCCGTATGCCTAATCCAACCCACGAAACGGGCGTGCAGGTGCTCAGTCAACCAGAGAGGTAGAATACGCAAGCTGGGGATCGACCTAGTCCCCCCTGCGTGCTACTAATCTTGCTACCGTAATCTTTGGTCTGATCCTATCTTAGACTCGGAATGAACTCTGTATGCTTAGATTGGGGATGAACTCCGTATGCCTAAGTCAACTCACGAAACGAGCATGCGGGCACTCAACCAGCTGGAGAGGCCGATCAAGGAGGCAGAATGCGTAAGCCGGGGGTCAGGCCGATCCCCCCTACGTACTATTGGTCCTGCTGCCACAACCCTTGGTCTGACTGGGGCTTAGACATGGAATGAACTCCCTATGCCTAAGCCAACCCATGAAACGGGCGTGCGGGCACTCAGCCGGTTGGAGAGGTAGAATGCACAAGTCGGGGATCGGCCCGATCCCCCTGCGTGCTGTCGAACCTACTGCCACAACCCTCTACCCGGTCTGATCTGAGACTAGGAATGAACTCCATATGCTTAGACTGGGGATGAACTCCGTAGGCCTATGTCAACGCATGAAATGAGCGTACAGGCGCTCAGCTGATCGGGGAGGCTGGTCGAAGAGGTAGAATCTGCAAGCCGGGGATCGACCTGATCCCTCCTCCGTGCTATCGATCCTGCAACTGGTCCTACTGCCACAACCCTCGGTCCGATCCGATCTTAGACTAGGATTGAACTCCATATGCTTAGACAGGGAATGAACTCCGTATGCCTAAGCCAACCCACGAAACGAACGTGCGGGTGCTCAGCCGATCGAACAGGTAGTATGCACAAGCCAGGGATCAGCCCGATCACCCCTGCGTAATATCGATCCTGCTACTGAAACTCTCGATCCGGTCTAATCATAGACTAGGAATGAACTCTGTATGCCTAAGTCAACCCATGAAACGAGCGTTCGGGCACTGTGCCGGTCGTAGAGGCATAATGCGCAAGCCGAGGATCGACCCGATCCCCCTCTGCGTGTTGTCAATCCCGCTACCACAACCCTCGGTTCGACTGGGGCTTAGACATGGAATGAACTCCCTATGCCTAAGCCAACCCATGAAACGGGCGTGCGGTTGCTCAACCAGTTGGAGAGGCAGAATGTGCAAGTCGGGGATCGGCCTGGTCCCCCCTGCGTGCTGCAAATCCTGCTGCCGTAACCCTCGGTCCGATCTGATCTTAGACTAGGAATGAACTCTGTATGCTTAGACTGGGGATGAACTCTGTATGCCTAAGTCAACCCACGAAATGAGCGTGCGGACACTCAGCCAACCAGAGAGGCAGGATGCATAAGCCGAGGATCGAACGGGTGGTAGGTGGGTTCAAGCACATCTTCATATTTCTGCCTTGCCAATGCCATTTTTATGGCTTGTAAATTCATACAATGGTCCCCTAAGCCTTCATGTGAAGTTTCGTGGCAAGACGACCCGTTTTCTATTTTTCACGATTTTTGAAACTTTTTGCGGTTTGGGATTTTTTAAAATTTTTTTAGAAAGAGTTTTGTCCCCAAATTTGGTAGATGTGATCCTTTTATTTTTTTTGGCATGGACAAAAAAATTCAGCAAAAAAATCGAAGTGGAGAAGATTTTGTGTCCGTTTGAAAAAAGTGTCCCCATTTCAGACACTTTAATGGCTACTGGCAGCAAACCTATAAAATCTCAAATGCTCTTTAAGGGGGTGTGAGTTCTTGAGGTTTGATGAGGGATAGGGGGCCAATATAAGGGTCAACTACCAGTACCCATCACACATCATGTGCGCACACCCCCCCGACCCCCCAATCGTCGGAACCCCCAATGCCGTCAGTTAAACACTCCAGTGATGCTCCGACGATGCTCCGGCGATGGTACCCCAGGCGAAAAAAATGCGGCACCAGCACATGCCTGAGCTCAGCATTTGCACCGTGGCTCAAACTCTTAGACTGGGAATGAACTCCGTACGCTTAGACATGGAATGAACTCTGAATGCCTAAGCCAACCCATGAAACGAGCGTGCGACCATTCAGTCGGCCTGAGAGGCAGAATGCGCAAGTCGAGGATTGGCCCGGTCCCCCTTGCATGCTACCAATCCTACTACCGCAAGCCTCAATCCGGTCTGATCTTAGACTAGGAATGAACTCTGTATGCTTAGACTGGGGATGAACTTCGCATGCCTAAGTTAACCCACGAAATGAACGTGCGGGCGCTCAGCCTGTCGGAGAGGCCGATCGAAGAGGCAGAATGCACTAGCCGAGGATCGATCTAGTCCCCCTTATGTGCTATCGATCCTACTACCACAACCCTTAGTCCGATCCGATCTTAGACTGGGAACGAACTCTGTATGCCTAAGTCAACCCACGAAATGAGCGTTCGGGAGCTAAGCCAGCCGAAGAGGCATAATGCGCAAGCTGGGGATCAGCCCGGTCCCCCTCTGCATGCTATCGGTCCCACTACCACAACCCTCGGTTTGACTAGGGCTTAGACATGGAATGAACTCCCTATTCTTAAGCCAACCCACGAAACGGGCATGCGGGCGCTCAGCCGATCGAAGAGGCAGAATGCGCAAGCTGGGGACCGGCCCAATCCCCCTTACGTGCTGTCGATCCTGCTGTTGTAACCCTCAGTCCGGTCTGATCTTAGACTGGGAATGAACTTCGTATGCCTAAGTCAACCCGCGAAAGGAGCGTACGGGCGCTCAGCCAACCGGAGAGGCAGTATGCACAAGCCGGGGACCGGTCCGGTCCCCCATTAGGTGCTGTTGATCCTGCTGTCGCAACCCTCGGTTCAGTTCGATCTTAGACTGGGAATGAACTTCGTATGCCAAAGTCAACCCCCGAAATGAGCGTTTGGGCACTGAGCTGATTGAAGAGGGATAATGCGCAACTCGGGGATCAACCTGGTCCCTTTCTGCGTGTTGTCGGTGTCGCTGCCACAGCCCTCGATCTGGCTAGGGCTTAGACATGGAATGAATTCTGTATGGCTAAGCCAACCCATGAAACGAGTGTCCGGGTGCTCAATCGGTTGGAGAGGCAGAATACGCAAGCCGGGGATCGGCTTGGTCCCCTCCTGCGTGCTGCTGGTCCTATTGCCGTAACCCTCGATCTGACTGGGGCTTAGACATGGAATGAACTCCGTATGCCTAAGCCAACCCATGAAACAAGCGTGTGGGTGCTCAACCGGTTGGAGAGGCAGAATGTTCAAGCTGGGGATTACCCCGACCCCCCTCTACGCGTTGCCGATCATGCTGCCACAACCCTCGATCCTGCTGGCGCTTAGACATGGAAAGAACTCCCTATGCCTAAGCCAACCCATGAAATGGGCGTGCGGGCGCTCAGTCGATCGAAGAGGCAGAATGTATAAGCCGAGGACCGACCCGATCCCAGCTTGCGTACTATCGATCTTGCTGCCACAACCCTCGGTCTGGTCTGATCTTAGACTAGGAATGAACTCTGTATGCCTAAGTCAACCCACGAAACGAGCGTGCAGGCGCTGAGCTGGCCGAAGAGGCATAATGCGCAAGCCAGGGATCAGCCCAATCCCCCTCAACGTGCTATCAGTCCCGCTGCCACAACCCTCGGTTCGGTTGGGGCTTAGATGTGGAATGAACTCCCTATGCCTAAGCCAACCGACGAAACGAGCATACAGGCACTCAGTCGGCCGGAGAGGCAGAATGCGCAAGCCGGGGAACGGCATGGTCCCCCCTGCGTGCTGTCGATCCTGCTGCCACAACCCTCGGATCGATTTGATCCTAGACTGGGAATGAACTCCGTATGCTTAGACTGGGAATGAACTCCGTATGCCTATGTCAAACCATGAAACGAGCGTGTGGGCGCTCATCCGATTAGAGAGGCAGAATACGTAAGCTGGGGCTCGGCTCGATCCTCCCTATGTGTTGACAATACTGCTATCGTAACCCTCGATCCGATCTGATCTTAGATTCAGAATGAACTTCATATGCTTAGACTGGCGATGAACTCTGTATGCTTAAGTTAACCCATGATACGAGCGTGCGGACGCTCAGCCAGCTAGAGAGGTAGGATGCGCAAGCCAAGGATCGAACGCGTGGTAGGTGGGTTGAAGCACATCTTCATATTTCTACCGTGCCAATGCCATTTTTATTTTTCATACAATGGTCCCCTACGCCTTCATGTGCAGTTTCTTGGCAAGATGACCTATTTTCTATTTTTCACGATTTTCAAAACTTTTTGTGGTTTGGGATTTTTTAAAATTTTTTTAGAAAGAGTTTTGTCCCCAAAATTGGTAGAGATGATTCTTCTATTTTTGTTGGCATGCACAAAAAAATTCAGCTAAAAACTGAAAGTGGAGAAGATTTTGTGTATGTTTGAAAAAAGTGTCCCCATGTTCAGACACTTTAATGGCTACTAGCAGCAAATCTATAAAATCTCAAATGCTCTTTAAGGGGGTGTCAGTTCTCGAGGTTTGATGAGGGATAGGGGGCCAATATAAGGGCCAAGTACCAGCACCCTTCTCACATCATGTGCGCACACCCCCCGGCCCCCCCAATCGTCGGAACACCCAATGTCGCCGGTTAGGCTCTCTGACGATGCGCCGACGATGGTGACCCGGGCGAAAAAAAATATAGCACCAGCACATGCCTGAGCCCAACATGTGCACCGTGGCTCAAACTCTTAGACTGGGAATGAACTCCATATGCTTAGACATGGAATGAACTCTATATGCCTAAGCCAACCCACGAAACAAGCGTGCGGGTGCTCAGTCGACCGGAGAGGCAGAATGTGCAAGCCAGGGATCGGCACGGTCCCCCTCTGTGTGCTGTCAGTCCTACTGCCACAACCCATGATCCAATTGGGGCTTAGACATGGAATGAACTCCCTATGCCTAAGCCAACCCATAAAACGGGCGTGCGGGCGCTCAGCGAGCCGAAAAGGTAGAATGCGCAAGCCGAGGATCAGCCTGGTCCCCCCTGCGTGCTGTCGATCCTACTACCGTAACCCTCGATTTGGTTTGATCTTAGACTGGGAATGAACATCATATGCATACACTGGGGATCAACTACGTATGCCAAAGTCAACCCACAAAACGAGCGTGCGGACGCTCAGCCGGTTGGAGAGGCAGAATGCGCAAGCCGGGGATCGGCCTGATCTCCCTCTGCGTCCTGTCGATCCTGCTGCTGGTCCTACTGCCACAACCCTTGATCCGATCCAATCTTAAACTGGAAATGAACTCCGTATGCCTAAGCCAACCCATGAAACAAGCGTGCGGGTGCTCAGTCAGTCGAAGAGGCAGAATGCGCAAGTCAGGGACCGACCCGGTCCCCCCTACGTGCTGTCGATCCTGCTGTCGAAACCCTCGATCCCGTCCGATCTTAGATTGGGAATGAACTCTGTATGCCTAAGTCAACCCATGAAACAAGCGTGCGGCCGCTGAACCGGTCGAAGAGGTATAATGCGCAAGTCGGGGATCGACCCGATCCCCTTATGCGTGCTGCGGGTCTCGCTGCCGCAACCCTCTGTCCGGCTGGGGCTTAGACATGGAATGAACTCCCTATGCCTAAGTCAACCCACGAAACGAGCATGCGAACGTTCAGCCGACCAGAGAGCAGGATGCGCAAGCCAAGAATCAAACGGGTGGTAGGTGGGTTCAACCACATCATCATATTTCTGCCATGCCAATGCCTTTTTTATGGCTTGCAAATTCATACAATGGTCCCCTATGCCTTCATGTGAAGTTCATGCAAGACGACCCGTTTTCTATTGTTCACGATTTTTCAAAACT
>NW_019167949.1:12868463-12890245 GCF_002303985.1 Durio zibethinus | reverse complement strand
GTAATGCATAGACTCGGGATGAACTTTGTATGCCTAAGTCAACCCATGAAACGAGCGTGCGGATGCTCAACTGAACAAAGAGGCAGGATGAGGCAGTCGGGGATCGAACGGGCAGGATGCGGCCCGATCCCCCTACGTGCTACCGATCATGTTGCTAGTCCTGCTACGGTAACCCACGGTCTGGTTCGATCTTAGACTGGGAATGAACTCCGTATGCTTAGACATGGAATGAACTCCATATGCATAAGCCAACCCATGAAATGAAGGTACAGGTGCTCAACCGACTGGAGAGGCAGAATGCATAAACTGGGGACCAACCCAGTTCACCCCTGTGTGCTGTCGATCCTGCTACCGTAACCCTCGGTCCGATTCGATCTTAGACTGGGAATGAACTCAATATACCAAAGTCAACCCATGAAACGAGCATTCGAGCGTTGAGTCGGTCGAAGAGGCATAATGCGCAAGCCAGGGATCGGCCTGGTCCCCTTCTACAGGCTATCGATCCCGCTGCCACAACCCTCGATCCGACTGGAGCTTTAGACATGGGATGAACTCCCTATGCCTAAGCCAACCCACGAAACGGACGTGCGAGCGCTCATTCGGTCGGAGAGGCAGAATACGTAAGTCAGAGATCGGCCCGGTCCCCCCTGCGTGCTGTCGATCCTGCTGTCGCAACCCTCGGTCTGGTCTGATCTTAGACTGGGAATGAACTTCGTATGCTTAGACTGGGGATGAACTCCGTATGCCTAAGTCAACCCAGGAAATGAGCATACGAGCGCTCATCCAGCCAGAGAGGCAGGCTGAAGAGGTATAATGCACAAGCCGAGGATCAGTCCGGTCCTCTCTGTATTATATCGATCCCGCTGCCAGTCCTGTTGCCACAACCCTCGGTGCGGCTGGGGCTTAGACATGGAATGAACTCCGTATGCCTAAGCCAACCCACGAAACGAGTGTACGTGCGCTTAGTTGATCAGAGAGGCAGAATGCGCAAACCAGGATCGGCCCAGTCCCCCCTGCCTGCTGCCAATCCTGTTGCTGGTCCTACTACCACAACCTTCGGTCCAATCTGATCTTATACTGGGAATGAACTCTGTAAGCTTAGATATCGAATGAACTACGTATGCCTAAGCCAACCCACGAAATGAGCGTGCGGACGCTCAGCCGACTGGAGAGGCAGAATGTGCAAGCTAGGGACCGTCCCAGTCCCCCCCTGCGTGTGGTCGATCCTGCTATCGCAACCCTCAGTCAGGTTTGATCTTAAACTAGGAATGTACTATGTATGCCTAAGTCAACCTACGAAACGAATGTGTGGGCGCTGAGCCGGTCGGAGAGGTATAATGCGCAAGTTGGGGATCGACCCAATCCCCCTTTGCTTGCTACCGGTCTCACTGCCACAACCCTTAGTTCAACTGGGGATTAGATATGGAATGAACTCTCTATGCATAAGCCAACGTACGAAATGGGCGTGCGGGCGCTCAGCCGGCCGAAAAGGTAGAATGCGTAAGTCGAGGATAGGCCCGGTCCCCCCTGCGTGCTGCTGATCCTGCTGTCGTAACCCTCGATCTGGTCTGATGTTAGACTAGGAATGAACTCCGTATGCTTAGACTGGGGATGAACTCCGTATGCTTAGATTGGGGATGAACTCCGTATGCCTAAGTCAACCCATGAAACGAGCGTGTGGATGCTCAGCCGACCAGAGAGGCAGGATGCGCAAGCCGGGGATCGAACGGGTGGTAGGTGGGTTCAAGCACATCTTCATATTTTTGCCATGCCAATGCCATTTTTATGGCTTGTAAATTCATACAATGGTCCCCTACGCATTAATGTGAAGTTTCATGGCAAGATGACCCGTTTTCTATTTTTCATGATTTTTGAAACTTTTTACTGGTTCGAGATTTTTTAAAATTTTTTAGAAAGAGTTTTGTCCCCAAATTTGGTAGAGGTGATCCTTGTATTTTTTTTGGCATGCACAAAAACATTCAGCTAAAAACTCGAAGTGGAGAAGATTTTGTGACTGTTTGAAAAAAGTGTCCCCATTTCAGACACTTTAATGGCTACTGGCAGCAAACCTATAAAATCTCAAATGCTCTTTAAGGGGGTGTGAGTTCTCAAGGTTTGATGAGGGATAGGGGGCCAATATAAGGGCCAAGTACCAGCACCCAACACACATTATGTGCGTACACCCCCCCGAGCCCCCCAATCGTCGGAACCCGCAATGCCGCCGGTTAGGCTATCCGACGATGATCCGGTGATGGTGCCCCAGGCGAAAAAAATGTAGCACCAGCAAATGCTCGAGCCTAGCATGTGGACCGTGGCTCAAACTCTTAGACTAGGAATGAACTCCGTATGCTTAGACAAGGAATGAACTCCTAATGCCTAAGCCAACCCACGAAACGAGCGTGCTGGCGCTCAGCCGGTCGGAAAGGCAGATTGTGCAAGCCTGAAAACGGCTCGATCCCCCTCTGCATGCTGCTGGTGCCTGATCCCCACTGCGTGCTATCGATCCTACTGCCACAACCCTCAGTTCGGTTTGATCTCAGACTGGGAATGAACTCCTTATGCTTAGACTGGGGATGAACTCCGTATGCCTAAGTCAACCCACAAAACGAGTGTGTGGGCGCTCAACCGACCGGAAAGGTAGAATGTGTAAGTCGAGGATCAGCTCGGTCCCCCCTGTGTTCTGCCGATCCTGCTGCTGGTCCTGCTACCACAACCCTCGGTCCGGTTGGGGCTTAGACATGGAATGAACTCCATATGCCTAAGCCAACCCATGGAACGAGCGTGCAGGCGCTCAGTCGATCGGAGAGGCAGAATGTGTAAGCCAAGGACCGGGCTGATACCCCCTACGTGCTATCGATCCTGCTGTCGTAACCCTCGGTCCGATTCGATCTTAGACTGGGAATGAACTCCGTATGCCTAAGTCAACCCACGAAATGAGCGTTCGGGCACTGAGCCGGTCGGAGAGGCATAATGCGCAAGCCAAGGATCGACCCGGTCCCCCTCTGCGTGCTCTCAATCCCGCTACCATAGCCCTCAGTCCGGCTAGGGCTTAGACATGGAATGAACTCCCTATGCCTAAGCCAACCCACAAAACGGGCGAGTGGGCACTCAGTCGGCCAGAGAGGCAGAATGCGTAAGCCAGGGATCGGCCCGGTCCCCTCAGCGTGCTACCGATCCTACTATCGCAACCCTCGATCCGGTCTGATCTTAGACTGGGAATGAACTCGGTATGCTTAGACTGGGGATGAACTCCGTTTGCTTAAGTCAACCCATGTAATGAGCGTGCGGGCACTCGGCCGATCGGAGAGGCATAATTCATAAGCTGAGGATCAACTCGGTCCACTTTTGCGTGCTGTCGATCCCGCTACCAGTCCTGCTACCACAACCCTCGACTCAGCTAGGGCTTAGACATGGAATGAACTCCGTATGCCTAAGCCAACCCACGAAACTAACGTGCAGGCACTCAGCCGGTAGGAGAGGCAGAATGTGCAAGCCGGGGATCGACCCGATCCCCCCTGTGTGCTGTCGATCCTGTTACTAGTCCTACTACCGCAACCCTCAGTCCAATCCAATATTAGACATGGAATGAACTTCGTATGCTTAGACATGGAATGAACTCCGTATGCCTAAGCTAGCCCACGAAACAAGCATGCGGGCACTCAGCCGATCGGAGAGGTAGAATGCATAAGTCGGGGACCAGCCTAATCCTCCCTGTGTGCTATCAATCCTGTTGCCGCAACCCTCAGTCCGATCTGATCTTAGACTGGGAATGAACTCCGTATGCCTAAGTCAACCCATGAAACGAGCGTGCGGGCGTTGAGCCAATCAGAGAGGCATAATGTGCAAGTCGAGGATCGGCCTGGTCCCCTTCTACGTGCTACCGGTCCCGTTGCCACAACCCTCGGTCCGACTGGGGCTTAGACATGGAATGAACTCCCTATGCCTAAGCTAACCCATGAAACGGGTGTACGGGCGCTCAGCCGACCGGAAAGGCAGAATGCGTAAGCCGGGGATCAACCCGGTCCCCCTGCGTGCTATCGATCCTACTGCCGCAACCCTCGATCCAGTCTGATCTTAGACTGGGAATGAACTTCGTTTGCTTAGACTGAGGATGAACTCCGTATGCCTAAGTCAACAAATGAAACGAGTGTGCAGGCACTCAGTCGACTAGAGAGGCAGGATGCGCAAGCCAGGGATCGAATGGGTGGTAGGTGGGTTCAAGCACATCTTTATATTTCTGCCATGCCAATGCCATTTTTATGGCTTGTAAATTCATACAATGGTCCCCTAAGTCTTCATGTGAAGTTTCGTGGCAAGACGACCCATTTTCTATTTTTCATGATTTTTAAAACTTTTTACGGTTCGGGATTTTTTAAACTTTTTTTAGAAAGAGTTTTGTCCCCAAATTTGGTAGAGGTGATCCTTGTATTTTTTTGGCATGCACAAAAAAATTCAGCTAAAAACTCAAAGTGGAGAAGATTTTGTGACCATTTGAAAAAAGTGTCTCCATTTCAGACACTTTAATGGCTACTGGCGACAAACCTATAAAATCTCAAATGCTCTTTAAGGGGGTGTGAGTTCTCAAGGTTTGATGAGGGATAGGGGGCCAATATATGGGCCAAGTGTCACACCCTGGGTGGGCACGCCAAGCAAATCAGGTGCACCAGCTGGTGAGCCAGAGGTTGAGGCCCGCAAACTAGGCATGCTGGCGGGTATCTACGCACAGAGCCTAGCATACGAGTTCAGAACGCCCGCCCAACTTGCAGGCCAGCCCGTGAGACCAAGGCCTGCATACAAGCTGCCCGCACCACATCCAGAAGGGCCCAAGGTGCTGGACACGCAAGGGAAGCTTTTGGAAGCAGGCAGGATCAGCAGCAGCATCCTGACAGATTTGGTTGACCCTGAAAATCAGGAGTTAGCATCTTGATTGATTGTAATCTGTATAATCCCATGATTTTAGCCTTTATTCTAGGGATATTGCCATTAAGTGTAAGCTGGAGCCTCAACTACAAATAGAGGGCTGCTCCTCCCTCTTTTGTACACCATCAAACACTTCTGTTTCAATGAATACAAGAGCATTTCTAGAATTCTACCTTCTTATCCTGTTTCTCTTTAACTTGCGTAATCAGCCCTTCCTGTTGTTCTAGTGCCCATACGCTTGTGTTTTAGGTTGACTTAGGCATAAAGGAGGAGATTCCAAGCCTAAGGTCGCACGGTTTCTGAGTCTAAGTTCGGAGTCTGTGACAGTTGGTATCAGAGCAAGTTTGATTCTGCGTGTTTGTGTTGTGCATGTTAGAGGAGATGGCATCCCAAAGTGATGCTGCTAACCAACAACTAGAGGCCCAGGAGCATGGCCATGGAAGAGGGAGGAAAGCCAGTTCTAGAGATATCTGGTCTACCATGGACGGTAGGCTAACCAAGGTGGAGATGACCATGGGTGACATGGAGGAGAAGCTTGAAAGGGTAGAGACTCACATTGCATCGCTAGACTCTATAGGGGAGGAGATCCAAAGTGAGCTACAAGCTGCTCTCAACAAAGGCTTGCACGTGTTCACCCAAAAGAATTAGACCTTGGAGGCTGAAGTGCTGATCTTGTGCGATGGCATGCAGGCCATGCGCCAGCGGATGGAGGAGCTTACTAGTGAGCTCGTTGCTTGCAAGACTGCCATTGGGAATGGCATGTTTGCTGGAGTGTCCAAGTCTAGATTGGATGTCCCTAAGCCTAAAGAGTTCAAGGGGACTAGGGTGGCCAAGGAAGTAGATAACTACCTTTGGGGTATGGAGCAATACTTCCAGGCCATGGGCATGCAAGACGAGGCGATAAAGGTAAGCACTGCTGTTATGTATCTCACTGATGTAGCCTTATTGTGGTAGAGGCACAAGTGTAATGATGTCAGGCATGGGAGCACCAAGATTGGAACCTAGGCAGAGTTCCAAAAGGAGTTCAGAGAATAATTTTACCCGGAGTATGTCGATGATGAGGCGCGGGCAAAGTTGCACAGGCTGAGCCAGCAAGGGGACATAAGGGAGTATGTCTAGAAATTCTCTGAACTGATGCTACAGATCTCGAATCTAGGTGAGAAGGACACCTTATTTGCTTTCATGGATAGGCTGAAGCCATGGGTGAAGCATGAGCTACAAAGGAGAGGAGTTCATGACTTCGCTAAGGCCATGACTACTACCGAGGCCTTGATAGAGTTCAAGCCTCTGAACAAGTTTGAGTCTACCAAGCCCAAGGGTAAGGGCAGGGACAATAGGGACTGGAAGAAATAGTCCAAGGGGAAGGACCATGACCAGGAGTCCAAGGATGGGGACCGAGATCGTTCAACCAAGGATGACGAGAGGAAGCCACCAGCAAGCAAGTGGAAAGCAAAGGGGGACCGAGAGCCACTAGCATGCTACCAATGTGGAGGGAGCCACATAGCGTGCAATTGCCCACTGAAGGGCAAGCTGGCTGCTATAGACAAGGAGTCTAACAAGGAGCCAGAATTAACGGTAGCAAAGCTTGGGTCGTTGGTGCTTAATACTGTCCAAAGTAAGGGGAGCCGCAAGCCAAAAGGTTTGATGTTTATGGATTTAATGGTTACGGGTCAGAAGGTGAGCGCACTAGTGGACACAAGTGCCTCATATCTTTTTATTTCAGGTGATAGAGCCCGAAAGCTCAGACTAAAGGTGCAGAAAGGGACTGGTACCATCAAAATGGTGAACTCCAATGAAGTTCCAGCCATTGGAGTAGCACGGGGAGTAGAGTTGCAGCTTAGAGATTAGAAAGGCAAGGAGACCATTAAGGTAATACTCCTTGATGACTATGAGTTTATGATTGGGTTGGATTTCCTTGTTCAGATTAATGCCCTCATTGTGCCTTTTGCAGATTGTGTTTGCATCTTGGATGCACGGTGCCAATGCCTAGTGCCATTGAGGAGAGGGTCTGGAGTTGGGTCGCGGGTGGTGTTAGCCATCCAATTTGCCAAGGCAGTAAACAGACAAGAAGACACCTTCTTGGCAGCCCTGAAATATGATGAGCCAAGGGAGAAGAAGATCGAGTCACCCTTGAAGGTGCTAAAGACCTTTAATGATGTGATGCCCGTAAAGCTACCTAGCAAGCTACCACCTAAGAGAGAGATAGACCATAAGATCGAGCTGGTGTTCGAGGCCAAGCCACCAGCTAGAGCCCCTTACCGAATGTTTCCACTAAAGTTGGAGGAGTTGAGGAAGCAGCTCAAAGAGTTAGTTGATGCTGGCTTCATCAGGCCATCGAAGGCACCATGATGGGTTGTTACGGCTGTGCATAGACTATCGAGCTTTGAACAAGCTGACCATCAAGAACAAGTACCCCATCCCACTCATTACAGACTTGTTCGATCAACTTGGGAGCGTAAGGTGGTTCACCAAGCTGGATTTGAGGTCAGGCTACTATCAAGTCAGGATCACAGAGCGAGATGAGCCAAAGACAGCATTTGTCACTCGATATGGTTCGTATGAGTTCTTGGTGATGCCTTTTGGACTCACGAATGCCCCAGCAACATTCTGCACCCTTATGAACAAGGTACTTTAGTCATTCCTTGATCGGTTTGTTGTGGTTTATTTGGATGACATTATGATCTATAGCCAGACTTTGAGAGAGCATGTAGACCACTTGAGACAGGTGTTTGAGGTGTTGAGGGCGCACAAGTTGTTTGTCAAGAGGGAGAAGTGCTCATTCACCCAGCAGGAGATCCCGTTCCTTGGCCACATAGTGGGAAATGGCAGGATACGCATGGATGAAGGCAAGATACATACCATCCTGGAATGGCAACCGCCAGCCAAGGTCACTGAGTTGAGATCATTCCTTGGGCTGGTCAACTACTACAGGCGCTTCATCAAAGGTCACTCAGCAATAGCCATGCCATTGATTAACTTGCTCAAGAAAGGGAAAGCATGGGAGTAGAGCAAGGTGCTAGGAAGCCTTTGACAGGTTGAAGTGGGCTGTGACCGAAGAGCCAGTCTTGGCCTTGCCAGACCATGCCAAGCTGTATGAGGTGCATATGGATGCATCAGACTTTGCCATAGGGGGCGTGTTGATGCAGGAGGGACATCCAGTTGTGTTCGAGAGTAGGAAGCTAAACGAGACTGAGCACAGTACACGGTCCAAGAGAAGGAGATGACTGTAGTGGTGCACTGCTTGCACACTTGGTGCCATTACCTATTGGGGTCGAGGTTCATGGTTAGGACGAACAATGTGGTGACCAACTACTTCAGACGTAGAAGAAGCTGTCCCCCAAGCAGACGAGATGGCAAGATTTTCTTGCGAAATTTGATTTCCAGATGGAGTACAAGCCGGGGCGGGCGAACCTAGTGGCAGATGCCCTGAGCAAGAAGGCTAACCTTGTTGCCATTAGCAAATCAGAGGGGTCACTGGTGCGCGCATCAAGGAGGGACTTGTGCATGATCCTACAGCTAAGGCTTTGATGGAGTACGCCCAGCAAGGTAAGACTAGGTAGTTTTGGTTGCAGGATGGCTTGCTGTACACCAGGGGCAGTAGACTATTTGTGCCATAGCACAGGAAGCTCCGCAAGGAAGTTTTGCAAGAATGCCATGATTCAAGGTGGGCTGGACACCCCGGAGTGAGCCGTACCTTGGCACTGATCGAGGACCGGTACTACTGGCCGCACATGAGGGATGATGTAGAGGCCTATGTGAAGACTTGTCTTGTGTGCCAATATGACAAGGTGGAGCTCAAGAAACCAGACGGTCTCTTGGAGCCATTGCCAGTGCCAGAACGACCATGGGAGAGTGTTTCTCTGGACTTTATAGTTGGTCTACCCAAAGCAAAAGGGTTTGGAAACATCATGGTAGTTGTGGACAGGTTTTCCAAGTATGGAATCTTCATTCCAGCAACCAATGAGTGCCTAGTCGAGGAGGTAGCTTGATTGTTCCTGAAGAACATGGTTAAGTACTAGGAGTGCCGAGGACCATTGTTAGTGATCGGGACGGGCGTTTCACGAGCAGGTTCTGGACTGAGTTGTTCAAGCTGTTGGGGTCAGACTTGAACTTTTCCACCAGCATGCATCCGCAGACCGATGGGCAGACAGAACGAGTGAATGGACTATTGGAGGTCTACCTTAGGCACTATGTGAGTGCCACACAAAGGGACTGGCCAAAGCTGCTAGATATTGCACAGTTTTTCTACAACTTGCAAAGGAGCGAGGTAACGAACCAGAGCCCATTTGAGGTTGTGACAGGGCAACAACCGCTAACACCCGGTTCGATTGCTGCAGGTTATACAGGGTCGAATCCAGTAGCATACAAGTTTGCCAAGGCATGGCAGGAGCAAACTAACTTGGCCAGAGTTTGTCTACACAAGGCGGCTAAGAGGTCGAAGAAGTGGGCAGACCAGAATAGTAGGACGTGCAAGTTCCAGGTTGGAGACTTGGTGTTAGTGAAGCTGCATCCCATTATGCGCCATATGGGGCTACACAAAAGCCTAGTCCAGAGGTATGAGGGACCTTTCTGAGTAGTCAAGAGGGTAGGCAAGGTTGCCTACAAGCTGGATATGCCACCCAAGCTGAGGGTACACCCGATGTTCCATGTGAGCATGCTCAAGCCGTTCCATAAGGATGAAGGAGATCCAGGATGGGTAGAGTCAAAGCATGTCCCATTGGGAGCAAGGGCCTCATATGAGAAGGAGGTCCACAGCATCATAGCTAACCAGGAGGTGAGACGGAAGAACTATCAGCCAAGACAAGAGTACTTGGTGAGCTGGAAGGGACTTCCAGATAGTGAGGCGAGTTGGGAACCAACAGATGACTTATGGTAGTTTGGGGACTAGATCAGGCAGTACCATACAGAAGATGTAATGAGGGCATTGCACAATCAGGTGAGGGAGAATGTCATTCTTTGGGCGGGCGCGCTAGGCACATCAGGTGCACCAGTAGGTGGGCCAGACGTTGAGGCCCGCAGACTAGGCGTGCTGGCGGGTATCTGCGTGCAAAGCCTAGCAAACGAGTTCAGAATGCCTGCCCAACTTGCAGGTCAGCCCCTGAGACCAAGGCTTGGCATAGAAGCTGCCCGCACCACATCCAGAAGGGCCCAAGGTACTGGACACGCAAGGGAAGCTTCTGGAAGCAGGCAGGATCAGCAGTAGCATCTTGGCAGATTTGGTTGACCCTAAAAATCAAGAGTTAGCATCCTGATTGATTGTAATCTATATAATCCCATGATTTTAGCCTTTATTCTAGGGATATTACCATTAAGTGTAAGCTGGCGTCTCAACTATAAATACAGGGCTGCTCCTCCCTCATTTGTACACCATCAAACACTTCCGTTTCAGTGAATACAAGAGCATTTCTAGAATTCTGCCTTCTTATCTTGTTTCTCTTTAACTTGCATAATCAGCCCTTCCCGTTGTTCTAGTGCCCGTACGCTTGTGTTTTAGGCTGACTTAGGCAAAAAAGAGGAGATTCCAAGCCTAAGGCCGCACGGTTTCTAAGTCTAAGGTCGGAGCCCATGACACAAGTACTAGCACCCATCACACATCATGTGCGCACACCCTCCGACCCCCCTAATCGCCGAAACCCCCAATGCTTAGATTGAGGATGAACTCCATATGCTTAGACTGGGAATGAACTCCATATGCCTAAGTCAACCCACGAAATGAGCGTGTGGGCACTCAGTCGGTCGGAGAGGCTAGCCGGAGAGGTATAATGTGCAAGCCGAGGATCAGCTCGGTCCCCCTCTGCGTGCTGTCGATCCGCTGTCGATCCTGCTACCTCAACCCTCAGTTCGACTGGGGCTTAGATATGGAATGAACTTCGTATGCCTAAGCCAACCCATGAAACGAGCGTGCGGGCGCTCAGCTGACCGAAGAGGCAGAATACGCAAGCCAGGGATCAGCCCGATCCCTCCTGCGAGCTGTTGATCCTACTGCCGCAACCCTCGGTCCGATCTGATCTTAGACTAGGAATGAACTACGTATGCCTAAGTCAACCCACGAAATGAGTTTGCGGGCGCTGAACCGATCGGAGAGGCATAATCGTAAGTCAGGGATCAACCCGGTCCACTTCTGCATGCTGCCGATCCCGCTGCCACAACCCTCAGTCTGGCTGGGGCTTAGACATGGAATGAACTCCCTATGCCTAAGCCAACCCACGAAACGGGCGTATGGGTGCTCAACTGACTGGAGAGGTAGAATGCGCAAGCTGGGGATCGACTCGAACCCCCCTACGTGCTGTCGATCCTTCTGTCGCAACCCTCTATCCGGTTCGATCTTAGATTGGGAATGAACTCCGTATGCTTAGACTAGTGATGAACTCCGTATGCCTAAGCCAACCCACAAAACGAGCGTGCGGGCGCTCAGCCGACCACAGAGGCAGGTGCGTAAGTCCGGGCGATCGAAACGGTGGTAGGTGGGTGCAAGCAAATCTTCATATGTCTCTACCATAGCCAATGGCCCATTTTATGGGCTTGTAGAGTTCATTACAATGGTCCCCTGAACGCCTTCATGCTGAAGTTTTCGTGGCAAGAGACCCGTTTTCTATTTTTCATGAGTTTTGAAACTTTTTGCGGTCGGGATTTTTAAAAATTTTTTTAGAAAGAGTTTTGTCCCCAAACTTGGTAGAGCTGATCCTTGTATTTTTGTTGGCATGCCATAAAACAGTCAGCTTAAAACTCGAAGTTGGACAAGATTTTCTGACTGGTTGGTGAAAAAAAGTATTCCCCATTTCAGACACTTTAATGGCTACTATGCAGCAAACCTATAAAATCCTTCAAATGCCTCTTTAAGTGGTGGTGAGTTCCCGAGGTTTGATGAGGGATAGGGGGCCAATATAAGGGCCAAGTACCAGCACCCATCGCACATCATGTGTGCACACCCCCGGCCCCCAATCGTCGAAACCCTCAATGCCATCGGCTAGGCTCTCCAGCGATGCTCCGATGATGGTGCCCCGAGTGAAAAAAATGCGGCACCAGCACATGCCCAAGCCCAGCATGTGCACTGTGGCTCAAAATCTTAGACTAGGAATGAACTCCGTATGCTTAGACATGGAATGAACTCCGTATGCCTAAGCCAACCTACGAAACGAGCATACGGGCACTCAGCTAGCCAGAGAGGCAGAATGCTCAAGCCGGGGACTGGCCCGGTCCCCCCCTACGTGCTGTCGATCCTGTTGCCGTAACCCTTATTTTGGTCTGATCTTAGACTGGGAATGAACTCCATATGCATAAGTCAACCCACGAAACTAGCATACGGGCGTTGAGTCAGTCGAAGAGGCATAATATGAAAGTTGAGGATCAGCTCGGTCCCCCTCTGTGTGCTGACGGTCTGGCTGCCACATCCCTCGGTCCGACTAGGGCTTAGACATGGAATGAACTCCCTATGCCCAAGCCAACCCACGAAATGGGCGTGCGGGCGCTCAGTCGACCAAAGAGGTAGAATGCGCAAGCCGGGGATCGGCCCAGTCCCCCTATGTTCTGTCGATCCTACTGCTGCAACACTCAGTCCGGTCCGATCTTAGACTGGGAATGAGCTTCGTATGCTTAGACTGAGGATGAACTCTGTATGCCTAAGTCAACCATGAAATGAGCGTTCGGGCGCTCAGTCGACTGGAGAGCCATAATGCGCAAGCCGAGGATCAACCCGATCCCCCTCTGCATGCTACTGATACAACCCTCGGTCTGGCTAGGGCTTAGACATGGAATGAACTCCCTATGCCTAAGCCAACCCACGAAATAGGCGTGTGGGCACTCAGCCGGCCAGAGAGGCAGAATTTGCAAGCTGGGGACCGGCTTGATCCCCCCTGCGTGCTGCCAATCCTGCTGTCACAACCCACAGTCCGGTCTGATCTTAGACTGGGAATGAACTCTGTATGCTTAGACTGGGGATGAACTCCGTATTTCTAAGTCAACCCATGAAACGAACGTGCAGGCGCCCAGCCGACCGGAGAGGCATAATGCGTAAGCTGAAGATTAGCCCGGTCCCCCTCTGCGTGCTGCCACAACCCTCGGTCTGGCTGGGGTTAGACATGGAGTGAACTACGTATGCCTAAGCCAACCCACAAAATGAGCGTGCGAGCGCTCAGTCGGCCGGAGAGGCAGAATGCAAAAGTCGATGATCGGCCCAGTCCCCCCTGTGTGCTACCGATCCTGCTACTGGTATTGCTGTCACAACCCTCAGTCCGATCCGATCTTAGACTGGGAATGAATTCCGTATGCTTAGACATGGAATGAACTCCGTATGCCTAAGCCAACCCACGAAATGAGCGTGCGGGAACTCAGTCGATTGGAGAGGTAGAATGCGCAAGTCGGGGACCGGCCCAATCCCCCCTGCGTGTTGTCGACCCTGCTACCGCAACCCTCGGTCAGGTCTAATCTTAGACTGGGAATGAACTTCGTATGCCTAACTCAACCTAGGAAACGAGCGTGCGAGCATTTAGCCGGCTGGAGAGGCATAATGCGCAAGTCGGGGATCGACCCGGTCGCCTTCTGCATGCCGTCGACCCTGCTGCCACAACCCTCAGTCTGGCTGGGGCTTAGACATGGAATGAACTCCCTATGCCTAAGCCAACCTACGAAACGGGCGTGCGGGCGCTCAACCGACCGAAGAGGTAGAATGTGCAAGCCGAGGATCGGCCCAGTCCCCCCTGTAGGCTATCGATCCTACTGTTGCAACCCTCAGTCCAATCCGATCTTAGACTGGGAATGAAATCCATATGCTTAGACTGGGGATGAACTCTGTATGCCTAAGTCAACACACGAAACGAGCGTCCGAGGGCTCAACCGATCGGAGAGGCATAATGCGTAAGCCGAGGATCAATCCGGTCCCCCTTCTGTGTGCTGCCGATCCCGCTACCGATCCTGCTACCACAACCCTCGGTCTGACTGCCACAACCCTCGGTCTGGTTGGGGCTTAGACTTGGAATGAACTCCCTATGCCTAAGCCAACCCACGAAACGGGCGTGCGGGCACTCAGCCGGTCGGAGAGGCAGAATTTACAAGTCGGGGACCAGCTTGATCCCCCCTGCGTGCTGTTGATCCTGCTATCGCAGCCCTCGGTCCGATCTAATCTTAGACTGGGAATGAACTCTGTATGCTTAGACTGGGGATGAACTCTGCATTTCTAGGTCAACCCACGAAACGTGCGTGCGGGCGCTCAGCCGACCGGAGAGGCATAATGCGTAAGCCGAGGATCAGCCCGATCCCCTCTACGTGTTGCCACAACCCTCAGTCCGGTGGGGCTTAGACCTGGAATGAACTCTGTATGCCTAAGCCAACCCACAAAATGAGCGTGCGGGCGCTCAGCGGACCGGAAAGGCAAAATGCAAAAGCCGGGGATCGGCCCAGTCCCCCCCTGTGTGCTATCGATCCTGCTGCTGGTATTGCTGTCACAACCCTTGGTCCGATCCGATCTTAGACTGGGAATGAACTCCGTATGCTTAGACATGGAATGAACTACGTATGCCGAAGCCAACCCACGAAACGAGCGTGCGGGTGCTCAATCGACCGGAGAGGTAGAATGCGTAAGCCGGGGACAGGCCCAATCCCCCCTACGTGCTGTCAATCTTGCTACGTCAATCCCCAGTCTGGTCTGATCTTAGACTGGGAATGAACTTCGTATGCCTAACTCAACCCATGAAACGAGCGTGCGGGCGCTGAGCCGGTCGAAGAGGCATAATACGCAAGCCAGGGATAGACCCAGTCCCCCTCTGCGTGCCACCGGCCCCGCTGCCACAACCCTCAGTCTGGCTAGGGCTTAGACATGGAATGAACTCCCTATGCCTAAGGCAACCCAGGAAACGGGCGTGTGGGCACTCAGCCTATCGGAGAGGCAGAATGCGTAAACCAGGGATCGACTCGGTCCCTCCTGCGTGCTGTCGATCCTGCTGCTGCAACCCTCGGTTCGGTTCGATCTTAGATTGTAAATGAACTCCATATGCTTAGACTGGGTATGAACTCCGTATGCCTAAGTCAACCCACGAAATGAGCATGCGGGCGCTCAGTCGATCGTAAAGGCAGAATGCACAAGCTAGGGATCGGCCTGGTCCCCCCTACGTGCTGCAGATCCTGCTGCTGGTCCTGCTATCGTAACCTTCGGTCTGGTCTGATCTTAGACTAGGAATGAATTCCTTATGCTTAGACATTGAATGAACTCCGTATACCTAAGCCAACCCACGAAACGAGGGTGCGAGCTCTCAGTCGGTCGGAGAGGCAGAATGTGCAAGTCAGGGACTGGCCCGATCCCCCTCTACGTGCTGTCGATCCTGCTACTGTAACCCTCGAACCGGTCTAATCTTAGACTGGGAATGAAGTTCATATGCCTAACTCAACCCATGAAAAGAGCTTGTGGGCGTTGAGTTCGTCGGAGAGGCATAATGCGCAAGCCAGGGATCGACCCGATCCCCCACTGTGTGCAGCCGGTCCCGCTGCCACAACCCTCAGTCTGATTGGGTATTAGACATGGAATGAACTCCCTATGCCTAAGCCAACCCACGAAACGGGCGTACGGGCCTGGTCCCCCCTATGTGCTATCGATCCTGCTGTCGTAACCCTTGGTCTGATCCGATCTTAGATTGGGAATGAACTCCATATGCTTAGATTGGGGATGAACTCTGTATGCCTAAGTCAACCCATGAAACGAGCGTGCGGACGCTCAGCCGACCAGAGAGACAGGATGAGCAAGTCAGGGATCGAACGGGTGATAGGTGGGTTCAAGCACATCTTCATATTTCTGCCATGCCAATGCCATTTTTATGGCTTGTAAATTCATAAAATGGTCCCCTAAGCCTTCATGTGAAGTTTCACGGCAAGACGACCCATTTTCTATTTTTCACGATTTTTGAAACTTTTTACGGTTTGGGATTTTTTAAATTTTTTTTAGAAAGGGTTTTGTCCCCAATTTTGGTAGAGGTGATCCTTGTATTTTTGTTGGCATGCCCGAAAAAATTCAGCTACGAACTCAAAGAGGAGAAGATTCTGTGACCATTTGAAAAAGTGTCCCCATTTCAGACACTTTAATGGCTACTGGCAGCAAACCTATAAAATCTCAAATGCTCTTTAAGGGGGTGTGAGTTCTTGAGCTTTGAGGAGGGATAAGGGGGCCAATATAAGGCCCAAGTACCAGCACCCATCGCACATCATGTGTGCACACCCCCTGGCCCCCCCAATCGCCAGAACCCCCAATGCCACCGATTAGGCTCTCCGGTGATGCTCCGACAATGCTCTGGCAATGGTGCCCCGGGTGAAAAAAATGTGACAACAGCACATGCTCGAGCCCAACATGTGCACCGTGGCTCAAAATCTTAGATGGGAATGAACTCCGTATGCTTAGACATGGAATGAACTCCGTATGCCTAACCTAACCCACGAAACGAGCGTGCGGGCGCTCAGCCAGCCGGAGAGGCAGAATGCGTAAGCCGGGGATCGACCCGGTCCCCTCCTATGTGCTGTCAATCCTGCTGCCACAACCCTCAGTCCGATTTGATCTTAGACTGGGAATGAACTCCGTATGCATAAGTCAACCCACGAAACGAGCGTACGGGCACTGAGCCGACCGAAGAGGCATAATGCGCAAGCCGGGGAATGACTTGGTCCCCCTCTGCATGCTATCGGTCCCACTGCTACAACCCTCACCCCGACTGGGGCTTAGACATGGAATGAACTCCCTATGCCTAAGCCAACCCACGAAACGGGCGTGCGGGGGCTCAACTGGCAAAAGGGTAGAATGCGCAAGCCAGGGATCGACCCGGTCCCCCTTGCGTGCTACCGATCCTGCTGTCGCAACCCTCTGTCCGATTTGATCTTAGACTGGGAATGAACTCCATATGCTTAGACTAGGGATGAACTCCGTATGCCTAAGTCAACCCATGAAACGAGCGTGCGGACGTTCAGCCGACCAGAGAGGCAGGATGCGTAAGCCGCGGATCGAACGGGTGGTAGGTGGGTTCAAGCACATCTTCATATTTCTATCGTGCCAATGCCATTTTTATGGCTTGTAAATTGATACAATGGTCCCCTAAGCCTTCATGTGAAGTTTCGTGGCAAGACAACCCGTTTTCTATTTTTCACGATTTTTGAAACTTTTTGCTGTTCAGGATTTTTTAAAATTTTTTTAGAAATGGTTTTGTCCCCAACTTTGGTAGAGGTGATCCTTGTATTTTTGTTGGCATGCACAAAAAAATTTAGCTAAGGACTCGAAGTGGAGAAGATTTTGCAACCGTTTGAAAAAAGTGTCCCAATTTCATACACTGTAATGGCTACTGGCAGCAAACCTATAAAATCTCAAATGCTCTTTAAAGGGGTGAAAGTTCTCGAGGTTTGATGAGGGATAGGGGGCCAATATAAGGGCCAAGTACCAGCACCCATCGCACATCATGTGTGCACACCCCCCGGCCCCCCAATCGTCGGAACCCCTAATGTCGTCGGTTAGGCTCTCCGGTAATGCTCCAGTGATGCTCCGGTGATCGTGCCCCGGGCAAAAAAAAATACGGCACCAGCACATGCCCGAGCCCAGCATGTGCACCATGGCTAAAAATCTTAGGCTGGGAATGAACCCTGTATGCCTAAGCCAACCTACAAAACATGCGTGCGGGCGCTCAGTCGGTCAGAGAGGTAGAATGCTCAAGCCGAGGATCGGTCTGGTTCCCCCTGCGTGCTGCCGATCCTATTGCTGCAACCCTCGGTCCGGTCCGATCTTAGACTTGGAATGAACTCTGTATGCTTAGACTGGGGATGAACTCCGTATGCCTAAGTCAACCCATGAAGCGAGCGTACGGGCGCTCAGTCGACCAGAGAGGCCGGTCGAAGAGGCATAGTACGTAAGCCGAGGATCAGCTCGGTCCCCCTCTGCGTGCTGTCAATCCCACTATCGGTCCTGCTGCCACAACCCTCGGTCTGGTAGGGGCTTAGACATGGAATGAACTCCCTATGCCTAAGCCAACCCACGAAACGGGCGTGCGAGCACTCAGCCGACCGGAGAGGCAGAATGCGTAAGCCGGGGATTGGCCCGGTCCCCCCTGCATGCTGCCGATCCTGCTGTCACAACCCTCGATCCGGTTTGATCTTAGACTAGGAATGAACTCCGTATGCTTAGACTGGGGATGAACTCCGTATGCCTAAGTCAACCCACGAAACGAGCGTGCGGGCATTCAGCCGGTCGAAGAGGCTGGTCGAAGAGGCATAATGCGTAAGCTGGGGATCAGCTCGGTCTTCCTCTGCGTGCTGCCACAACCCTCGATCCGACTGGAGCTTAGACATGGAATGAACTTCGTATGCCTGAACCAACCCACGAAACAAGCGTGCGTGCGCTCAGCCAACTGGAGAGATAGATTACGCAAGCCGGGGATCGACCCGATCTCCCCTTGCGTGCTGTCGATCCTGCTGTTGGTATTGCTGCCACAACCCTCGGTCTGATGCAATCTTAGACAGGCAATTAACTCTATATGCTTAGACATGGAATGAACTCTGTATGCCTAAGCCAACACACGAAACGAGCGTGCGGGCACTCAGCCTATCAGAGAGGTAAAATACGTAAGCCGGGGACCGACCCGGTCCCCCCTGCATGCTGTCGATCCTGCTATCGCAACCCTCGATTCGGTTTGATCTTAGATTGGGAATGAACTCCGTATGCCTAAGTCAACCCACGAAATGAGTGTGCAGGCGCTGAGCCGACCGGAGAGGCATAATGAGCAAGCCGGGGATCGGCCTGATCCCTCTCTGCGTGATGCCGATCCTACTGCCACAACCCTCGGTCTGGCTGGGGCTTAGACATGGAATGAACTCCCTATGCCTAAGCCAGCCCATAAAATGGGCGTGCGGGTACTCAACCGGCCAGAAAGGCAGAATGCGCAAGCTGAGGATAGGTCTGGTCCCCCCAACGTCCTATCGATCCTACTACGGTAACCCTCGATCCGGTCTGATCTTAGACTGGGAATGAACTCGATATGCTTAGACTGGGGATGAACTCCGTATGCCTAAGTCAACCCATGAAACGAGTGTGCGGGCGCTCAACCGATGAGAGAGGTAGGATGCGCAAGCCGGGGATCGAATGGGTGGTAGGTGGGTTCGAGTACATCTTCATATTTCTACCATGCCAATGCCATTTTTATGGCTTGTAAATTCATACAATGGTCCCCTAAGCCTTCATGTGAAGTTTCGTGGCAAGACGATCCGTTTTCTATTTTTCATAATTTTTGAAACTTTTTACGGTTCGGGATTTTTCAAAATTTTTTCAAAAAGTGTTTTGTCCCCAAATTTGGTAGAGGTGATCCTTGTATTTTTGTTAGCATGCACAAAAATATTCAGCTAAAAACTTGAAGTGGAGAAGATTTTGTGATCGTTTGAAAAAAAATGTCCCCATTTCAGACACTTTGAATGGCTACTGGCAGCAAACCTATAAAATCTCAAATGCTCTTTAAGGGGGTGTGAGTTCTCAAGGTTTGTTGAGGGATAGGGGGCCAATATAATGACCAAGTACCAGAACCCATCACACATGATTTGCGCACACCCCTCCGGCCTGCCCAATTGTCGGAACCCCCAATGTCGCCGGTTAGGCTCTCCGGCGATGCTCTGACGATGCTGCCCATGCGAAAAAAATGTGGCACCAGCACATGCCTGAGCCCAGCATGTGCACCGTGGCTCAAAATCTTAGACTAGGAATGAACTCTGTATGCTTAGACATGGAATGAACTCCGTATGCCTAAGCCAACCCACGAAATGAGCGTGCAAGAGCTCAATCGGTCGGAGAGGCAGAATGCGCAAGCTGGGGATCAGCCCGATCCCCCCCACAAGCTATCGATCCTAATGCCACAACCCTCGATCCAGTCTGATCTTAGACTTGGAATGAACTCCCTATGCTTAGACTGGGGATGAACTCCGTATGCCTAAGTCAACCCATGAAACGAGCGTACGGGTGCTGAGCCGACCGAAGAGGCATAATGTGCAAGCTGGGGATCGGCCCGATCCCCCTCTACATGCTGTCGGTCCTGCTACCAAAACCTTCGGTCCGACTGGGGCTTAGACATGGAATGAACTCCCTATGGCTAAGCCTACCCACGAAATGGGCGCGCGGGCGCTCAGCTGGCCGGAGAGGCAGAATGGGCAATCGGGGATCGACCCGGTCCCCCCTATGTGCTGTCGATCCCGCTGCCATAGCCCTCGGTCTGACTGGGGCTTAGACATGGAATGAAATCCCTATGCCTAAGCCAACCCATAAAATGGGCAGGCAGAGCGCTCAGACGGTCGAAGAGGCAGAATGCGCAAAGGAGGGATCGACCTGATCACTCCTGCGTGCTGCCGATCCTGCTGTTGCAACCCTCAGTCCGATCGGATCTTAGACTGGGAATGAACTCCGTATGCTTAGATTGGGGATGAACTTTGTATGCCTAAGTCAACCCATGAAACGAGCGTGTGGGCACTCAGTCGACTGGAGAGGTTGGTCGGAGAGGCATAAGGCACAAATCGGGGATCAGCTCGTTCCCTTTCTGCGTGCTGCCAATCCCGTTGTTGGTTCTGCTGCCAATCCCGTTGTGGTTCTACTGCCACAACCCTCGGTCCGGCTGGGGCTTAGACATAGAATGAACTCCGTATGCCTAAGCCTACCCATGAAATGAGTGTGCGGGTGCTCAATCGGTCGGAGAGGTAGAATGTGCAAGCCGAGGACCGGCCCGATCCCTCATTGCATGCTGTAGATCCTGTTGTTGGTCCTGCTACCGCAACCCTCAGTTCAATCCAATCTTAGACTAGGAATGAACTCCGTATGCTTAGACATGGAATGAACTCCGTATACCTAAGCCAACCCATGAAACGAGCGTGTCGGTGCTCAGCCGATCGAAGAGGCAGAATGCGTAAGCCAGGGATTGGCCCGATCCCCTCCTACGTGCTATCGATCCTACTGCCGCAACCCTCGGTCCGGTCTGATGTTAGACTATGAATGAATTTCGTATGCCTAAGTCAACCCATGAAGCGAGCGTACGGGCGTTGAGCCAGCCGGAGAGGCATAATGTGCAAGCCGGGGATCGGCCCGGTCCCCCTCTGTGTGCTATCGATCCCGCTGCCACAACCCTCGGTCTGACTAGGGCTTAGACATGGAATGAACTCCCTGTGCCTAAGCCAACCCATGAAACGGGCGTGCGGGCGCTCGGCTGATCGAAGAGGCAGAATGCGCAAGCCGGGGATCGGTCTGACCCCCTTACGTGCTGTCGATCCTGTTGTTGGTCCTACTGCTGCAACCCTCAATCTAGTCTGATCTTAGAATGGGAATGAACTCCATATGCTTAGGCATGGAATGAACTCTGTATGCCTAAGCCAACCCATGAAACGAGCGTGCGGGCGTTGAGCCGACTGAAAAGGCATAATACGTAAATCGAGGATCGGTCTGGTCCACCTCTGTGTGCTGTCGAACCCGCTGCCACAACCCTCGGTCCAGTTGGGGCTTAGACATGGAATGAACTTCCGTATGCCTAAGCCAACCCATGAAACGAGCGTGTGGGCGCTCAGCCCGCCGGAGAGGCAGAATACGCAAGCCGGGGATCGACCCGGTCCCCCTTTGCGTACTGTCGGTCCTGCTGTCACAACCCTCAGTCCGGTTGGGGCTTAGACATGGAATGAACTCCCTATGCCTAAGCCAACCCATTAAACGGGCGTGCGGGCGCTCAGTCGGTCGGAGAGGTAAAATGCATAAGTCGAGGATCGACCCAGTCCCCCCTGCGTGCTGTCGATCCTACTGTCGCAACCCTCGGTCCGATCCGATCTTAGATTGGGAATGAACTCCATATGCTTACATTGGGGATTAACTCCGTATGCCTAAGTCAACC
>NW_019167949.1:12827705-12867463 GCF_002303985.1 Durio zibethinus | reverse complement strand
GACATGGAATGAACTCCCTATGCCTAAGCCAACCACGAAACGGGCGTGCGACTGCGCTCAACCCGATCGAGAGAGCAGAATGCGCAAGTCGGGGATTGACCTGATCCCCCCTGCATGCTACTGATCCTGCTGCCGCAACCCTTGTTCGGTCTGATCTTAGACTAGGAATGAACTCTGTGTGCTTAGATTGGGGATGAACTTCGTATGCCTAAGTCAACCCACGAAACGAGTGTGCGGGCACTCAGTCGACCGGAGAGGTCGGCCTGAGAGGCATAATGCGCAAGTCGGGGATCAGCCCGATCCCCCTCTGCGTGCTGCTGATCCCGCTGTCGGTCCTATTGCTAGAACCCTCGGTCCGGCTAGGGCTTAGACATGGAGTGAACTCCGTATGCCTAAGCCAACCCACGAAACGAGTGTGCGAGCGCTCGGCCAGCCGGAGAGGCAAAATGCGTAAGCCGAGGATTCGTCTGATCCTCTCCTGCATGCTGCCAATCCTGCTGCTGGTCCTGCTACCGCAACCTTCGGTCCGATTCGACCTTAGACGGGGAATGAACTCCGTATGCTTACACATGGAATGAACTCTGTATGCCTAAGCCAACCCATGAAATGAGCGTGCAGGCGCTCAACCGGTTGGAAAGGTAGAATGCACAAGCCGAGGATCAGCCCGGTCCCCCTTGCGTGCTGTCGATTCTGCTACTGCAACCTAGGGACCGGTCCAATCTTAGACGGGAATAAACTCCGTATGCCTAAGTCAACCCACAAAACGAGCGTGTGGGCGCTGAGCCGGCCGGAGAGGCATAATGCGCAAGCCAGGGATTAGCTTGATCCCCCTCTACGTGCTGCCAGTCCCGCTACCACAACCCTCAGCCTGGCTGGGGCTTAGACATGGAATGAACTCCCTATGCCTAAGCCAACCCACAAAATGGGCATGCGGGCGCTCAACCGGCCAGAGAGGCAGAATGCGCAAGTTGAGGATTGGCCCGGTCCCCCCTGCGTGCTACCGATTCTGCTGTCACAACCCTCGGTCTGGTTTGATCTTAGATTGGGAATGAACTCCATATGCTTAGACTGGGGATGAACTCCGTATGCCTAAGTCAACCCACGAAACGAGCGTGCGGGCGTTCAGCCGACCAGAAAGGCAGGATGCGCAACCCGGGGATCGAACGGGTGGTAGGTGGGTTCAAGCACATCTTCATATTTCTGCCATGCCAATGCCATTTTTATGGCTTGTAAATTCATACAATGGTCCCCTAAGCCTTCATGTGAAGTTTCGTGGCAAGACGACCTGTTTTCTATTTTTCATGATTTTCAAAAAATTTTGCGGTTCGGGATTTTTTAAAATTTTTTTAGAAAGAGTTTTGTCCTCAAATTTGGTAGAGGTGATCCTTGTATTTTTTTTGGCATGCACAAAAAATTGAGCCAAAACTCGAAGTGGAGAAGATTTTGTGATTGTTTGAAAAAAAGTGTCCCCATTTCATACACTTTAATGGCTACTGGCAGCAAACCTATAAAATCTCAAATGCTCTTTAAGGGGGTGTGAGTTCTCGAGGTTTGATGAGGGATAGGGGGCCAATATAAGGGCCAAGTGTCACACCACTACTATGTATCTCACTGATGTAGCCTTATTATGGTAGAGGCGCAGGTGTGATGATGTCAGGCGTGGGAGCGCCAAGATTGGAACCAGGGCAGAGTTCCAAAAGGAGTTCAGAGAACAATTTTACCCAGAGTATGTCGATGATAAGGCGCGGGTAAAGTTGCGCTAGCTGAGCCAGCAAGGAGACATAAGGGAGTATGTCCAAAAATTCTCTGAACTGATGCTATAGATCTCGGATCTAGGCGAGAAGGGTGCCTTATTTGCTTTCATGGATGGGCTGAAGCCGTAGGTGAAGCATGATCTACAAAGGAGAGGAGTTCATGACTTGGCTAAAGCCATGACTACTGTTGAAGCCTTGATAGAGTTCAAGCCTCTAAACAAGTTCGAGTCTACCAAGCCCAAGGGTAAGGGCAGGGACGATAGGGACTGGAAGAAGTAGTCCAATGGGAAGGATCGTGACTAGGAGTCCAAGGATCGTGACTAGGAGTCCAAGATGAGCCAAAGATAGTATGTGTCACTCGGTATGGTTCGTATGAGTTCTTGGTGATGCCTTTCAGACTCACGAATGCCCCAGCAACATTCTGCACCCTTATGAACAAGGTACTTTAGTCATTCCTTGATCAGTTTGTTATGGTTTATTTGGATGACATTGTGATCTACAGCCAGACTTTGGGAGAGCATGTAGACCACTTCAGACAGGTGTTCGAGGTGTTGCGGGTGCACAAGCTATTTGTCAAGAGGGAAAAGTGCTCATTCACCCAGTAAGATATCCCATTCCTTGGCCACATAGTGGGAGGTGGCAGGATACGCATGGATGAAAGCAAGATACACGCCATCCTGGAGTGGCAACCGCCAGCCAAGGTCACTGAGTTGAGATCGTTCCTTAGGCTGGTCAACTACTACAGGTGCTTCATCAAAGGTCACTCAGCAATAGCCACGCCATTGACTGACTTGCTCAAGAAAGGGAAAGCATGGAAGTGGAGCGCAGGGTGCCAGGAAGCCTTTGATAGGTTGAAGCGGGCTATGATCGAGGAGCCAGTCTTGGCCTTGCCAGACCATGCCAAGCCGTATGAGGTGCATATGGATGCATCAAACTTTGCCATAGGGGGCGTGTTGATGTAAGAGGGATGTCCAGTCGCATTCGAGAGCAGGAAGCTGAACGAGACTGAGCGTAAGTACAAAGTCCAAGAGAAGGAGATGACTACAGTGGTGCACTGCTTGCACACTTGGCGCCATTACCTGTTGGGGTCAAGGTTCATGGTTAGGATGGACAATATGGCAACCAGCTACTTCCAGACGTAGAAGAAGTTATCCCTTAAGCAGGCGAGATGGCAAGATTTTCTTACGGAATTTGATTTCCAGATGGAGTACAAGCCGGGACGGGCGAACCTAGTGGCAGACGCCCTGAGCAGAAAGACTAACCTTGCTGCCATTAGCCAACCAGAGGGGTCACTAGTGCCACGCATCAAGGAGGGACTTGCGCATGATCCTACAACCAAGGCTTTGATGGAGTATGCCCAGTAAGGTAAGACTAGGCGGTTTTGGTTACAGGATGGCTTGCTGTACACCAAGGGCAGTAGACTGTTTGTGTTGCAGCACGGGAAGCTCTGCAAGGAAGTTTTGCAAGAATGCCATGATTCAAGGTGGGCTGGACACCCCGGAGTGAGCCGTACCTTGGTGCTGGTCGAGCACTGATACTACTGGCCACACATGAGGGACGATGTGGAGGCCTATGTGAAGACTTGTCTTGTGTGCCAACAAGACAAGGTGGAGCTCAAGAAACCAGGCGGTCTCTTGGAGCCATTGCCAGAGAGACCATGGGAGAGTGTTTCTCTGGACTTTATAGTCGGTCTACCCAAAGCAGAAGGGTTTGGAAGCATCATGGTAGTGATGGATAGGTTTCCCAGCAGAGGAGGCAGCTCGATTGTTCCTGAAGAACATGGTTAAGTATTGGGGAGTGCCGAGGATCATTGTTAGTGATCGGGATGGGCGTTTCACGGGCAAGTTCTGCACTGAGTTGTTCAAGCTGTTGGGGTCAGACTTAAACTTTTCCACCAGCATGCATCCACAGACCGATGGGCAGACAGAATGAGTGAATGGACTATTGGATGTCTACCTCAGGCACTATGTGAGTGCCACACAAAGGGACTGGCCAAAGCTGCTAGATATTGCGTAGTTTTCCTACAACTTACAAAGGAGCGAGGCAACGAACCATAGCCCATTTAAGGTTGTGACAGGGCAACAACCACTAACACCCGATTCGATTGCTGCAGGTTATACAGGGTCGAATCCAACAGCATACAAGTTTGCCAAGGCATGGCAGGAGCAAACTGACTTGGCTAGAGTTTGTCTACACAAGGCGGCCAAGATAGGTGGTTAGACCAAAATAGGTGGGACGTGCAGTTCCAGGTTGGAGACTTGGTGTTGGTGAAGCTGCATCCCATTGTACGCCATAGGGGGCTGCACAAAGGCCTAGTCCAGAGGTATGAGGGACCTTTTCGAGTAGTCAAGAGGGTAGGCAAGGTTGCCTACAAGCTGGATATGCCACCCAAGTCGAGGGTACACCAGGTGTTCCATGTGAGCATACTCAAGCCGTTCCATGAGGATGAGGGAGATCCAGGACGGGCAGAGTCAAAGCGTGCACCATTGGGAGCAAGGGCCTTATATGAGAAGAAGGTCTACAGCATCATAGCTGATCAGGAGGTGAGACGGAAGAACTATCAGCCAAGACAAGAGTACTTGGTGCGCTGGAAGGGACTTTCAGACAGTGAGGCGAGTTGGGAACCAGCAGATGACTTATGGCAGTTCGGGGACCAAAATAGGCAGTACCATGCAGAAGATGCAATGAGGACATTGCGCAATCAGGTGGAGGACAATGTTATGCCCTGGGCGAGCACGCCAGGCACATCAGGTGCACCAGCAGGCGAGCCAAAGGTTGAGGCCTACAGACCAGGCATGCTGGCAGGTATCTGTGCGCAAAGCCTAGCAAATGAGTTCAGAACGCCCGCCCAACTTGCAGGCTAGCCCGTGAGACCAAGGCCTAGCATACAAGCTGCCCGCACCACATCCAAAAGGGCTCAAGGTACTGGACACATAAGGAAGCTTCTGGAAGCAGGCAGGATCAGCAGTAGCATCTTGGTAGATTTGGTTGACCCTGAAAATCAGGAGTTAGCATCCTGATTGATTGTAATCTGTATAATCACATGATTTTAGCCTTTATTCTAGGGATATTGCCATTAAGTGTAAGCTAGAGCCTCAACTATAAATACAGGGCTGCTCCTCCCTCATTTGTACACCATCAAACACTTCCGTTTCAGTGAATACAAGAGCATTTCCAAAATTCTACCTTCTTATCCTGTTTCTCTTTAACTTGCGTAATCAGCCCTTTTCGTTGTTCTAGTGACCGTACACTTGTGTTTTAGGCTGACTTAGGCATAAAGGAGGAGATTCCAAACCTAAGGCCGCACGGTTTCTGAGTCTAAGGTCGGAGCCCATGACACAAGTACCAGTACCCATCGCACATCATGTGCGCACACCCCCCGGCCCCCCCAATCGTTGAAACCCCCGATGCCACTGGTTAGGCTCTCCGATGATGCTCCGACGATGGTGCCCCGAGTGAAAAAAATATGGCACTAGCACATGCACCGTGGTCAAAATCATAGACTGGGAATGAACTCTGTATGCTTAGACATGGAATGAACTCCGTATGCCTAAGCCAACTCACGAACCGAGCGTACGGGCGCTCAGCTGATCAGAGAGGCAGAATGTGCAAGCCGGGGATCAGCTCGGTCCCCCCTACATGCTATCGTTCCTACTTTCGCAACCCTCGATCCGATCCAATCTTAGATTGGGAATGAACTCCGTATGCATAAGTCAACCCATGAAACAAGCGTGCGGGTGCTGAGCCGATCGAAGAGGTATAATGCGCAAGCCGGGGATCGACCCCGTCCCCCTCTGCATGCTGTCGGTCCCACTGCCACAACCCTCGATCCAACTGGGGCTTAGACATGGAATGAACTCCCTATCCCTAAGCCAACCAACGAAACGGGCGTGCGGGCGCTCAACCCACCAGAGAGGCAGAATGCACAAGCCAGGGATTAGCCCGATCCCCTCTGTGTGCTGTCGATGCTACTGTCGCAACCCTCGGTCCAGTCTGATCTTAGACTGGGAATGAACTCTGTATGCTTAGACTGAGGATGAACTCCGTATGCCTAAGTCAACCCACAAAATGAGCGTGCGGGCGCTCAGCAGGTCGGAGAGGCATAATGCGTAAGCCGAGGATCAGCCCGATCCCCCTCTATGTGCTGTCGATCCCGCTGTCGATCCTGCTACCACAACCTTCGGTCCGACTGGGGCTTAGACATGGAATGAACTCCGTATGCCTAAGCCAACCCACGAAATGAGCGTGCGAGCACTCAGCCGACCAGAGAGGCAGAATGTGCAATCGGGGATCGGCCCGATCCCTCTCAGCGTGCTATCGATCCTGTTGCTGGTCCTGCTGCCACAACCCTCGGTCCGGTCCGATCTTAGACTACGAATGAACTTCATATCTTTAGACATGGAATGAACTCCGTATGCCTAAGCCAACCCAGGAAACGAGCGTGCGGGCCCTCAGTTGGTCGGAGAGGTAGAATGCGCAAGCCGGGGATCGACCCAGTCCCCACCTACGTGCTATCGATCCTGCTGTCGCAACCCTCGATCTGGTCTGATCTTAGACTGGGAATGAACTCTGTATGCCTAAGTCAACCCACGAAATGAGCCTACAGGCGCTGAACCGACCGGAGAGGCATAATGCGTAAGTCGAGGGTCGACCTGGTCCCCCTCTACGTGCTGTCGGTCCCACTGCCATAACCATCGGTCCGACTAGGGTTAGACATGCAATGAACTCCCTATGCCTAAGCCAGCCCATGAAACAGGCATGCAGGCGCTCAGCCGACCAGAGAGGCAGAATGCGCAAGTCGGGGATTGGCCTTGTCCCCCCTGCGTGCTGTCGATCCTGCTACTGCAACCCTCGTTCTGATCTGATCTTAGACTGGGAATGAACTCCGTATGCATAAGTCAACCCACAAAATGAGCGTGCGGGCACTGAGCTGACTGAAGAGGCATAATGCGTAAGCGAGGGATCGGCCCGATCCCTCTCTACGTGCTGTCAGTCCCGCTGCCACAACCCTCGGTCCGGCTGGGGCTTAAACATGGAATGAACTCCCTATGCCTAAACCAACCCACGAAACAGGCATGCAGGCGCTCAGCCGACCAAAGAGGTAGAATGCGCAAGCCGAGTATCAGTCCGGTCTACCTGCGTGCTGCCGATCCTACTGCCGCACCCTCGGTCCGGGTTGATCTTAGATTGGGCATGAACTCTGTATGCTTAGACTGGGGATGAACTCCGTGTGCCTAAGTCAACCCACGAAATGAGCGTACGGGTGCTCAACCGATCAGAGAGGCATAATACGCCAACCGAAGATCAGCCCGATCCCCCTCTGCGTGCTGTTGCTCTCGCTGTCAATCCTGCTGCCATAACCCTCAGTCCGGATAGGGCTTAGACATGGAATGAACTTCATATGCCTAAGCCAACCCATGAAACGAGCGTGCGGGCACTTAGCTGACCGAAGAGGCAGAATGCGCAAGCTGAGGATCAACCCGGTCCCCTCCTGCATACTACTGTTCCTACTGCTGGTCCTGCTACCGCAGCCCTTGGTCTGGTCCGATCTTAGACTAGGAGTGAACTCCGTATGCGTAGACATGGAATAAAGTCCGTATGCCTAAGCCAACCCAAGAAACGAGCGTGCGGGTACTCAACCGATTGGAGAGGCAGAATACGTAAACCGGGGATCAGCCCAGTCCTCCCTACGTGCTCTCGATCCTACTGCTGTAACCTTCGGTCTGGTCCAATCTTAGACTAGGAATGAAGTCTGTATGCCTAAGTCAACCCACAAAACGAGCGTGCGGGCACTGAGCCGAGGGGAGAGGCATAATGTGCAAGTCAAGGATCGGCCTAGTCCCCCTCTGCGTGCTACCGGTCCCGCTGCCACAACCCTCTGTCCGGCTAGGGCTTAGACATGCAATGAACTCCCTATGCCTAAGCCAACCCACGAAACAGGCGTGCGGGTGCTCAGCCAGCCAGAGAGGCAGAATGCGTAAGCCGGGGATCGATCTGGTCCCCCCTGCATGTTGTCGATCCTACTGCTGCAACCCTCGATCTGGTCCAATCTTAGACTAGGAATGAACTTCGTATGCATAAGTCAACCAACGAAACGAGCGTACGGGTACTGAGCCGATCGAAGAGGCATAATACGTAAGCCAGGGATCGGCTCGACCCCCTTTGCGTGCTATCAGTCCCACTGCCACAACCTTCAGTTCGGCTGAGGCTTAGACATGGAATGAACTCCCTATGCCTAAGCCAACCAGAGAGGCAGAATGCACAAGTCGAGGATCAGCCTGGTCCTCCTTGCGTACTACCGATCCTGTTGTCGCAAACGTCGATCTGATCTGATCTTAGACTGGGAATGAACTCTGTATGCTTAGATTGGGGATGAACTCCGTATGCCTAAGTCCACCCATGGAACATGCGTGTAGGCACTCAGCCAATCGGAGAGGCTGGCTGGAGAGGCATAATGCATAAGCCAGGGATCAGCCCGATCCCCCTCGGTGTGCTGCCAATGCCGCTGCCTGTCCTGCTGCCACAACCCTCTGTCTGGCTAGGGCTTAGAAATGGAATGAACTCCGTATGCCTAAACCAACCCATGAAATGAGCGTACAGGCACTCAACCGATCGAAGAGGAAGAATTCACAAGTCGAGGATTGGCCCAGTCCCCTCTTGCGTGCTATCGATCCTGCTACTGGTCCTACTACCGTAACCCTCAGTCTATTTTGATCTTAGACTGGAAATGAACTCCGTATGTTTAGACATGGAATGAACTCCGTAAGCTTAAGCCAACCCATGAAACGAGCATGTGGGGGCTCAGTAGGCCAGAGAGGCAGAATGCACAAGCCGAGGATCGGCTCGGTCCCACCTGCGTGCTGCCAATCCTGCTGCCACAACCATTGGTCTGATCCGATCTTAGATTGGGAATGAACTCTGTATGCTTAGAATGGGGATGAACTCTGTATGCCTAAGTCAACCCACGAAATGAGCATGCGGGCGCTCAGCCGACCAGAGAGGCTGGCTGGAGAGGCATAATCCGCAAGCCAATGCCATTTTTATGGCTTGTAAATTCATACAATGGTCCCCTAAATTCATACAATTTTCCAAACTTTTTATGGTTCAGGATTTTTTAAAATTTTTTTAGAAAGAGTTTTGTCCCCAAAATTTGGTAGATGTGATCCTTGTATTTTTGTTGGCATGCACAAAAAAATTTAGCTAAAAACTTGAACCGAAGAAGATTTTGTGACCGTTTGAAAAAAGTGTCCCCATTTCAGACACTTTAATGGCTACTGGTAGCAAACCTATAAAATCTCAAATGCTTTTTAAGGAAGTGTGAGTTCTCAAGGTTTGATGAGGGATAGGGGGCCAATATAAAGGCCAAGTACCAGCATCCATCGCACATCATGTGCGCACAGCCCCCCGGCCCCCCCAATCGTCGGAACCCCCAATGCCGCTGGTTAGGCTCTCCGGTGATGCTCCGGTGATGGTGCTTTGGGCGAAAAAAATGCGGCACCAGCACATGTTTGAGCCCAGCATGTGCACCGTGGCTCAAAATCTTACACTGGGAATGAACTCCGTATGCTTAGACATGGAATGAAGTCCGTATGCCTAAGCCAACCCACGAAACGAGCGTGCGGGTGCTCAGCCAGCCGAAGAGGCAGAATGCGCAAGCTGGGGATCAGCCCTGTCCCCCTTGCGTGCTATCGATCTTGTTACTGCAACCCTCAGTCCGGTCTGATCTTAGACTGGGAATGAACTCCATATACCTAAGTCAACCCACGAAACGAGCGTGCGGGCGCTGAGCCGACCGGAGAGGCATAATGCGCAAGTCGGGGATCGACTCGATCCCCCTCTGCATGCTGCTGGTCCCACTGCCACAACCCTCGGTCCAACTGGGGCTTAGACATGGAATGAACTTCTTATGCCTAAGCCAACCCACAAAATGGGCGTGCAGGCGCTCAGCTGGCTGGAGAGGCAGAAAGTGCAAGTCGGGGGTCGGCCCGATCCCCCCTGTGTGCTGCCGATCCTGCTGTCGCAACCCTCGGTCCAGTCTGATCTTAGACTGGGAATGAACTCTGTATGCTTAGACTGGGGATAAACTCCGTATGCCTAAGTCAACCCAATAAACGAGCGTACGGGTGCTCAGTCGGTCGGAGAGGCATAATGCGTAAGTCGGGGATCAGTTCGATCCCCTTCTGCGTGCTGTCGATCCCGTTGCCGGTCCAGCTGCCACAACCCTCAGTTCGGCTGGGGCTTAGACATGGAATGAACTCCGTATGCCTAAGCCAACCCACGAAACGAGCGTGCGGGTGCTCAGTCGGCCGGAGAGGCAGAATACGCCAGCCGAGGATCGGCTCGGTCCCCTCCTGCGTGCTATCGATCCTGCTGCTGGTCCTGCTACTGCAACCCTTGGTCTGATCCAATCTTAGAATGGGAATGAACTCCGTATTCTTAGACATGGAATGAACTCCATTTACCTAGGCCAATCCATGAAACGAGTGTGTGGGTGCTCAGCAAACGAGAGAGGCAGAATGCGCAAGTCGGGGATCGACCCTATCCCCCCTTGCGTGCTGTCGATCCTACTACAGAACCTCGATCCGATCTGATCTTAATTGGGAATGAAACTCCAATGCCTAAGTCAACCAGGAAATTGACCGTGCGTTCGTTGAACTGGCTGGAGAGGCATAATGCGTAAGCCGGGGATCGGCCCAGTCCCCCTCTACGTGCTGCGGGTCCCACTGCCACAACCATCGGTCCGACTGGCACTTAGACATGGAATGAACTTCCCCCATTGCCTAAGCCAACCACAAAAAAACCGGGCGTGCGGGGCGCTCAGCCAGCCGAAGAGCAAGAATGCACAAGCCGGGGATCGGCCTGATTCCCCCCCGCTTGCTGTTGATCCTGCTACCGCAACCCTCTGTCCGGTTCGATCTTAGACTGGGAATGAACTCTGTATGCTTAGACTGGGGATGAACTCCCTATGTCTAAGTCAACCCACGAAATGAGCGTGCAGGCGCTCAGCCGACCAGAGAGGCAGGATGCGCAAGCTGGGGATCGAACGGGTGGTAGGTGGGTTCAAGCACATCTTCATATTTCTGCCATGCAATGCCATTTTTATGGCTTGTAAATTCATACAATGGTCCCCTAAGCCTTCATGTGATGTTTCTCAAGATGACCCGTTTTCTATTTTTCATAATTTTCAAAACTTTTTATGGTTCGGGATTTTTTAAAATTTTTTTAGAAAGAGTTTTGTCCCCAAATTTGGTAGAGGTGATCCTTGTATTTTTTTTGGCATGCACAAAAAAATTCAGCTAAAAACTCGAAGTGGAGAAGATTTTATGGCGGTTTGAAAAAAGTGTCCCTATTTAAGACACTTTAATGGTTACTGGCAGCAAACCTATAAAATCTCAAATGCTCTTTAAGGGGGTGTGAGTTCTCAAGGATTGATGAGGGATAGGGGGCCAATATAAGGGCCAAGTACCAGCACCCATCGCACATCATGTGTGCACACCCCCCAGCCCCCCAATGCCACCGGTTAGGCTCTCAGCGATGCTCCGACGATGGTGCCTCAGGCGAAAAAAATGTGGTACCAGCACATGCCCGAGCCCAGCATGTGCACCGTGGCTCAAAATCTTAGACTGGGAATGAACTCCGTATGCTTAGACATGGAATGAACTCTGTATGCCTAAGCCAACCTACGAAATGAACGTGCGGGTGCTCAGCCGACCGGAGAGGCAGAATGTGCAAGCCGGGGATCGGCCCGATCCCCCCGTGCATGCTGTCCATCCTGCTGCCGCAACCCTCGGTCCGGTCCGATCTTAGACTGAGAATGAACTCAGTATGCATAAGTCAACCCATGAAACGAGCGTACGGGTGCTAAGTCAACCGAAGAGGCATAATACGCAAGTCGGGGATCGGCTCGGTCCCCGTCTGTGTGCTGCCGGTCCCGCTGCCACAACCCTCGGTCCAGCTGGGGCTTAGACATGGAATGAACTCCCTATGCCTAAGCCAACTCATGAAACGGGCGTACGGGCGCTCAGTCGACCGGAGAGGCAGAATGCACTAGTCGAGAATCGACCCGATCCCCCCTGCGTGCTGTCGATCCTGCTACCGCAACCCTTGGTCTGATCCGATCTTAGACTGGGAATGAACTCCATATGCTTAGACTGGGGATGAACTTCGTATTGCCTAAGTCAACCCACGAAACGAGCGTACGAGCGCTTAACCGGCCGGAGAGGCTGACCGAAGAGGCATAATGTGCAAGCCGGGATCAGCTCGATCCCCTTTTGCATGCTGTCGATCGCGCTGTCGGTCCTGCTGCCACAACCCTCAGTCCGACTGGGGCTTAGACGTGGAATGAACTTCGTATGCCTAAGCCAACTCATGAAACGAGCATGCGGGCGTTCAGCCGACCGGAAAGGTAGAATGCGTAAGCCGAGGATCGAACGGGTGGTAGGTGGGTTCAAGCACATCTTCATATTTCTGCCATGCCAATGCCATTTTTATGGCTTGTAAATTCATACAATGGTCCCCTAAGCCTTCATGTGAAGTTTCGTGGCAAGACGACCCGTTTTCTATTTTTCACGATTTTCAAAACTTTTTACGGTTTGATGAAGGATAGGGGGCCAATATAAGGCCAAGTACCAGCACCCATCACACATCATATGCGCACACCCCTCGACCCCCCAATCGTCGAAACCTATAATGCCGTCGGTTAAACTCTCCAGTGATGCTCTGACGATGCTCCGGCGATGATACCCCAGGCAAAAAAAATGCGGCACCAGCAGATGCCTGAGCCCAGCATTTGCACCATGGCTCAAACTCTTAGACTGGAAATGAACTCTGTATGCTTAGACATGGAATGAACTCTGCATGCCTAAGCCAACCCATGAAACGATGTGAGCGTGCCGGCGCGGAGAGGCAGAATGCGCAAGTCGGGGATCATCTCGGTCCCCCTCTGTGTGCTGCTGGTCTCGCTGACACAACCCTTAGTCTGGCTGGGGCTTAGACATGGAATGAACTCCCTATGCCTAAGCCAACCAACGAAACGGGTATGCGGGCATTCAATCGGTCGGAGAGGCAGAATACGTAAGCCGAGGATTGGCCCGGTCCCCCTGGCATGCTACCGATCCTGCTGCTGCAACCCTCGATCCGATCTGATCTTAGACTGGGAATGAACTCCGTATGCTTAGACTGGGGATGGACTCTGTATGCCTAAGTCAACCCATGAAACGAGCGTGTGGGCGCTCAGCCGGTCGGAGAGGTTGATCAGAGAGGCAGAATGCGCTAGCCAGGGATCGGTCTGGTCCCCCCTACGTGCTGTCGATCCTGCTACCGCAACCCTTAGTTTGGTCAGATCTTAGACTGGGAATGAACTTCGTATGCCTAAGTTAACCCACGAAATGAACGTTCGGGCGCTAAGCCGACCGGAGAGGCATAATGCACAAGCTGGGGATCGGGCCCGGTCTTCCTCTGCATGCTATCGGTCCCACTGCCACAACCCTCGGTCTGGCTGGGGCTTAGACATTGAATGAACTCCCTATTCCTAAGCCAACCCACGAAACGAGCATGCGGGCGCTCAGTTGGCCAGAAAGGCAAAATGCACAAGTTGGGGACCGGCCTAGTCCCCCCCTATGTGCTGTTGATCCTGCTACCGCAACCCTCGATCTGGTCTGATCTTAGACTGGGAATGAACTTCGTATGCCTAAGTCAACCCATGAAATGAGCGTGCAGGTGCTCAGCTGATTGGAGAGGCAGAATGCGCAAGTCAAGGACCAGCCCATTCCCTCTTTGGGTGCTATCGATCATGCTATCGCAACCCTCGGTCTGGTTCGATCTTAGACTAAAAATGAACTTCGTATGCCTAAGTCAACCCACGAAATGAGCGTTCGGGCACTGAACCGGCTGGAGAGGTATAATGCGCAAGCCGAGGATCAACGCGGTCCCCCTCTACGCGTTGTCGGTGCCGCTGCCACAACCGGAGAGCCTAACCGGTGGCATTGGGGGTTCCGACAATTGGGGGGGTCGGGGTGTGTGCACACATGATGTGCGATGGGTGCTGGTACTTGTGTCACGGGCTCCAACCTTAGACTCAGAAACCGTGTGGCCTTAGGCTTGGAATCTCCTCTTTTATGCCTATGTCAGCCTAAAACACAAGCGTACGGGCACTAGAACAACGGGAAGGGCTGATTATGCAACTTAAAGAGAAACATGATAAGAAGGCAGAGTTTTGGAAATGCTCTTGTATTCACTGAAACGGAAGTGTTTGATGGTGTACAAATGAGGGAGGAGTAGCCCTCTATTTATAGCTGAGGCTCTAGCTTACACTTAATGGTAATATCCCTAGAATAAAGGCTAAAATCATGGGATTATACAGATTACAATCAATCAGGATGCTAACTCCTGATTTTTAGGGTCAACCAAATCTATCAAGATGCTGCTGCTAATCCTGCCTGCTTCTAGAAGCTTCCCTTGCTTGTCCAGCACCTTAGGCCCTTCTAGATGTGGTACGGGCAGCTTGTATACCAGGCCTTGGTCCATGGGCTAGCCTGCAAGTTGGGCGGGTGTTCTGAACTCATTTGCTAGGCTTTGCGCATAGATACCCGCCAGCACGCTTGGTCTGTGGGCCTCAACCTCTGGCTCACCTGCTGGTGCGCCTGGCGCTCCCACCTAGGGCGTGACATTCTCCCCCACCTGATTACGTAATGCCCTCATTTCATCTTCTGCATGGTACTGCCTATTCTGATCCTCAAACTACCATAAGTCATTTGCTGGTTCCCAGCTCGCCTCACTATCTGGAAGTCCCTTCCAGTGCACCAGGTACTCTTATCTTGGCTGATAGTTCTTCCATCTCACCTCCCAGTCAGCTATGATGCTGTGGACCTCCTTCCCATATGAGGCCCTTGCTCTCAATGGCGTACACTTTGACTCTGCCTGTCCTGGATCTCCCTCATCCTCATGGAATGGCTTGAGCATGCTCACATGGAACACCGAGTGTACCCTCGACTTGGGTGGCATATCCAGCTTGTAGGCAACCTTGCCTACCCTCTTGACTACTCGAAATATTCCCTCATGCCTTTGGACTAGGCCTTTGTGCAGCCCCCTATGGCACACAATGGGATGCAGCTTCACCAACACCAAGTCTCTAACTTGAAACTGCACGTCCCACCTATTTTGGTCTGCCCACTTCTTCGACCTCTTGGCCACCTTGTGTAGACAAACTCTGGCCAAGTCAGTTTGCTCCTGCCATGCCTTGCCAAACTTGTATGCTGTTGGATTCGGCCTTGTATAACCTGCAGCAATCGAACCGGGTGTTAGTGGTTGTTACCCTGTCACAACCTTAAATGGGCTCTGGTTCGTTGCCTCGCTCCTTTACAAGTTGTAGGAAAACTGCACAATATCTAGCAACTTTGGCCAGTCCCTTTGTGTGGCACTCACATAGTGCCTGAGGTAGACCTCCAATAGTCCATTCACTCATTCTGTCTGCCCATCGGTCTGTGGATGCATGCTGGTGGAAAAGTTCAAGTCTGGCCCCAACAGCTTGAACAACTCAGTCCAGAACCTGCTCGTAAAATGCCCATCCCGATCACTAACAATGGTCTTTGACACTCCCCAGTACTTAACCATGTTCTTCAGGAACAATTGAGCTGCCTCCTCGGCTGGGCACTCCTTGGTTGCTGGAATGAAGATTCCATACTTGGAAAACCTGTCCACCACTACCATGATGCTTCCAAACCCTTTTGCTTTGGGTAGACGGACTATAAAGTCTAGAGAAACACTCTCCCATGGTCGCTCTGGCACTGGTAATGGCTCTAAGAGACCATCTGGTTTCTTGAGCTCCACCTTGTCCTGTTGGCACACAAGACAAGTATTCACATAGGCCTCTACATTATCCCTCATGTACGGCCAGTAGTACTGATCCTCGATCAGTGCCAAGGTACAGCTCACTCCGGGGTGTCCAACCCACCTTGAATCATGGCATTCTTGCAAAACTTCCTTGCGGAGCTTCCCGTGCTACGACACAAATAGTCTATTGCCCCTAGTGTACAGTAAGCCATCCTGCAACCAAAACTGCCTAGTCTTACCTTGCTGGGCGTACTCCATCAAAGCCTTGGCTATAGGATCATGCGTAAGTCCCTTCTTGATACGCGGCACCAGTGACCCCTTTGGTTGGCTAATGGTAGCAAGGTTAGCCTTCCTGCTCAGGGCATCTGCCACTAGGTTTGCCTATCCCAGCTTGTACTCCATCTGGAAATCAAATTCCACAAGAAAATCTTGCCATCTTGCCTGCTTGAGGGACAACTTCTTTTGCGTCTGGAAGTAACTGGTCGCCACATTGTCCGTCCTAACCACGAACCTCGACCCCAACAGGTAATGGCACTAAGTGCGTAAGCAGTGCACCACTACAGTCATCTTCTTCTCTTAGATCGTGTACTTGCGCTCAGTCTCATTCAGCTTCCTGCTCTCGAATGCGACTGGACATCCCTTCTACATCAACACGCCCCCTATGGCAAAGTCTGATGCATCCGTATGCACCTCATACGGCTTGGCATGGTCTGGCAAGGCCAAGACTGGCTCTTTGATCACAGATCGCTTCAACCTATCAAAGGCTTCCTTGCACCCTGTGCTCCACTCCCATGCTTTCCCTTTCTTGAGCAAGTCAGTCAATGGCATGGCTATTGCTGAGTGACCTTTGATGAAGCCCCTGTAGTAGTTGACCAGCCCAAGGAATGATCTCAACTCAGTGACCTTGGCTGGCAGTTGCCACTCCAGGATGGCATGCATCTTGCCTTCATCCATGCGTATCCTGCCACTTCCCACTATATGGCCAAGGAACGGGATATCCTGCTGGGCGAATGAGCACTTCTCCCTCTTGACAAATAGCTTGTGCACCCGTAACACCTCGAACACCTGTCTGAAGTGGTCTACATGCTCTCTCAAAGTCTGGCTGTAGATCACAATGTCATCCAAATAAACCATAACAAACCGATCAAGGAATGACTGAAGTACCTTGTTCATAAGGGTGCAGAATGTTGCTGGGGCATTCATGAGTTTGAATGGCATCACTAAGAACTCATACAAACCATACCGAGTGACGCATGCTATCTTTGGCTCATCTCCTTCCGCGATCCTGACTTGATAGTAGCCTGACCTCAAATCCAGCTTGGTGAACCACCTTGCGCTCCCAAGTTGATCGAACAAGTTTGCAATGAGTGGGATGGGGTACTTGTTCTTGATGGTCAGCTTGTTCAAAGCCCGGTAGTCTATGCACAGTCACAACGACCCATCATGCTTGCGCTAAAATAGAACCGGTGCACCATAGGGTGCCTTCGATGGCCTGATGAAGCCAACATCAACTAACTCTTTGAGCTACTTCCTTAACTCTTCCAACTCTGGTGGAGACATTCGGTAAGGGGCTCTAGCTGGTGGCTTGGCCTCAGACACCAGCTCGATCTTGTGGTCCACCTCCCTCTTAGGTGGTAGCTTGCTAGGTAGCTTTGCGGGCATCACATCACTAAAGGTCTTCAGCACCTTTAGCACCTCCAAGGGTGATTCGGTCTCCTTCTCCCTTGGCTCATCATATTTCAGGGCTACCAAGAAGGTGTCCTTTTGTCTGCTTACCGCCTTGGCAAATTGGATGGCTGACACCACCCGTGACCCAACTCCAGACCCTCTCCTCAATGGCACTCGACATTGGCACCGTGCATCCAAGATGCAAACACAATTGACAAAAGGCATAAGCAGGGCATTAATCCAAATAAGGAAACCCATGAAATGAGCATACGGGCGCTCAGCAGGCCAGAAAGGCAGATGCACAAGCTAGGGATCGGCCTGATCCCTCCCTGTGTGCTATCGATCCTACTACTGGTCCTGCTGTCACAACCCTCGATCCGATCCGATCTTAGATCGGGAATGAACTCCGTATGCTTAGAAATGAAATGAACTCCGTATGCCTAAGCCAACCCACGAAACGAGCGTACGGCCGCTCAGTCGGCCGGAGAGTTAGAATGTGTAAGTCGGGGACTGGCCCGGTCCCCTTTACGTGCTATCGATCCTACTGTAGCAACCTTCGGTCCATTTCGATCTTAGACTAGGAATGAACTCCGTATACCTAAGTCAACCCACAAAATGAGCGTTCGGGCGCTGAGCCGATCGGAGAGGCATAATGCGCAGGTCGAGGATCGACCCGGTCCCTCTCTATGTGTTGTCGGTCCCACTGCCACAACCCTCAATTCGGTTGGGTCTTGGACATGGAATGAACTCTCTATGCTTAAGCCAACCCACGAAACCGGCGTGCGGGTGCTCAGCTGGCCGGAGAGGTAGAATGCACAAGACGGGGAACGGCCCGATTCCTCCTGCTGCTGTCGATCCTGCTGTCGCAACCCTCGGTTTGGTCTGATCTTAGACTGGGAATGAACTCCGTATGCTTAGACTGGGGATGAACTCCATATGCCTAAGTCAACCAACGAAACGAGGGTGTGGGTGCTCAGTCGGCCGTAGAGGTCGGTCGGAGAGGCATAATGCGTAAGCCTGGGATCAGCCCGGTCCCTCTATCCATGCTGCCGATCTCGCTGTCAGTCCTGCTGCCACAACCCTCTGTCTGACAAGGGCTTAGACATGGAATGAACTCTGTATGCCTAAGCCAACCCACGAAACGAACGTGTGGGTACTCAGCCGGCCAAAGACATAGAATGCGTAAGCCAAGGATCGACTTGATCCTCCGTGCGTGCTATTGATCCTGCTGTCGTAACCCTCGATCTGATCCGATCTTAGACTGGGAATGAACTTTGTATGCATAAGTCAACCCATGAAACGAGCGTACGGGCACTGAGTCGATCGAAGAGGCATAATGCTTAAGCCGAGGATCGGCCTGGTCCCCCTCTACGTACTGTCGATTCTGCTACCACAACCCTCGGTCTGACTGGGGCCTAGACATGGAATGAACTCCTTATGCCTAAGCTAACCCACGGAACGGACGTGCAGGCGCTCAGCCGGTCAGAGAGGTAGAATGCGCAAGCTGGGGATCGACCTGGTTCCCCCTGCGTGCTGTCGATCCTGCTACCGCAACCCTCGGTCTGGTTTGATCTTAGACTGGGAATGAACTCCGTATGCTTAGACTGGGGATGAACTCCGTATGCCTAAGTCAACCCATGAAACGAGTGTGCGGGCGCTCAACCGACCGGATAGGCCAGTCGGAGAGGCATAATACGTAAGCCGAGGATCAGCCTGATCCCTCTCTACGTGCTATCGATCCCGCTACCGATCCTGCTGCCACAACTCTCAGTTCAGTTGGGGCTTAGACATGGAATGAACTTCGTATGCCTAAGCTAACCCACGAAACGAACATGCAGGTGTCACAGGCTCCTACCTTAGACTCAGAAACCATGCGGCCTTAGGCTTGGAATCTCCTCTTTTATGCCTAAGTTAGCCTAAAACACAAGCGTGCAGGCACTAGAATAATGGGAGGGCTGATTACGCAAGTTAAAGAGAAACATGATAAGAAGATAGAATTTTGGAAATGCTCTTGTATTCACTGAAACAGAAGTGTTTGATGGTGTACAAATGAGGGTGGAGCAGCCCTCTATTTATAGTTAAGGCTCCAGCTACAACTTAATGGCATATCCCTAGAATAAAGGCTAAAATCATGGGATTATACAGATTATAATCAATCAGGATGCTAACTCCTAATTTTCAGGGTCAACCAAATCTGCCAGGATGCTCCAGCTGATCCTGCTTGCTTCCAAAAGCTTTTCTTGCCTGTCCAGCACCTTGGGCCCTTTTGAATGTGGTGCAGGCAGCTTGTATGCCAGGCCTTGGTCTCATGGGCTGGCCTACAAGTTAGGCGGGCATTATGAACTCATTTGCTAGGCTTTGCGCACAGATACCCACCAGCACACCTGGTCTGCAGGCCTTAACCTCTGGCTCACCTGCTGGTGCACCTGATGTGCCTGGTGTGCCCGCCCAGGGCATGACATTCTCCCCCACTTGATTGCACAATGCCCTCGTTGCGTCTTCTGCATGGTACTACCTGATTTGGTCCCCAAACTACCATAAGTCATCTACTGGTTCCCAACTTGCCTCACTGTCTGGAAGCCCCTTCCAGCGCACCAAGTACTCTTATCTTGGCTAATAATTCTTTTGTCTCACTTTTCGATCAGCTATGATGCTATGGACCTCCTTTTCATATGAGGCCCTTGCTTTCAATGGTGCACGCTTTGACTCTACCCGTCCTGGATCTCCCTCATCCTCATGGAACGGCTTGAGCATGCTCACATGGAACATCGGGTGTACCCTCAGCTTGGGTGGCATATCTAGCTTGTAGGCAACCTTGCCTACCCTCTTGACTACTCAAAAAGGTCCCTCATACCTTCGGACTAGGCCTTTGTGTAGCCCCCTATGGTGCACAATGGGATGTAGCTTCACCAACACCAAGTCTCCAACCTAGAACTGCACGTCCTGCCTATTCTGGTCTGCCCACTTCTTCGACCTCTTGGCCGCCTTATGTAGACAAACTCTGGCCAAGTCAGTTTGCTCCTGCCATGCCTTGGAAAACTTGTATGCTGCTGGATTTGACCCTGTATAACCTACAGCAATCAAACCGGGTGTTAGTGGTTGTTGCCCTGTCACAACCTCAAATGGGCTCTAGTTCATTGCCTCGCTCCTTTGCAAGTTGTAGGAAAACTGCGTAATATCTAGCAGCTTTGGCCAGTCCCTTTGTATGGCACTTACATAGTGCCTGAGGTAGATCTCCAATAGTCCATTTACTCGCTCTGTCTGCCCATCGGTCTATGAATGCATGCTAGTGGAAAAGTTCAAGTTTGACCCTAATAGCTTGAATAACTCAGTCCAGAACCTACCCATGAAACGCCTGTCCCGATCATGAACAATTGTCCTCGACCCTCCCCAGTACTTAACCATGTTCTTCAGGAACAATTGAGCTGCCTCCTTGGCTGGGCACTCCTTGGTTGCTGGAATGAAGATTCCATACTTGGAAAACCTATCCAACACTACCATGATGCTTCCAAACCCTTTTGCTTTGGGTAGACCTACTATAAAGTCCAGAGAAACACTTTTCCATGGTCGCTTTGGCACTGGCAATGGCTCTAAGAGACCTCATGGTTTCTTGAGCTCCACCTTGTCTTGTTGGCACACAAGACAAGTCTTCACATAGGCCTTCACATCGTCCTTCATGTGCGGCTAGTAGTACTGATCCTCGATCAGTGCCAGGGTGCGGCTCACTCCGGGGTGTCCAGCCCATCTTGAATCATGGCATTCTTGCAAAACTTCCTTACGGATCTTCTCATGCTGCGGCACAAACAGTCTACTACCACTGGTGTACAGCAACCCATCCTACAACCAAAACTACCTAGTCTTACCTTGCTGGGCGTACTCCATCAAAGCCTTGGCTGTAGGATCATGCGCAAGTCCCTCATTGATGTGTGCCACCAGTGACCCCTCTAGTTGGCTAATGGCAGCAAGGTTAGCCTTTCTGCTCAGGGTGTCTGCCACTAGGTTTGCCTGTCCTGGCTTGTACTCCATCTGAAAATCAAATTCTGTAAGAAAATCTTGCCATCTTGCCTACTTGGCGGATAGCTTCTTCTACGTCTGAAAGTAGCTGGTCGCCACATTGTCCATCCTCACCACGAACCTTGACCCCAACAGGTAATGTCACCAAGTACACAAGCAGTGTACCACTGCAGTCATCTCTTTCTCTTCGACCGTGTACTTGCGTTCAGTCTCGTTCAGCTTCCTGCTCTCGAACGTGACTGGACATCCCTCCTGCATCAACACCCCCCCTATGGCAAAGTTTGATGCATTCGTATGTACTTCATATGGCTTGGCATGGTCTAGCAAGGCCAAGACTGGCTCCTCGGTCACAGCCCATTTCAACCTATCAAAGGCTTCCTGGCATCCTACGCTCCACTTTCATGCTCTCCCTTTCTTGAGCAAGTCAGTCAATGGTGTGGCTATTGCTGAGTGACCTTTGATGAAGCACCTGTAGTAGTTAACCAGTGCAAGGAATGATCTCAACTCAGTGACCTTGGCTGGCAGTTGCCACTCCAGGATGGCGTGTATCTTGCCTTCATCCCTGCGTATCCTGCCACCTCCCACTATGTGGTCTAGGAACGGGATCTCCTGCTGGGTGAATGAGCACTTCTCCCTCTTGACAAATAGCTTGTGCACCCACAACACCTTGAACACCTATCTCAAGTGGTCTACATACTCTCCCAAAGTCTGGTAGTAGATCACAATGTCATCTAAATAAACCACAACAAATCGATCAAGGAACGACTGAAGTACCTTGTTCATAAGGGTGCAAAATGTTGCTGAGGCATTCGTGAGTTCGAAAGGCATCACCAAGAACTCATATGAACCATACCGAGTGACACATGCTGTCTTTGGCTCATCTCCCTCCATGATCCTGACTTGATAGTAGCCCGACCTCAAATCCAGCTTGGTGAACCACCTTGTAGTCCCAAGTTGATCGAACAAGTCCGTAATTAGTGGGATGGGGTACTTGTTCTTGATGGTTAGCTTGTTCAAAGCCCGATAGTCTATGCACAGCCACAACGACCCATCATGCTTGCACTGGAATAGAACCGGTGCACTATAGGGCACCTTCATGGCCTGATGAAGCCAGCATCAACTAACTCTTTGAGCTGTTTCCTCAACTCCTCCAACTCTGGTGGAGACATTCGGTAAGCGGCTCTAGCTGGTGGCTTGGCCTTGGACACTAGCTTGATCTTGTGGTCCACCTCCTTCTTAGGTGGTAGGTTGCTAGGCAGCTTTGCGGGCATCACATCACTAAAGGTCTTTAGCACCTTTAACACCTCCAAGGGTGACTCGATCTCCTTCTCCCTTGGCTCATCAAATTTTAGGGCTACCAAGAAGGTGTCTTTTTGTCTGCTTACCGCCTTGGCAAATTGGATGGCTGACACCACCCGTGACCTAACTCCAGACCCTCTTCTCAATGGCACTAGGCTTTGGCACCGTGCATCCAAGATGCAAACACAATCGACAAAAGGCACAAGGAGGGCGTTAATCCGAACAAGGAAATCCAACCCAATCACAAACTCATAGTTGTCAAGGGGTATTACCTCTATAGTCTCCTTACCTTTTCAGTCTCCAAGCTATAACTCCACTCCCCGTGCTACTCCAATGGCTGGAACCTCTTTGGAGTTCACCGTTTTGATGGTGCTAGTCTCTTTCTGCACCTTTAGTTTGAGCTTCCGGGCTCCATCACCTAAAATAAAAAGATGTGTGGCACCTGTGTCCACCAGTGCGCTCACCTTCTGACCCGAAACCATTAGATCCAAAAACATCAAGCCCTTTGGCTTGTGGCTCCCCTTACTCTAGATAGCATTGAGTACCAACGACCTAAGCTTTGCTGCCTCTGACTCTGGCTCCTCGTTAGACTTCTTGTCTACAGCAACCAGTTTGCCCTTCTGTGAGCAATTGTGTGCTATGTGGCTCCCTCCACATAGGTAGCATGCTAGTGGCTCTCGATCCCCTTTTGCTTTCCACTTGCCTGCTGGTGGCTTCCTCTCGCCATCCTTGGTTGAACGGTCTCGGTCTCCATCCTTGGACTCCTGGTCATGGTCCTTCCCATTAGATTACTTCTTCCAGTCCCTATCATCCCTGCCCTTACCCTTGGTCTTGGTAGACTCGAACTTGTTCAGAGGCTTGAACTCTATCAAGGCCTCGACAGTAGTCATGGCTTTAGCCAAGTCATGAATTCCTCTCTTTTGTAGCCCATGCTTCACGCACGGCTTCAGCCCATCCATGAAAGCAAATAAGGCATACTTCTTACCTAGATTCGAGATCTGTAGCATCAATTCAGAGAATTTCTAGACATACTCCCTTATGTCCCCTTGCTAGCTCAACCTGTGTAACTTTGCCCGTGCCTCATCATCGACATACTCTGGGTAAAATTGTTCTTTGAACTCTTTTTGGAACTCTGCCCAGGTTCCAATCTTGGCTCTCCCACACCTGACATCATCACACCTGTGCCTCCACCACAATAAGGCTACATCAATGAGATACATAGCAGCGGTGCTTACCTTTATCGCCTCGTCTTGAATGCCCATGGCCTGGAGGTACTGCTCTATACCCCATAGGTAACTGTCTACTTCCTTGGCTACCCTAGTCCCTTTGAACTCCTTAGGCTTGGGGTCATCCAATCTGGACTTGGACACTCCAGCAAACATGCCATTCCCAATGGCAGTTTTGCAAGCAACGAGCTCACTGGCAAGCTCTTCCATCCGCTGGCGCATGGCCTCCATGCCATCGCGCAAGGTCACACTTCAGCCTCCAAGGTCTGATTCTTTCGGGTGAACACGTCCATGCCTTTGTTGAGAGCAGCATCCAGCTCACTTTGGATTTCCTCCCCCATAGAGTCTAGCGATGCAATGTGAGTCTCTACCTCCTCAAGCTTCTCCCCCATGTTGCCTACGGTCACCTCTACCTTGGCCAGCCTACCGTCCATGGTAGACCAGATATCTCTAGAACTGGCTTTCTTGCCTCTTCCATGCCCATGCTCCTGGGCCTCTAGTTTTGGCTAGCAATGTCGCTTTGAGATGCCATCACCTCAATCACGATCTAACCTGCACAACAGAAACACGTAGAATCAAACTCGCTCTGATACCAACTGTCACGGGCTCTGACCTTAGACTCAAAAACCATGTAGCCTTAGGCTTGGAATCTCCTCCTTTATGCCTAAGTCAGCCTAAAACACAAGCGTGCAGGCACTAGAATAATGGGAAGGGCTGATTATGCAAGTTAAAGAGAAACATGATAAGAAGACAGAATTCTGGAAATGCTCTTGTATTCACTAAAATAGAAGTGTTTGATGGTGTACAAATGAGGGTGGAGCAGCCCTCTATTTATAGTTGAGGCTCCTACTACAACTTAATGGCATATCCTTAGAATAAAGGCTAAAATCATGGGATTATATAGATTACAATCAATCAGGATGCTAACTCCTGATTTTTAGGGTCAACCAAATCTACCAGGATGCTCCAACTGATCCTGCATGCTTCTAGAAGCTTCCCTTGCCTGTCCAGCACCTTGGGCCCTTCTGGATGTGGTGCAGGCAGCTTGTATGCCAGGCCTTTGTCTCACAGGTTGGCCTGCAAGTTGGGCGGGCGTTCTGAACTCGTTCGTTAGGCTTTACGCACAGATACCCGCCAGCACGCCTGGTTTGCGGGCCTTAACCTCTGGCTCACTTGTTGGTGCACCTGATGTGCCTGGCACACCCGATGTGCCTGGCACGCCCGCCCAGGGTGTGACACGGGTGCTCAACCGGTCAGAGAGGTAGAATACGCAAGTCGGGGATCGGCCTGATCCCACCTTGCGTGCTGTCGATCCTGCTGCTTGTCCTACTGCCTCAACCCTCGGTCCGATCCGATCTTAGACTGGGAATGAACTCTGCATGCTTAGACTGGGGATGAACTTTGTATGCCTAAGTCAACCAACGAAATGAGCGTACGGGCGCTGAGCCGACTGGAGAGGCATAATTCGCAAGACGAGGATTGGCCTGGTCCCTCTTTGCGTGCTGCCAGTCCCGTTGCCACAACCCTCGGTCCGACTGGGGCTTGACATGGAATGAACTCCCCATGCCTAAGTGAACCCACGAAACGGGGTGCGGGCGCTTAGCTGGCCGGAGAGGTAGAATGCGCAAGCCAGGGATCGGCCTGGTCCCCCCTATGTGCTGTTGATCCTGCAGCTGTAACCCTCGATCCATTCCGATCTTAGACTGGGAATGAACTCTGTATGCTTAGACTGGGGATGAACTCTGTATGCCTAAGTCAACCCATGAAACGAGCATGCGGGCGCTCAGCCGATCAGAAGAGGCAGGATGCGCAAGCCGGAGATCGAACGGGTGGTAGGTGGGTTTAAGCACATCTTCATATTTCTGCCATGCCAATGCCATTTTTATGGCTTGTAAATTTATAAAATGGTCCCCTAAGCCTTCATGTGAAGTTTCGTGGCAAGACGACCCGTTTTCTATTTTTCACGATTTTCAAAACTTTTTGTGGTTCGGGATTTTTTAAAATTTTTTTAGAAAGATTTTTGTCCCCAAATTTGGTAGAGGTGATCCTTGTATTTTTTTTGGCATGCACAAAACAATTCAGCTAAAAACTCCAAGTGGAGAAGATTTTTTGACCATTTGAAAAAAGTGTCCCCATTTTAGACACTTTAATGGCTACTGGTAGCAAACTGATAAAATCTCAAATGCTCTTTAAGGGGGTGTGAGTTCTCGAGGTTTGATTAGGGATAGGGGGCCAATATAAAGGCCAGGTACCAGCACCCATGATACATCATGTGCGCACACCCCCCAACCCCCCAATCATCGGAACCCCCAATACTGCCTGTTAGGCTCTACGACGATGCTCTGACGATTGTGCCCCGGGTGAAAAAAATGCGGCACCAGCACATGCTCAAGCCCAGCATGTGCACCGTGGCTCAAAATCTTAGATTGGGAATGAACTCCATATGCTTAGACATGGAATGACCTCCGTATGCCTAGGCCAACCCATGAAATGAGCGTGCGAGAGCTCAACCGAGAGGAGAGGAAGAATGCGCAAGCCGAGGATCGACCCGGTCCCCCCCTACGTGCTGTCGATCCTACTGTCGCAACCCTCGATCCGGTCTAATCTTAGAGTGGGAATGAACTCCGTATGCATAAGTCAACCCACGAAACGAGCGTGCAGGCGCTGAGCCGGCCAAAGAGGCATAATGTGCAAGCCGGCTATCGGCCTGGTCCCCCTCTGCGTGCTGCCAGTCCCACTACCACAACCCTCGGTCCGGCTGGGGCTTAGACATGGAATGAACTCCCTATGCCTAAGCCAACCCACGAAACAGGTGTGCGGGCGCTCAGCTAGTCGGAGAGGAAAAATGAGCAAGTCGGGGATCGACCTGGTCCCCCCTGCGTGCTGTCGATCCTGCTACCGTAACCCTCAGTCTGGTCTGATCTTAGATAGGGAATGAACTCGTATGCTTAGATTGGGGATGAACTCCATATGCCTAAGTCAACCCATGAAACGAGCATGCGAGCGCTCACCCAACCGGACAGGCATAATGCACAAGTCGGGGATCAACCCAGTCCCCCTCTGCGTGTAGCCGATCCCACTGCTGGTCATGCTGCCACAACCCTCAGTCTGGCCAGGGCTTAGACATGGAATGAACTTCGTATACCTAAGCCAAGCCACGAAACGAGCATGCAGGCACTCAGCCGCCCGGAGAGGCAGAATGTGCAAATCGGAGATCGACCTGGTCCCCCCTGCGTGCTGCTGATCCTACTACTGGTCTTGCTGTCGTAACCCTCAGTCTGGTCTGATCTTAGACTGGGAATGAACTCCGTATGCTTAGACATGGAATGAACTCCGTATGCCTAAGTCAACCCACGAAATGAGCGTACCGGCGCTGAACCGATCGGAGAGGCATAATGCGCAAGCCGGGGATCGGCCCGATCCCCCTCTGCGTCCTGCCGGTCCCGCTGCCACAACCATTGGTCCAGATGGAGCTTAGACATGGAATGAACTCCCTATGCCTAAGCCAACCCACGAAACGGGCGTGCGGGCGCTCAGGAGGCCGGAGAGGCAAAATGCGCAAGTCGGGGATCGACCCGATCCCCCCTACGTGCTGTCGATCCTACTGTCGCAACCCTCGATCCGGTCCAATCTTAGGCTGGGAATGAACTCCGTATGCTTAAACTAGGGATGAACTCCGTATGCCTAAGTCAACCCACGAAACGAGCGTGCGGGCACTCAGCCGACCAGAGAGGCAGGATGCGCAAGCCAGGGATCGAACGGGTGATAGGTGGGTTCCAGCACATCTTCATATTTCTACCATGCCAATGCCATTTTTATGGCTTGCAAATTCATACAATGGTCCCCTAAGCCTTCATGTGAAGTTTCATGGCAAGATGACCCGTTTTCTATTTTTTATGATTTTTGAAACTTTTTGCAATTCAGGATTTTTTAATATTTTTTGAGAAAGAGTTTTGTCCCCAAATTTGGTAGAGGTGACCCTTGTATTTTTTTTGGCATGCACAAAAAAATTCAGCTAAAAACTCGAAGTGGAGAAGATTTTGTGATCGTTTGAAAAAAGTGTCCCGATTTTAGACAATTTAATGGCTACAAGCAGCAAACCTATAAAATCTCAAATGCTCTTTAAGGGGGTGTGAGTTCTTATGGTTTGATGAGGGATAGGCGGCCAATATAAGGGCCAAGTACCAGCACCCATTGCACATCATGAGTGCACACCCCCTCGGCCCCCCCAATCATCAAAAACCCCCAATGTCGTCGGTTAGGCTCTCCGTCGATGCTCCGACAATGCTGCCTCAGGCAAAAAAAATGCGGCACCAGCACATGCCCAAGCCCAGCATGTGTACCATGGCTCAAAATCTTAGACTGGAATGAACTCCATATGCTTAGACATGGAATGAACTTCGTATGCCTAAGCCAAACCACGAAACAAGCGTGCGGGTGCTCAGTCGATCGGAGAGGCAAAATGTGCAAGCCGGGGATTGGCCCAGTCCCCCTTGCGTGTTGTCGATCCTACTATCACAACCCTCGGTTCGGTCTGATCTTAGACTGGGAATGAACTCCGTATGCATAAGTCAACCCAAGAAATGAGCATGCGGGCGCAGAGCCGGTCGAAGAGGCATAATGCGCAAGCCGAGGATCGACCCGGTCCCCCTCTGCGTGCTGCCGGTCTCGCTGCCACAACCTTCGATCCGATTGGGGCTTAGACATGGAATGAACTCCCTATGCCTAAGCCAATCCACGAAATGGGCGTGCGGATGCTCAGTCGGCCGAAGAGGCAGAATGCGTAAGCCGGGGATCGGCCTGATCCCCCCTGTGTGCTGCCGATCCTGCTGTCGCAACCCTCAGTTCGATCTGATCTTAATATGGGAATGAACTTCGTATGCCTAAGTCAACCCATGAAACGAGCGTTTGGGCACTATGTCGGCTGTAAAGGCATAATGCGCAAGCCGGGGATCGACCCAGTCTCCTCTCTGCATGTTGTCGGTCCCGCTGCCACAACCCTCAGTCCGACTGGGGCTTAGACATGGAATGAACTCCCTATGCCTAAGCCAACCCATGAAACGGGTGTGCGGGTGCTCAACCAGTCGGAGAGGTAGAATGCGCAAGTCAGGATCGACCTGGTCCCTCCTGCGTGCTGCAGATCCTGGTGCCGTAACCATCGATCCGATCCGATCTTAGACTGGGAATGAACTCTGTATGCTTAGACTGGGGATGATTACGGGCACTAGAACAACAGGAAGGGCTGATTACGCAAGTTAAATAGAAACAGGATAAGAAGGCAGAATTCTGGAAATGCTCTTGTATTCACTGAAACAGAAGTGTTTGATGGTGTACAAATGAGGGAGGAGCAGCCCTCTATTTATAGTTGAGGCTCCAGCTTACACTTAATGGCAATATCCCTAGAATAAAGGCTAAAATCATGGGATTATACAGATTACAATCAATCAGGATGCTAACTCCTGATTTTTAGGGTCAACCAAATCTGCCAGGATGCTGCTGCTGATCCTGCCTGCTTCCAGAAGCTTCCCTTGCGTGTCCAGCACCTTTGGCCCTTTTGGATGTGGCACGGGAAGCTTGTATGCCAGGCCTTGGTCTCACGGGCTGGCCTGCAAGTTGGGCGGGCGTTCTAAACTTGTTTGCTAGGCTTTACGGGCAGATACCCTTCAGCACACCTGGTCTATGGGCCTCAACCTCTGGCTCGCCTGCTGGTGCACCTGATGTGCCTCGCGTGCCCGCCCAGGGTGTGACACTTGGCCCTTATATTGGCCCCCTATCCCTCATTAAACCTCGAGAACTCACACCCCCTTAAAGAGCATTTAAGATTTTATAGGTTTGCTGCCAGTAGCCATTAAAGTGTCTGAAATGGGGACACTTTTTTCAAACGGTCACAAAATCTTCTCCACTTCGAGTTTTTAGTTGAATGTTTTTGTGCATGCCAAAAACAATACAAGGATCACCTCTACCAAATTTGAGGGCAAAACTCTTTCTAAAAAATTTTTAAAAAATCTCGAACCTTAAAATGTTTCAAAAATCATGAAAAATAAAAAACGGGTCGTCTTGCCACGAAACTTCACTTGAAGGCTTAGTGGACCATTGTATGAATTTACAAGCCATAAAAATGGCATTGGCATGGCAGAAATACGAAGATGTGCTTGAACCCACCTACCATCCATTCGATCTCCGGTTTGCTCATCCTGCCTCTCTGGTCGACTGAATGCCCGCACGCTCATTTTGTGGGTTGACTTAGTCATACGGAGTTCATCCCCAGTCTAAGCATACGAAGTTCATTTCCAATCTAAGATCAGACCGGACCGAGGGTTGTGGCGACAGGATCAGCAACACGCAGGGGGGACCGGGCCAATCCCCAACTTGCGCATTCTGTCTTTTCGACTGGCTGAGCGCCCACACGCCCGTTTCATGGGTTGGCTTAGGCATGGGGAGTTCATTCCATGTCTAAGCCCCAATCGGATCGAGGGTTGTGGCTGCGAGACCGACAGCACGTAAAGGGGACCGGGCCAATCCCCGGCTTGCGTATTATGCCTTTTTGGTCGGCTCAGTGCCTGCAGGCTCGTTTCGTGGGTTGACTTAGGCATACGAAGTTCATTCCCAGTCTAAGATCGGACCGGACTGAGGGTTGCAGTAGCAGTATCGACAGCACGCAGGGGGGACTGGGTCGATCCCTGGCTTACGCATTCTGCCTCTCCGGCCGGCTGAGCACTCGCACGCTCCTTTCATGGGTTGGCTTAGGCATACGGAGTTCATTCCATGTCTAAGCATATGGAGTTCATTCCCAGTCTAAGATCGGACTGGACCGAGGGTTACGGTAGCAAGACCAGTAGCAGGATCGACAGCACGCAGAGGGGACTGGACCGATCCCCAGCTTACGCTTTCTGCCTCTCTGATCAGCCAAGCGCCCGCACGCTCGTTTCGTGGGTTGGCTTAGGCATACGAAGTTCATTCCATGTCTAAGCCCTAGTCGGACTGAGGGTTGTGGCAGTAGGACCGGTAGTAGGACTGGCAGCACGTAGAAGGGGACCGAGCTGATCCTAGGCTTGCGTATTATGCCACTCAGGTCGGCCTCTCTAACCGACTGAGCGTCCGTACGCTCATTTCGTGGGTTGACTTAGGCATACGAAGTTCATCCCCAATCTAAGCATACAGAGTTCATTCCCAGTCTAAGATCGGATCGGACTGAGGGTTGCGGTAGTAGGATCGGTAGCATGCAGGAGGGACCAGGCTGATCCCTGGCTTACGCATTCTGCCTCTCCAGCCGACTGAGCGCCCGCACGCCTGTTTCGTGGGTTAGCTTAGGCATAGGGAGTTCATTCCATGTCTAAGCCCCAGTCGGACCGAGGGTTATGGCAGCGAGATCGACAGCATGCAAAGGGGGATCAAGCCGATTCCCATTTTGTGCATTATGCCTCTCCGGTCGGCTGAGCGCCTGCATGCTCATTTCGTAGGTTGGCTTAGGCATACGGAGTTCATTCCCAATCTAAGATTTTGAGCCACGGTGCACATGCTGGGCTTGGGCATGTGCTGGTGCCCATTGTTTTTGCCCGGGGCACCATCGCCGGAGCATCGCAGGAGAGCCTAACCGACAGCGTTAGGGGTTCCGGCGATTAGCGGTTCCGGGGGGTGTGCGCACATGATGTGTGATGGGTGCTGGTACTTGGCCCTTATATTAGCCCCCTATCCCTCATCAAACCTCAAGAACTCAAACCCCCTTAAAGAGCATTTGAGATTTTATAGGTTTGCTGCCAGTAGCCATTAAAGTGTCTAAAATGGGGACACTTTTTTCAAACAGTCACAAAATCTTCTCCACTTTGATTTTTTTAGCTGAATGTTTTTGTGCATGCCAAAAAAAATACAAGGATTACCTCTACCAAATTTGGGGACAAAACGCTTTCTAAAAAAATTTTAAAAAATCCCAAACCTTAAAAAGTTTTGAAAATCGTGAAAAATAGAAAACGGGTCGTCTTGCCACAAAACTTCACATGATGGCTTAGGGGACCATTGTATGAATTTACACGCCATAAAAATGGCATTGGCATGGTAGAAATATGAAGATGTGCTTGTACCCACCTACCACCCGTTCGATCCCCGGCTTGCGCATCTTGCCCCTCTGGTCGGTTGAGCGCCCGCACGCTCGTTTCGTGGGTTGACTTAGGCATACGAAGTTCATCTCCAGTCTAAGCATACAGAGTTCATTCCCAGTCTAAGATCGGACCAGACCGAGGGTTGCGGTAGCAGGATCAGCAGCACGTAAGGGGGACCGGGCCGATCCCCAGCTTACGCATTCTGCCTCTCCGGTCGGCTGAGCGCCCGCACACCCGCTTCGGGGGTTGGCTTAGGCATAGGGAGTTCATTCCATGTCTAAGCATACGGAGTTCATTCCCAGTCTAAGATCAGATCGGACCGAGGGTCGCGGCTGCAGGACCAGCAGCAGGATAGGCAGCACGCAGGGGGGGACTGGGCCGATCCTTGGCTTGCGCATTCTGCCTCTCCGGTCGGCTGAGTGCCCGCACGCTCATTTTGTGGGTTGGCTTAGGCATACGGAGTTCATGCCATGTCTAAGCCCCAGCCGGACCGAGGGTTATGGCTGCAGGACTGGCAGCGAGATCAGTAGCATGCAGAAGTGGATCGGGCTGATCCTCGGCTTACGCATTATGCCTCTCCGGCTGGTTGAGCTCCCGCACGCTTGTTTCGTGGGTTGACTTAGGCATACGGAGTTCATCCCCAGTCTAAGCATAAGGAGTTCATTCCCAGTCTAGGATCGAACTAGACTGAGGGTTACGGGTAGTAGGATCGGTAGCACGCAGGGGGGACCGGGCCAGTCCCTGGCTTACGCATTCTGCCTCTCCGGTAGGCTGAGCGCGGTACACCCATTTCGTGGGTTGGCTTAGGCGTAGGGAGTTCATTCCATGTCTAAGCCCTAACCGAATCAAGGGTTGTGGCAGCAGGACCTATAACATGCAGAGAGGGACCGGGCCATCCCCGACTAGCGCATTATGCCTCTTCGGCCGGCTCAGGGCCCGTACGCTCATTTCGCGGGTTGACTTGTTCATACGGAGTTCATTCCCAGACTAAGATCAGATCAGACTGAGGGTTGTGGTAGCAAGATCGACAGCACGTAGGGGGGGATCGGGCCGATCCCTGGCTTGCGCATTCTGCCTCTCCAACTGGCTGAACGCCCGCACGCTCGTTTCGTGGGTTGGCTTAGGCATACGGAGTTCATTCCATGTCTAAGCATACGGAGTTCATTCCCAGTCAAAGATCAGACTGGACCGAGGGTTGCGACAGCAGGACCAGCGGTAGGATCGACAGCACGCAGGGGGGATCGGGTCGATCCCCAGTTGAGCTCCCGCACGCTCATTTTGGGGGTTAACTTAGGCATACGGAGTTCATTCCATGTCTAAGCCCCAGTCGGACCGAGGGTTATGACAGGATCGGTAACGGGATCGACAGCACATAGAGGGGGACCGGGCTGATCCCTGGCTTGCGTATTATACCTCCCGACCGACCTCTTTGGCCGGTTGAGCGCCCCCATGCTCGTTTCACGAGTTAACTTAGGCATACGAATTTCATCCCCAATCTAAGCATACGAAGTTCATTCCCAGTCTAAGATCAGTCCGGACCGAGGGTTACGGTAGCAGGATCGGTAGCGCGCAGGAGGGATCGGGCTGATCCCCAGCTTGTGCATTCTGCCTCTCCGACCGGCTGAGTGCCCGCACGCCCGTTTCGTGGTTTGGCTTAGGTATAGGGAGTTTATTCCATGTCTAAGCCCCAGTCGAACCGAGGGTTGTGGTAGCGGGACCGACAGCACGCATAGGGGGACTGGACCGACCCCGGCTTACGCATTATGCCCCTCCGGGCTCAGTGCCCGAATGCTCATTTTGTGGGTTGACTTAGGCATACGGCGTTCATTCCCAGTCTAAGATTGGACCGGACCAAGGGTTACAGTAGCAGGATCGACAGCACGCAGGGGGGACCGGGCCGATCCCTGGCTTACGCATTCTGCCTTTTCGATCGGCTGAACGCCCGCACGTTCGTTTTATGGGTTGGCTTAGGCATATGGAGTTCATTCCATGTCTAAGAATACGGAGTTCATTCCCAGTCTAAGATCGGACCGGACCAAGGGTTGCGGTAGCAGGATCGACAGCACGCAGGGGGGACTGGGCCGATCCCTAGCTTGCGCATTCTGCCTCTCCGGCTAGTTGAGCACCTGCACGCTCGTTTCGTGGGTTGGCTTAGGCATACGAAGTTCATTCCATATCTAAGCCCCAGCCGGATCGAGGGTTGTGGCAGTAGGATCGGCAGCATGTAGAGGGGGACCGGGCTATTCCCCAGCTTGTGAATTATGCCTCTCCGACCGGCTGAGTGCCTGCACGCTTGTTTCGTGGGTTGACTTAGGCATACGGAGTTCATCCCCAGTCTAAGCATACGGAGTTCATTCCCAGTCTAAGATCAGATCGGATCGAGGGTTGCAGCAGCAGGATCGGCAGCACGCAGGGGGGACCAAGCCAGTCCCTAGCTTGTGCATTCTGCCTCTCCGACTGGCTAAGCGCCCGCACGCCCATTTCGTGGGTTGGCTTAGGCGTAGGGAGTTCATTCCATGTCTAAGCCCCAGCCGGATCGAGGGTTGTGGCAGCGGGACCTACAGCACACAGAGGTGGACTGGGTCGATCCCCAACTGCGCATTATGCCTTTTTGGTCAGCTCAGCGCCCGCACGCTCATTTCGTGGGTTGACTTATGCATACGGAGTTCATTCCCAGACTAAGATCAGATCGGACTGAGGGTTGCGATAGCAGGGTCGACAACACGTAAGGGGGACCGGGCCAATCCTTGGTTTACGCATTCTGCCTCTCCGATCGGTTGAGCGCCCGTACGCTCGTTTCGTGGGTTGGCTTAGGCATATGGAGTTCATTCCATGTCTAAGCATACGGAGTTAATTCCCAGTCTAAGATCGGATCAAATCGAAGGTTGCGGCAGTAGGACCCGCAGCAGGATCGACAGCACGCAGGGGGGATCGGGCCGATCCCCGGCTTGCGCATTTTGCCTTTCCGACCGGTTGAGTGCCCGCACGCTCATTTCGAGGGTTGGCTTAGGCATACGGAGTTCATTCCATGTGTAAACCCCAGCCAGACCGAGGGTTGTGATAGCAGGACTGGTAGCGGCATCGACAGCATACAGAGGGGGACCAAGTTGATCCCCGGCTTGCGCATTATGCCTCTTCGGCTGGCCTCTCCGACCGACTGAACGCCCACACGCTCGTTTAATGGGTTGACTTAGGCATACAAAGTTCATCCCCAATCTAAGCATACGGAGTTCATTCCCAGTGTAAGATCGATTCAGATCAAGGGTTACGACAGCATGATCGACAGCGCGTAGGGGGGATAGGGCCGATCCCCGACTTGTGCATCCTGCCTCTTCGACCGGCTGAGTGCCTGCACGCCCGTTTCATGGGTTGGCTTAGGTATAGGGAGTTCATTCCATGTCTAAGCCCTAGCCGGACCAAAGGTTGTGGCAGCGGGACCGACAGCATGCAGAGGGGGATCGAGCCTGTCCCCATCTTGCGCATTATGCCTCTTCGGTCGGCTCAGTGCCCGCACGTTCGTTTCGTGCGTTGACTTATGCATACGGAGTTTATTCCCAGTCTGAGATCAGGCCAGACCGAGGGTTGCGGCAGCAGGATCGACAGCACGTAGTGGGACCGATTCGATGTCTAAGCCCCAGTTGGAACGAAGGATGCGGTAGCAGGATCGACAGCACGCAGGGGGGATTGGGTCGATCCCCGGCTTGCGTATTCTGCCTCTCCGGCCTGCTGAGCGCCCGCACGCTCGTTTCGTGGGTTGGCTTAGGCATACGTAGTTCATTCCATGTCTAAGCATATGGAGTTCATTCCCAATCTAAGATCAGATCAGACCGAGGGCTGCAACAGTAAGACCAGCAGCAGGCTCGACAGCACGCAAGGGCAGACCAGGTCGATCCCCGACTTGTGCATTCTGCCTCTTCGGTAGGCTGAGCACCCGCACGCTCATTTCGTGGGTTGGCTTAGGCATACGGAGTTCATTCCATGTCTAAGCCCCAGCCGGACCGAGTGTTGTGGAAGTAGGACGGCAACGAGATCGACAGCACATAGAGGGGGACCGGACTGATCCCCGGCTTGCGTATTATGCCTCTCTGACCGGCTAAGTGCTCGTACGCTCGTTTCGTGGGTTGACCTAGGCATACAGAGTTCATCCCCAGTCTAAGCATACGGAGTTCATTCCCAATCCAAGATCAGATCGAACCGAGGGTTGCGACAGCAAGATCGACAGCACGCAGGGGGTGCCGGGCCATTCCCCGGCTTACGCATTCTGCCTTTCCGGTCGGCTGAGTGCCTGCACGCCCATACAATGGGTTGGCTTAGGCATAGGCCGTTCATTCCATGTCTAAGCCCCAGCCGGACCGAGGGTTGTGGTAGCGGGACCGACAGCATGCAGAGGGGGATCGGGTCGACCCCCAACCTACGCATTATGCCACATCGGTCGGCTCAAAGGCTGCATGCTCATTTCGTGGGTTGACTTATGCATACGGAGTTCATACCCAGTCTAAGATTAAACCGTACCAAGGGTTATGGCAGTAGGATCGACAGCACGCAGGGGAGATCGGGCCGATCCTCGGCTTGCGCATGCTACCTCTCCGGCCGACTGAGCGACCACACGCTTGTTTCGTGGGTTGGCTTAGGCATACGGAGTTCATTCCATGTCTAAGCATACGGAGTTCATTCCCAGTCTAAGATTTTGAGTGACGGTGCACATGCTGGGCTCGGGCATGTGCTGGTGCCAAATTTTTTTTGCCCGGGGCACCATCGTCGGAGCATCGTCGAAGAGCCTAACCAACTGCATTAAGGGTTCCGCTAATTGGGGGGCTGGGGGGTGTGCACACATGATGTGCGATAGGTGCTGGTACTTGGCCCTTATATTGGCCCCCAATCCCTCATCAAACCTCAAGAACTCACCCCCCTTAAAGAGAATTGAGATTTTATAGGTTTCCTGCCAGTAGCCATTAAAGTGTCTGAAATGGGGACACTTTTTGCAAACGGTCACAAAATCTTCTCCACTTCGAGTTTTTAGCTAAATTTTTTTGTGCATGCCAACAAAAGTAAAAGGATGACGTCTACCAAAGTTGGGGACAAAAATCTTTCTAAAAGAAATTTAAAAAATCATGAACCGCAAAAAGTTTCAAAAATCGTGAAAAATAGAAAACGGGTCGTCTTGCCACGAAACTTCACTTGAAGGCTTAGGGGACCATTGTATGAATTTACTGGCCATAAAAATGGCATTGGCATGGCAGAAATATGAAGATGTGCTTGAACCCACCTACCACCCGTTCGATCCCCGACTTGCGCATCCCGCCTCTTTGGTCGGTTGAGCACCCGCACGCTCGTTTCGTGGGTTGACTTAGGCATATGGAGTTCATCCCCAGTCTAAGCATATGGAGTTCATTCCCAGTCTAAGATCAGACCAGATTGAGGGTTGCGGTAGCAGGATTGGCAGTACGCAGGGGGGACCGAACCGATCCCTAGCTTGTGCATTCTACCTCTTCGGTTGGCTGAGTGCCCGCACGTTCGTTTTATGGGTTGACTTAGGCATACGGAGTTCATCCCCAGTCTAAGCATATGGAGTTCATTCCCAGTCTAAGATCAGACCAGACTGAGGGTTGTGGCAGCAGGATCGACAGCACACAGAGAGGATCGGGCTGATCCCCGGCTTGTGTATTCTGCCTCTCCGATCGGTTGAGTGCCCGCATGTACGTTTCGTGGGTTGGTTTAGGCATATGGAGTTCATTCCATGTCTAAGCATACGGAGTTCATTCCATGTCTAAGCATACGAATTGAATTCCCAGTCTAAGATTTTGAGCCACGGTGCACATGCTAGGGTCGACCATGTGCTGGTGCCACATTTTTTTCGCCTGAGGTAGCATCGCCGGAGCATCGTCGGAGAGCCTAACCGGCGGCATTGGGGGTTCCGACGATTGGGGGGGCCGGGGGGTGTGCGCACATGATGTGCAATGGGTGCTGGTACTTGGCCCTTATATTGACCCCCTATCCCTCATCAAACCTTGAGAACTCACAACCCCTTCAAGAGCATTTGAGATTTTATAGGTTTGCTGTCAGTAGCCATTAAAGTGTCTGAAATGTGGACACTTTTTTCAAACGGTCACAAAATCTTCTCCACTTCAAGTTTTTAGGTGAATTTTTTTGTGCATGCCAACAAAAATACAAAGATCACCTCCACCAAATTCGGGGACAAAAATCTTTCTAAAAAAATTTTAAAAAATCCCGTACCACAAAAAAGTTTTGAAAATCGTGAAAAATAGAAAATGGGTCGTCTTGCCACGAAACTTCACATGAAGGCTTAGGGGATCATTGTATGAATTTACAGGCCATAAAAATGGCATTGGCATGGAAGAAATATGACGATGTGCTTGAACCCACCTACCACCCATTTGATCCCCGGCTTGCGCATCCTGCCTCTCTTGTCGATGAGCGCCGCACGCTCGTTTCGTGGGTTGACTTAGGCATACGGAGTTCATCCCTAGTCTAAGCATACGGAGTTCATTCCCAATCTAAGATTAGAACGGACCGAGGGTTGCGATAATAGGATCGACAGCACGTAGGGGGGACCGGGCCGATCCCCGGCTTGCGTATTCTACCTCTCCGACCGACTGAGTGGTGGCATGCTCGTTTCATGGGTCGGCTTTGGCATATGGAGTTCATTCCATGTCTAAGCATGCGGAGTTCATTCCTAGTCTAAGCATACGGAGTTCATTCCCAATCTAGGATCGGATCAGACAGAGGGTTGCAGCAACAGGATCGACAGTACGCAGGGGGGACCGGGCTAATCCCCGACTTGCGCATTCTGCCTCTCCGATCGGCTGAGCACCCGCACGCTTGTTTGATGGGTTGGATTAGGCATATGGAGTTCATTCCATGTCTAAGCCCCAGCCGAACTGAGGGTTGTGGTAGCAGGACTGGCAGCGAGATCTACAGCACGTAGAGGGGGGTTGGGCTGATCTTCGACTTACGCATTATGCCTCTCCGACCAGCCTCTCCGGTCGGTTGAGCGCCCGCACGCTCATTTCGTGGGTTGACTTAGGCATATAGAGTTCATCCCCAATCTAAGCATCGGAGTTCATTCTCAGTCTAAGATCAGACCGGATCGAGGGTTGCGGCAGCAAGATCGACAGCACGCTGGGGGGATCAGGCCAATCCCCAGCTTGCGCATTCTGCCTCTCCGACCGGCTACACGCCCGTACGCCCGTTTCATGGGTTAGCTTAGGCATAGGGAGTTCATTCCATGTCTAGGCCCCATAAGGATCGAGGGTTGTGTCAGCGAGACCGACAGCACGCAGAGGGGGACTGGGCCGGTCCTCGGCTTACGTAATATACCTTTTCGGTCGACTCAGTGCCCGTATGCTCGTTTCGTGGGTTAACTTATGCATACAGAGTTCATTCCCAGTCTAAGATCAGATTGGATCGAGGCTTGCACAGCAGGATTGACAGCATGCAGGGGGGATCAAGTCGATCCTCGACTTGAGCATTCTGCCTCTCCGGTCGGCTGAGCGCCCGCACGCTTGTTTCGTGGGTTGGCTTAGGCATACTTAGTTCATTCCATGTCTAAGCATACGAAATTCATTCCTAGTCTAAGATTTTGAGCCATGGTGCACATGCTGGGCTCGGGCATGTGCTGGTGCCACATTTTTTTCACCCGAGGCACCATCGCCGGAGCATCGTCGGAGAGCCTAACCGACGACATTAGGGGTTCCGACGATTAGGGGGGCTGGGGGGTATGCACACATGATGTGCGATGGGTGCTGGTACTTGGCCCTTATATTGGCCCCCTATCCCTCATCAAACCTCAAGAACTCACACCCCTTTAAAGCACATTTGAGATTTTATAGGTTTGCTGCCAGTAGTCATTA
>NW_019167949.1:12754764-12826705 GCF_002303985.1 Durio zibethinus | reverse complement strand
GAATGGGTGTACGCGTGCTCAGCTGGTCGGAGAGGCAGATACGCAGCCGGGGATCGGCCGGGTCCCCACTACGCCTGTGTCGAACCTACTACAGCAACCTCGGTCTGATCTGATCTTAGATTGTGGATGAACTCCTGTATGCATAAGTCAACCCACGAAATGAGGTGTACGACACTGAGCCGACCGAAGAGGCATAATTGCGGCAAGCCGGGGACGGCCCCGTTTCCCCCTCTGCGTGCTGTTGGTGCCAGCTGCCAAGACCTTGGTCCGGCTTGGGGCTTAGACATGGAATAAACTCCCTATGCCTAAGGCAAACCCATGGAAAAGGGCAATGGCGGGTCTCAGTAGGTGGGAGAGGCAGAATGCGCAAGTCGGGGATCGGCCCAGTCCCCCCTGTGTGCTACCGATCTTGTTGCCGTAACCCTCGGTCTGGTCCGATCTTAGACTATGAATGAACTTCGTATGCTTAGACTAGGGATGAACTCCGTATGCCGAAGTCAACCCATGAAACGAGCGTGCGAGCGCTCAGCTCGCCGGAGAGGCATAATGCGTAAGCCAGGGATTAGCCTGGTCCCCCTTTGCGTGTTGTCGATCCCGCTGCCGGTCCTGCTGCCACAACCCTCGGTCCGGCTGGGGCTTAGACATGGAATGAACTCCGTTTGCCTAAGCCAACCCAAGAAACGAGCGTGCGGGCGCTCAGCTGGTCGGAGAGGCAGAATGCGCAAGCCGAAGATCAGCTCGGTCCACCCCTACGTGCTACCGATCCTGCTACCTCAACCCTCGGTCCGATCCCGACTTAGACTGGGAATTAACTCTGTATGTATAATTCAACCCACGAAACGAGCGTGCGGTCGCTGAGCCGGCCGAAGAGGCATAATGCACAAGCCGAAGATCGGCCCGATCCCCTTCTGTGTGCTACTGGTCCCGCTGCCACAACCTTCGGTTCGACTATGGCTTAGACATGGAATGAACTCCCTATGCCTAAGCCAACCCACGAAATGGGCGTGTGGGTGCTCAGTGTCCCTGCTGAGGCAGAAAGCACAAGCGGGGACCTGTCCGGTCCCCCTGCGTGCTGCGGATCCTACTGACGCAACCCTCGGTCAATCCGATCATAGACTGGGAATGAACTCTGTATGCTTAGACTGGGGATGAACTCCGTATGCCTAAGTCAACCCACGAAACAAGCGTGCTGGCACTCAGCCTATCGGAGAGGCATAATTGCGTAAGTCGGGGATCAGCACGATCCCCCTCTACATGCTACCAATCCCGCTGTCGGTCCTGCTGCCATAACTTTCGGTCTGACTGGGGCTTAGACATGGAATGAACTCCGTATGCACAAAAAAATTCAGCTAAAAACTCGAAGTGGAGAAGATTTTGTGACTATTTGAAAAAAGTGTTCCCATTTCAGACACTTTAATGGCTACTGGCAGCAAACCTATAAAATGTCAAATGCTCTTTAAGGGGGTGTGAGTTCTCGAGGTTTGATGAGGGATAGGGGGCCAATATAAGGGCCAAGTGTCACGCCCTGGACGGGCGCCCCAGGTAAATCAGGCGCACCAACAGGCGAGCCAGAGGTTGAGGCCCGCAGACCAGGTGTACTGGCGGGTATCTACGTGCAAAGCCTAGCAAACGAGTTCAGAACGCCTGCCTAACTTGCAGGCTAGCCCGTGAGACCAAGGCCTGGCATACAAGCTGCCCGCACCACATCCAAAAGGGATCAAGGTGCTAGACAAGCAAGGGAAGCTTCTGGAAGCAAGCAGGATCAACAGCAGCATCCTAGCAGATTTGGTTGACCCTAAAAATCAGGAGTTAGCATCCTGATTGATTGTAATCTATATAATCCCATGATTTTAGCCTTTATTCTAGGGAGATTGCCATTAAGTGTAAGTTGGAGCCTCAACTATAAATAGAGGGCTACTCCTCCCTCATTTGTACACCATCAAACACTTATGTTTCAGTGAATACAAGAGCATTTCCAGAATTCTACCTTCTTATCCTGTTTCTCTTTAACTTGCATAATCAGCCCTTCCTGTTGTTCTAGTGCCCATACACTTGTGTTTTAGGCTGACTTGGGCATAAAGGAGGAGATTCCAAGCCTAAGGCCGCACGGTTTCTGAGTCTAAGGTTAGAGCCCGTGACAGTTGGTATCAGAGCAAGTTCGATTTTGCGTGTTTGTGTTGTGCAGGTTAGAGAAGATGGCATCCCAAAGTGACGCTGCTAACCAACAACCAGAGGCCCAGGAGCATGGGTGTGGAAGAGGGAGGAAAGCCAGTTCTAGAGATATCTGGTCTACCATGGACGGTAGGCTGGCCAAGGTGGAGGTGACCATGGGCGACATGGGGGAGAAGCTTGAGGGGGTAGAGACTCACATTGCATCGCTAGACTCCATGGGGGAGGAGATCCAAAGTGAGCTGCAAGTTGCTCTCGACATGTTCACCCAAAAGAATCAGACCTTGGAGGCTGAAGTGCTGACCTTGCACGATGGCATGGAGGCCATGCGCCAGCGGATGGAGGAGCTTACCAGTGAGCTCGTTGCTTGCAAGACTGCCATTGGGAATGGCATGTTTGCTGGAGTGTCCAAGTCCAGATTGGATGTCCCCAAGCCTAAGGAGTTCAAGGGGACTAGGGCGGCCAAGGAAGTAGATAACTACCTTTGGGGTATGGAGCAGTACTTCCAGGCCATGGGCATGCAAGACGAGGCGATAAAGGTAAGCACCGCTGCTATGTATCTCACTGATGTAGCCTTATTGTGGTAGAGGCACAGGTGTGATGATGTCAGATGTGGGAGTGCCAAGATTGGAACCTGGGCAGAGTTTCAAAAGGAGTTCAGAGAATAATTTTACTCGAAGTATGCTGATGATAAGGCACGGGCAAAGTTGCGCAGGTTGAGCCAGCAAGGGGACATAAGGGAGTATGTCCAGAAATTCTCTGAACTGATGCTACAGATCTCGGATCTAGGTGAGAAGGACACCTTATTTGCTTTCATGGATGGGCTGAAGCCGTGGGTGAAGCATGAGCTACAAAAGAGAGGAGTTCATGACTTGGCTAAAGCCATGACTACTATTGAGGCCTTGATAGAGTTCAAGCCTCTAAACAAGTTTGAGTCTACCAAGCCCAAGGGTAAGGGCAGGGACGATAGGGATCGAAAGAAGCAGTCCAAGGGGAAGGACCATGACCAGGAGTCCAAGGATGGAGATCAAGACCGTTCAACCAAGGATGGCGATAGGAAGCCACCGGCAGGCAAGTGGAAAGCAAAAGGGGACCGAGAGCCACTAGCATGCTACCTATGTGGAGGGAGCCACATAACGCGTAATTACCCGTAAAAGTGCAAGCTGGCTATTGTAAACAAGGAGTCTGACGAGGAGCCAGAGTCAAGGGCAGCAAAGCTTGGGTCGTTGGTGCTCAATGCTGTCCAGAGTAAGGGAAGTCGCAAGCCAAAGGGCTTGATGTTTGCGGATCTAATGGTTGCGGGTCAGAAGGTGAGTGCACTGGTGGACACAGGTGCCTCACATCTTTTTATTTCAGGTGATAGAGCCCGGAAGCTCAGACTAAAGCTGTAGAAAAGGATTGGTACCATCAAAACGGGAACTCCAAGGAAGTTTCAGCCATTGGAGTAGCGCGGGGAGTGGAGTTGCAGCTTGGAGACTGGAAAGGCAAGGAGACCATTGAGGTAATACCCCTTGACGACTATAAGTTTGTGATTGGGTTGGATTTCCTTGTTTGGATTAATGCGCTTCTTATGCCTTTTATCGATTGTGTTTGCATCTTGGATGCACGGTGCCAATGCCTAGTGCCATTAAAGAGAGGGTCTGGAGTTAGGTCGCGGGTGGTGTCAGCCATCCAATTTGCCAAGGCAGTAAGCAGACAAGAAGGCACCTTCTTGGCAGCCCTGAAATATGATGAGCCAAGGGAGAAGGAGACCGAGTCACCCTTAGAGGTGCTAAAGGTGCTGAAGACCTTTAGTGATGTGATGCCCACAAAGCTACCTAGCAAGCTACCACCTAAGAGGGAGGTGGATCACAAGATCGAGCTGGTGTCTGAGGCCAAGCCTCCAGCTAGAGCCCCTTACCGAATGTCTCCACCAGAGTTGGAGGAGTTAAGGAAGCAGCTCAAAGAGTTAGTTGATGTTGGCTTCATCAGGCCATCGAAGGCACCCTATGGTGCACCGGTTCTATTTTAGCGCAAGCATGATGGGTCGTTGCGGCTGTGCATAGACTACTGGGCTTTGAACAAGCTGACCATCAGGAACAAGTACCCCATCCCACTCATTGCGGACTTGTTCGATCAACTTGGGAGCGCAAGGTGGTTCACCAAGTTGAATTTGAGGTCAGGCTTACTATCAAGTCAAGATCACAGAGAGAGATGAGCCAAAGACAGCATGTGTCACTCGGTATGGTTTCGTATGAGTTCTTGGTGATGCCTTTCGGACTCACGAATGCCCCAGCAACATTTTGCACCCTTATGAACAAGGATACTTCAATCATTCCTTGATCGGTTTGTTGTGGTTTATTTGGATGACGTTGTGATCTACAGCCAGACTTTGAGAGAGCATGTAGACCACTTTAGATAGGTATTCGAGGTGTTGCGGGTGCACAAGCTATTTGTCAAGAGGGAGAAGTGCTCATTCGCCCAGCAGGAGATCCCATTCCTTGGCCACATAGTGGGAGGTGGCAGGATACGCATGGATGAAGGCAAGATACATGCCATCCTGGAGTGGCAACCGCCAGCCAAGGTCACTGAGTTGAGATCATTCCTTGGGCTGGTCAACTACTACAGGCGCTTCATCAAAGGTCACTCAGCAATAGCCACGCCATTGACTGACTTGCTCAAAAAAGGGAAAGCATGGGAGTGGAGCGCAGGGTGCCAGGAAGCCTTTGACAGGTTGAAGTGGGCTGTGATCAAGGAGCCAGTCTTGGCCTTGCCAGACCATGCCAAGCTGTATGAGGTGCATGGATGCATCAGACTTTGCCATAGGGGCGTGTTGATGTAGGAGGGACGTCCAGTCACGTTCGAGAGCAGAAAGCTGAACGAGACTGAGTGCAAGTACATAGTCCAAGAGAAAGAGATGACTACAATGGTGTACTGCTTGTGCACTTGGCGCCATTACCTGTTGGGGTCGAGGTTCATGGTTAGGGCAGACAATGTGGCAACCAGCTACTTCAGACGTAGAAGAAGCTGTCCCCCAAGCAGGCGAGATGGTAAGATTTTCTTACGAAATTTGATTTCCAGATGGAGTACAAGCCAGGGTGGGTGAACCTAGTGGCAGACGCCCTGAGCAGGAAGGCTAACCTTGCTGCCATTAGCCAACCAAAGGGGTCACTGGTGCCGTGCATCAAGGAGGGACTTGCGCATGATCCTACAGCCAAGGCTTTGATGGAGTACGCCCAGCAAGGTAAGACTAGGTTTTGGTTGCAGGATGGCTTGCTGTACACCAGGGGAAGTAGACTATTTGTGCCATAGCACGGGAAGCTTGGCAAGGAAGTTTTGCAAGAATGCCATGATTCAAGGTGGGCTGGACACCCGGAGTGAGCCGTACCTTGGCGTTGATCGAGGATCGGTACTACTGGCCGCACATGAGGGATGATGTGGAGGCCTATGTGAAGACTTGTCTTGTGTGCCAACAGGACAAGGTGGAGCTCAAGAAACCAGGCGGTCTCTTGGAGCCATTGCCAGTGCCAGAGCGACCATGGGAGAGTGTTTCTCTGGACTTTATAGTCGGTCTACCCAAAGCAAAAGGGTTTGGAAGCATCATGGTAGTGGTGGACAGGTTTTCCAAGTATGGAATCTTCATTCCAGCAACCAAGGAGTGCCCAGCCAAAGAGGCAGCTCGATTGTTCCTGAAGAACATGGTTAAGTACTGGAGAGTGCCGAGGACCATTGTTAGTGATCGGGACGGGCATTTCACGGGCAGGTTCTGGACTGAGTTGTTCAAGCTGTTGGGGTCAGACTTGAACTTTTCCACCAGCATGCATCCGCAGACCGATGGGCAGACAGAACGAGTGAATGGACTATTGGAGGTCTACCTCAGGCACTATGTGAGTGCCACACAAAGGGACTGGCCAAAGCTGCTAGATATTGCATAGTTTTCCTACAACTTGCAAAGGAGCGAGGCAACGAACCAGAGCCCATTTGAGGTTGTGACAGGGCAACAACCACTAACACCCGGTTCGATTGCTGCAGGTTATACAGGGCCGAATCCAGCAGCATACAAGTTTGCCAAGGCATGGCAGGAGCAAACTGACTTGGCCAGAGTTTGTCTACACAAGGCGGCCAAGAGGTCGAAGAAGTGGGCAGACCAGAATAGGCGGACGTGCAGTTCCAGGTTGGAGACTTGGTGTTGGTGAAGCTGCATCCCATTGTGTGCCATAGGGGGCTGCACAAAGGCCTAGTTCAGAGGTATGAGAGACCTTTTCGAGTAGTCAAGAGGGTAGGCAAGGTTGCTTACAAGCTGGATATGCCACCCAAGCTGAGGGTACACCGGTGTTCCATGTGAGCATGCTCAAGCCGTTCCATGAGGATGAGGGAGATCCAGGAGGCAGAGTCAAAGCGTGTGCCATTGGGAGCAAGGGCCTCATATGAGAAGGAGGTCCACAGCATCATAGCTGATCGAAAGGTGAGACAAAAAAACTATCAGCCAAGACAAGAGTACTTGGTGCACTGGAAGGAACTTTCAGACAGTGAGGTGAGTTGGGAACCAACAGATGACTTATGGCAGTTCAGGGACCAGATCAAGTAGTACCATGCAGAAGACACAATGAGGGCATTGTGCAATCTGGTGGGGGAGAATGTCACCCTGGGCAGGCACGCCAGGTGCATCAGGCGCACCAGCAGGTGAGCAGAGGTTGAGGCCCGCAGACCAGGCGTGCTGGGGTATCTATGTGCAAAGCCTAGCAAACGAGTTCAGAATGCTTGCCCAACTTGCAAGCCAGCCTGTGAGATCAAGGCCTGGCATACAAGCTGCCCGCACCACATCCAGAAGGGCCCAAGGTGCTGGACACGCAAGGGAAGCTTCTGGAAGCAGGCAGGATCAGCAGCAGCATCCTGGCAGATTTGGTTGACCCTGAAAATCAGGAGTTAGCATCCTGATTGATTGTAATCTGTATAATCCCATGATTTTAGCCTTTATTCTAGGGATATTGCCATTAAGTGTAAGCTGGAGCCTCAACTATAAATAGAGGGCTGCTCCTCCCTCATTTGTACACCATCAAACACTTCGTTTCAGTGAATACAAGAGCATTTCCAGAATTCTGCCTTCTTATCCTGTTTCTCTTTAACTTGCGTAATCAGCCCTTCCGTTGTTCTAGTGCCCGTACGCTTGTGTTTTAGGCTGACTTAGGCATAAAGGAGGAGATTCCAAGCCTAAGGCCGCACGGTTTCTGAGTCTAAGGTCGGAGCCTGTGACACAAGTACCAGCACCCATCGCACATCATGTGCGCACACCCCCGACCCCCCCAATCATCAAAACCCCCAATGCCACCGATTAGGCTCTTCGGTGATGCTCCGACGATGCTCCGATGATGGTACCCCGGGTGAAAAAAAAGTGACACCAGCACATGCCCGAGCCCAACATGTGCACCGTGGCTCAAAATCTTAGACTGGGAATGAACTTCGTATGCTTAGACATGGAATGAACTCCGTATGCCTAAGCCAACCCACGAAACGAGCGTACGGGTGCTCAGCCGACCGGAGAGGCATCAGCCCAGTCCCCCTCTACGTGCTGTCAATCCCACTGTCGATCCTACTGTCACAACCCTCAGTCCGATTGGGGCTTAGACATGGAATGAACTCCGTATGCCTAAGCCAACCCATAAAATGAGCGTACGGGCGCTCAGTCGGTCGGAGAGGCAGAATGCGCAAGCCGAGGATCAGCTCGGTCCCTTCTACGTGCTGTCGATCCTACTGCTGGTCCTGCTATCGCAACCCTCAGTCTGGTCTGATCTTAGACTGGGAATGAACTTTGTATGCTTAGACATGGAATGAACTCTGTATGCCTAAGCTAACCCACGAAACGAGCTTGCGGGCGTTCAGTTAGTCGGAGAGGCAGAATGCGCAAGTCCGGGATCAGCCTGGTCCCCCCTACGTGCTGGGGATCTTTGCTGCAGCAACCCTCGGTCTGGTCCGATCTTAAACTGGGAATGAAGTCTATATGCTTAGACTGGGATGAACTCCGTATGCCTAACTCAACCCACGAATCGAACGTACGGGCACTCAGTCGACTGGAGAGGCCAATCGAAGAGGCAAAATGCACAAGCTGGGGATCGCCTGATCCCCCCTGTGTGCTGTCGATCCTGCTGTTGGTCCTACTATCGTAACCCCTGTCCAATCCGATCTTAGATTGGGAATGAACTTTATATGCTTAGACATGGAATGAACTTCGTATGCATAAGCCAATCCACGAAACGAGCGTGCAGGCGCTCAGTCGATCGAAGAGGTAGAATGCGCAAGTCGGCGACCAACTCGGTCCCCCCTGCGTGCTATCGATCCTGCTACCGCAACCCTCGGTCCAGTCCGATCTTAGACTGAGAATGAACGCCGTATGCCTAAGTCAACCCACGAAACGAGTGTACGGGCGTTGACCCGGTCGGAGAGTAATAATGCGCAAGCCGGGGATCGACTAAGTCCCCCCTGCGTGCTGTCGATCCTACTGGTACAACCCTCGATCTGGTCCAATCTTAGACTGGGAATGAACTCCATACGCCTAAGTCAACCCATGAAATGAGCGTACGGGCGTTGACCCAGCCGGAGAGTTATAATCTGCAAGCCGGGATCGGCCCAATCCCTCTCTGCGTGTTGTCTGTCTTGCTGCAATAACCCTCAGTTCGGCTGGGGCTTAGACATGGAATGAACTCCCTATGCCTAAGCCAACCCATGAAACGGGTGTGCGGGCGCTCAGCCAGCCGGAGAGGCAGAATGCACAAGCTAGGGATCGGCCTGATTCCTCCTACGTGCTGTCGATCCTGCAGCCATAACCCTTGGTCCAGTCTGATCTTAGACTAGGAATGAACTCCATATACTTAGACTGAGGATGAACTCCGTATACCTAAGTCAACCCATGAAACAAGCGTACGGGTGCTCAGTCGGCCGGAGAGGTTGATCGGAGAGGCAAAATGTGCAAGTTGAGGATCGGCTCGATCCCCCCTTACGTCCTATCGATCTTACTGCTGGTCCTACTAGCGTAACCCTCGGTCCGGTATGATCTTAGACTGGGAATGAACTCTGTATGCTTACACATGGAATGAACTCCATATGCCTAAGCCAACCCACGAATCGAGCGTGCGGGCACTCAGCCGACCGAAGAGGCAGAATGCACAAGCCGGGGACCGGCTCGACCCCCCCTGCTTGCTATCGATCCTGCTGTCGTAACCCTCGGTCTGATTCGATCTTAGACTGGGAATGAACTCCATATGCCTAAGTCAACCCATGAAATGAGCATCCGGGCGCTGAGCCAGCCAAAGAGGCATAATGCGCAAGCCGGGGATTGGCCCGATCCCACTTTGCGTGCTGTCGGTCTCGCTGCCACAACCATCGATCCGGCTGGGGCTTAGACATGGAATGAACTCCCTATGCCTAAGCCACCCCACGAAATGGGCGTGCGGGCACTTAGTCGGTCGGAGAGGCAGAATGCGCAAGTCGGGGATCGGTTGGGTCCCGTTACTTGCTGTCGATCCTGCTGCTGCAACCCTCGGTTTGGTCTGATCTTAGACTGGGAATGAACTCCGTATGCCTAAGTCAACCCACGAAATGAGCGTTCGGGACGCTGAGCCAACCGGTAGGCATAATGTGCAAGCTGGGGATCGCTCGGTTCCTCGCTATGTGCTGTCGATCCTATTGCCGCAACCCTCGATCCAGTCTGATCTTAGACTGGGAATGAACTTCGTATGCCTAAGTCAACCCAGGAATTGAGCACTCGGGCGCTGAGCCAATCTAAGAGGTAGAATGCGCAAGCCAGGGATCGACCCGGTCCCCCCTACGTGCTGTCGATCCTACTACCGTAACCCTTGGTCTGATCTGATCTTAGACTAGGAATGAACTTCGTATGCATAAGTCAACCCACGAAATGAGCGTACGAGTGCTGAACCGATCGAAGAGGCATAATGTGCAAGCCGGGGATCAGCTCGATCCCTCTCTGCATGCTGTCGGTCCTGCTGCCCCAACCCTCAGTCCGGCTGGGGCTTAGACATGGAATGAACTCCTATGCCTAAGACAACCCACAAAAGGAGTGTACAGGCATTGAGCAGGCCGATGAGGCATAATGCGCAAGCCGGGGATTGGCCCGGTCCCCCTCTGCATGCTGTCGGTCCCACTGCCACAACCCTCGGTTCGAATGGGGCTTAGACATGGAATGAACTCCCTATGCCTAAGCCAACCCATGAAATGAGCGTGTGGGCGCTCAGCCGGTCGGAGAGGCAGAATGCGCAAGTTGGGGATCGGCCCAGTCCCTCCTGCATGTTGTCGATCCTGCTGCCGCAACCCTCGGTCCGATTTGATTTTAGAGTGAGAATGAACTCCGTATGCTTAGACTAGGGGTGAACTCCGTATGCCAAAGTCAACCCACGAAACGAGCGTGCGGGTGAGAGTCCGACCGGACAGGCAGAATGCGTAAGTCGGGGATCTTCCTGGTCCCCTTGCGTGCAGTCGATCCTACTGCTAGTCTTGCTGACGCAACCCTGGGTCCGGTCTGATCTTAGACTGGGAATGAACTCCGTATGCTTACACATGGAATGAACTCTGTATGCCTAAGCAAACCCATGAAATGAGCATGCGGGCGGTCAGTCGACTGGAGAGGCAGAATGCGTAAGTTGGGGATTGACCCGATCCTCCCTACGTGCTGTCAATCCTGCTGCCGCAACCCTCTGTCTGGTCTGATTTTTGATTGGGAATGAACTCCGTATGCCTAAGTCAACCCACAAAATGAGCGTTCGGGCATTGAGCTGGCCGAAGAGGCATAATGCACAAGCCGGGGATCGGCCTAGTCCCCCTCTGCGTGCTACCGGTCTCGCTACCACAACACTACATCCGGCTGGGGCTTAGACATGGAATGAACTCCCTATGCCTAAGACTGGGGATGAGCCCGATCCCCCTCTGCGTGTTGTCGATCCCGCTGTCGATCCTACTGTCATAACCCTCGATCTGGCTGGGGCTTAGACATGCAATGAACTCCGTATGCCTAGGTTAAACCATGAAACGAGCGTGCGGGCACTCATCCAACCGGAGAGGTAGAATGCACAAGCCAAGGATCGGCCCGGTCCCCCCCTGCGTGCTGCCAATCCTGCTGCTGGTCCTACTCTCGCAACCCTCAGTCCAGTCTGATCTTAGACTGGGAATGAACTCCGTATGCTTAGACATGGAATGAACTCCGTATGCCTAAGCCAACCCACAAAACGAGCGTGCGGGCTTTCAGCTGATCAGAGAGGTAAAATCCACAAGCCGGGGATCGGTCCGATGCCCCCCTGCGTGCTGTCGATCCTACTGCTGCAACCCTTGGTCCGGTCTGATCTTAGACTGGGAATAAACTTAGTATGCCTAAGTCAATCCATGAAACGAGTGTGCGGACGCTGAGCCGACCGGAGGGGCATAATGCATAAGCCGGGGATTGGCCCAATCCCCCTCTGCGTGCTGTCAATCCCGCTACCACAACCCTCGATCCGGTTAGGGCTTAGACATGGAATGAACTCCCTATGCCTAAGCCAACCCACAAAACGGGTGTACGGGCGTCGAGCCGACCGATGAGGCATAATGCGTAAGTCGAGGATCAGCCCGGTCCCCCTCTACATGCTGTCGATCCCACTGCCACAACCCTCGATCCAGTTAGGACTTAGACATGGAATGAACTCCCTATCCCTAAGCCAACCCATGAAACGAGCGTGTGGGTGCTCAACCGGTCGGAGAGGCAGAATTTGCAAGCCGGGGAACGGCCCTATCCCCCTGCATGCTACCAATCCTACTGCCGCAACCCTCGCTCCGGTCTGATCTTAGACTGGGAATGAACTTCGTATACTTAGACTGTGGATGAAGTCCATATGCCTAAGTCAACCCACAAAATGAGCGTGCGGACGCTCAGCCGACCAGAGAGGCAGGATGCACAAGCCGGGGATCGAACAGGTGGTAGGTGGGTTCAAGCACATCTTCATATTTCTGCCATGCCAATGCCATTTTTATGACTTGTAAATTCATACAATGGTCCCCTACGCCTTCATGTGAAGTTTCATGGCAAGACGACCCATTTTCTATTTCTCATGATTTTCGAAACTTTTTATGGTTCGGGATTTTTTAAAATTCTTTTAGAAAGAGTTTTGTCCCCAAATTTGGTAGAGGTGATCCTTGTATTTTTTTTGGCATGCCTAAAAAAATTCAGCTAAAAACTCGAAGTGGAGATGATTTTGTGATCTTTTGAAAAAAGTGTCCGCATTTTAGACATTTTAATGGCTACTGACAGCAAACCTATAAAATCTAAAATGCACTTTAAGGGGGTGTGAGTTCTTGAGGTTTGATGAGGGATAGGGGGCCAATATAAGGGCCAAGTACCAGCAACCATCGCACATCATGTGTGCACACCCCCCCGGCCCACCCAATCATCGGAACCCTCAATATCGCCGGTTAGGCTCTCCGGCAATGCTCCGGTGATGGTGCCCTGGGCAAAAAAAATGCGGCACCAGCACATGCCCAAGCCCAGCATGTGCACCATGGCTCAAACTCTTAGACTGAGACTGAGCTTCGTATGCTTAAACATGGAATGAACTCCGTATGCCTAAGCCAACCCACGAAACGAGCGTGCAGGGGCTCAATCGGTCGGAGAGGCAGAATGCGCAAGCTAGGGATCGGCCCAATACCCCCTACATGCTGTCGATCCTACTGCCGCAACCCTCGGTTTGGTCCAATCTTAGACTAGGAATGAACTCCGTATGTCTTTAGTCAACCCACGAAACGAGCGTTCAGGCGGTGAGCCGGCCAGAGAGGCATAATGTGCAAGCCAGGGGTCGGCCCGATCCCCCTCTGCATGCTGTCAGTCCGGCTACCACAACCCTCAATCCGGCTAGGTTTGAGACATGGAATGAACTCTATGCCTAAGTCAACCCACGAAACAGGCATGCGGGCGCTCAGCCGGCCGGAGAGGCAGAATGCACAAGCCAGGGATCTGCCTGATCCCCCCTGTGTGCTACCGATCCTGCTGTCGCAACCCTCGATCTGGTTCGATCTTAGACTGGGAATGAACTCCGTATGCTTAGACTATGAATGAACTCCGTATGCCTAAGCCAACCCATGTAACGAGCGTGCGGGCACTCAGCCGATCGGAGAGGCAAAATGCAAAAATTGAGGATAGGCCCGGTCCGCCTTGCATGCTGTCGATCCTACTGTCGCAACCCTCGGTTCAGTCTGATCTTAGACTGGGAATGAACTCCGTATGCTTAGACTGGGGATGAACTCTGTATGCCTAAGTCAACCCATGAAACGAGTGTATGGGCGCTCAGTCGGGGATCGGCTCGGTCCCCCCTGCGTGCTGTCGATCCTACTGCTATAACCCTCGGTCCGATCTGATCTTAGACTGGGAATGAACTCCGTATGCTTAGACTGGGGATGAACTCCGTATGCCTAAGCCAACCCATGAAATGAGCGTGTGGGAGCTCAGCCGATCGGAGAGGCCGGCCTAAGAGGCATAATGCGCAAGCCAGGGATAAGCCCGATACCCCTCTGCGTGCTGTCGATCCCGCCATCGGTTCTGCTACCATAACCCTCGGTCCAGCTGGGGCTTAGACATGAAATGAACTCCGTATGCCTAGGTCAACCCACAAAACGAGCATGGGGCACTGAGCTGGCCGAAGAGACAGAATGCGCAAGCTGGGGATTGGCCTGGCCCCCCCTGCGTGCTATCGATCCTACTGCTGGTCCTGCTATCGTAACCCTCGGTGCGGTCTGATCTTAGACTGGGAATGAACTCTGTATGTTGAGACATGGAATGAGCTCTGTATGTCTAAGCCAACCCACAAAACGAGCGTGCGGGCGCTGAACCGACCGAAGAGGTAGAATGCGCAAGTCGGGGATGGGCCCGGTCCCCCCCTCCATGCTGTCAATCCTGCTGTCACAACCCTCAGTCAGGTCTGATCTTAGACTGGGAATGAACTCCGTATGCCTAAGTCAACCCACAAAACGAGCGTCCGGGCACTGAGCCGGCCGAAGAGGTATAATATGTAAGCTGGGGATCGATCCGATCCCCCTCTGCATGTTGCAGGTCCTGCTGCCACAACCCTCGGTCTGGCTAGGGCTTAGACATGGAATGAACTCCCTATGCCTAAGCCAACCCATGAAATGGGCGTGCGGGCACTCAGCCGGCCAGAGAGGCAGAATGCACAAGTCGGGGATCTGCCCAGTCCCCCCTACGTGCTACCAATCCTGCTGTGGCAACCCTCGATCTGGTTCGATCTTAGACTGGGAATGAACTCCGTATGCTTAGACTAGGAATGAACTCCGTATGCCTATGCCAACCCACGAAATGAGCGTGCTGGCCGAAAAGGTAGAATGTGCAAGCCAGGTACAGGCTCGGTCCCCTACTGCGTGCTGTCGATCCTGCTACTGCAACCATCGATCCAGTTCGATCTTAGACTGGGAATAAACTTTGTATGCTTAGACTAGGGATGGACACTGTATGCCTAAGTTAACCCAAGAAATGAGCGAATGGGCGCTCAGTCGGGGATCGGCCCGGTCCCTCCTGTGTTCTATCGATCCTACTGCTGTAACCCTCGGTTCAGTCCGATCTTAGACTAGGAATGAACTCCGTATGCTTAGACTGGGGATGAACTCCGTATGCCTAAGTCAACCCATGAAACGAGGTGTGGGCGCTCAGCCAATCGGAGAGGCAAAATACGTAAGCTGAGGATCAGCTCGGACCCTCCTGTGTGCTGTCGATCCTGCTGTCGCAACCCTCGATCTGGTCTGATCTTAGACTGGGAATGAACTTCGTATGCTTAGACTAGGGATGAACTTCGTATGCCTAAGTCAACGCAAGAAACGAGCGTGCGGGCGCTCAACTGACCGAAAAGGACGGCTGAAGAGGCATAATGCGCAAGTCGAGGATCAACCGATCCACCTCTGCATGCTACCGATCCTACTGCCAGTCTTGCTACCACGACCTTCTGTCTGGCTGGGGCTTAGACATGGAATGAACTTCGTATGCTTAGGCCAAACTCACAAAATGAGCGTGCGGGTGCTCAACTGGCCGAAGAGGCAGAATGCATAAGTCGGGGATCGACCCGATTCACCCTGCGTGCTACCGTTCCTGCTACTGGTCCTACTACCGCAACCTTCGATCCGGTCTGATCTTAGACTGGGAATGAACTGTGTATGATTAGACATGGAATGAACTTCGTATGCCTAAGCCAACTCATGAAACGAGCGTGCGGGTGCTCAACCGGTAGGAGAGGCAGAATGCGAAAGCCGAGGATCGATCCGATCCCCCTTACGTGCTGCCGATCTTGCTATCGCCACCCTCAATCCGATCCGATCTTAGATTGGGAATGAACTTTGTATGCTTAGACTGGGGATGAACTTCATATGCCTAAGTCAACCCATGAAATGAGCGTACGGACGCTCAACCGACCAGAGAAGCAGGATGCGCAAGCCGGGGATCCAATGGGTGGTAGGTGGGTTCAAGCACATCTTCATATTTCTGCCATGCCAATGCCATTTTTGTGGCTTGTAAATTCGTACAACGGTCCCCTAAGCCTTCATGTGAAGTTTCGTGGCAAGATGACCCGTTTTCTATTTTTCACGATTTTTAAAACTTTTTATGATTCAAGATTTTTTAAAATTTTTTAGAAAGACTTTTATCCCCAAATTTGGTAGAGGTGATCCTTGAATTTTCTTTGGCATGCAAAAAAAATTCAGCCAAAAAATCGAAATGGAGAAGATTTTGTGACCATTTGAAAAAAGTGACCCCATTTTGGACACTTTAATGGCTACTGGCAGCAAACCTATAAAATCTTAAATGCTCTTTAAGGGGGTGTGAGTTCTCGAGGTTTGATGAGGGACAGGGGGCCAATACAAGGGCCAAATACTAGCACCCATTGAACATCATGTGCGCACACCCCCCGGCCCCCCCAATCGTCGGAACGCCCAATGCTGTCGGTTAGGCTCTCCGGTGATGCTCCGACGATGGTGCCCTAGGTGAAAAAAATGCGGCACCAGCACATGCCCAAGCCCAACATGTGCATCATGGCTCAAAATCTTAGACTAGGAATGAGCTCCGTATGCTTAGAAATGGAATGAACTCTGTATGCCTAAGCCAACCCACGAAATGAGTGTGCAGGCGCTCAGCTGGCCGAAGAGGCAGAATGCGCAAGTTAGGAATGGGCCCGATCCCCCTTACGTGTTGTCCTATCCTACTGTCGTAACCCTCGGTCCGGTTTGATCTTAGACTAGGAATGAACTTCGTATGCCTAAGTGAACCCATGGAACGAGCATGCGGGCGCTGAGCCGGTCGGAGAGGCATAATGAGCAAGCCGAGGATCGACTCGGTCCCCCTCTGCATGCTGCCGATCCTGCTGCCACAACCTTCGGTCCGACTGGGGCTTAGACATGGAATGAACTCCCTATGCCTAAGCCAACCCACGAAACGGGCGCACGGGTGCTCAACCGGCCGAAGAGGCAGAATGCGCAAGTCGAGGATTGACCCGATCCCCATTGCGTGCTGCCGATCCTACTGCCGCAACCCTCGGTCCAGTTCGATCTTAGACTGGGAATGAACTCCGTATGCTTAGACTGGGGATGAACTCCGTATGCCTAAGTCAACCCACGAAACGAGCGTGCAGGCATTCAGCCTACCAGAGAGGCAGGATGCGCAAGCCAGAGATCGAACAGGTGGTAGGTTGGTTCAAGCACATCTTCATATTTCTGCCATCCCAATGCCATTTTTATGGCATGTAAATTCATACAATGGTCCCCTAAGCCTTCACGTGAAGTTTCACGGCAAGACGACCCGTTTTCTATTTTTCATGATTTTTGAAACTTTTTACGGTTCGAGATTTTTTAAAATTTTTTTAGAAAGAGTTTTCTCCCAAATTTTGGTAGACATGATCCTTGTATTTTTTTGGCATGCATAAAAAAATTCAGCTAAAAACATGAAGTGGAGAAGATTTTGTAACCGTTTGAAAAAAGTGTCCCCATTTCGGACACTTTAATGGCTACTGGCAGGAAACCTAGAAAATCTCAAATGCTCTTTAAGGGGGTGTGAGTTTTCGAGGTTTGATGAGCGATAGGGGGAAAATATAAGGGCCAAGTACCAGCACCCATCGCACATCATTTGCGCACACCCCTCGGCCCCCCAATCGTCGGAACCCCCAATGCCGCCAGTTAGGCTCTCCGACGGAGCTTCGACAATGGTGCCCTAGGTGAAAAAAATGCGGCACCAGCACATGCCCGAGCCCAGCATGTGCACCGTGGCTCAAAATCTTAGACTGGGAATGAACTCCATATGCTTAGACATGGAATGAACTCCGTATGCCTAAGCCAACCCATGAAACGAGCGTGCGGGAGCTTAGCCAACCGGAGAGGCATAATGCGCAAGTCGAGGATCGACCTAGTCCCCCTCTGCATGCTGTCAGTCCCGCTACCACAACCTTCAGTCCGATTGGGGCTTAGACATGGAATCAACTCCCTATGCCTAAGCCAACCCACGAAATGGGCGTGCGGGCACTCAGCCGGGTGGAGAGGCAGAATGTGCAAGCCGAGGATCAGCCCGGTCCCCCCTGCGTGATGTCGATCCTGCTGTCGTAACCCTCAGTTCGGTTTGATCTTAGACTGGGAATGAACTCCATATGCTTAGACTGGGGATGAACTCTGTATGTCTAAGTCAACCACGAAATGAGCGTGCGGGCACTCAGTCGACTGGAGAGGCCGATTGGAAAGGCATAATGCGTAAGCCGGGTATCAGCTCGGTCCCCCTCTACGTGCGGCCGATCCCGCTGTCGGTCTTACTATCACAACCCTCGGTCCAACTGGGGCTTAGACATGGAATGAACTCCGTATGCCTAAGCCAACCCACGAAACGAGGGTGCGGGTGCTCAACCGGTCGGAGAGGCAGAGTCCGCAAGTCGGGGATCGGCCTGGTCCCCCCTGCATGCTATCGATCCTGCTGTCGCAACCCTTGGTCTGGGTCAATCTTGGAATGGGAATGAACTCTGTATGCCTAAGTCAACCCATGAAATGAGCGTGCAGGCGCTGAGCCAAACAGAGAGGCATAATGCGTAAGCCGAGGATCGACCCGATCCCCCTCTACGTGCTGCCGATCCCACTGCCACAACCCTCGGTTTGGCTGAGGCTTAGACATGGAATGAACCCCCTATGCCTAAGCCAACCCATGAAATGGGTGTGCGGGTGCTCAACCGACCGGAGAGGCAGAATGTGCAAGTCGAGGATCAGCCTGATCCCCCCTGCGTGCTGTCGATCCTGCTGCCGCAACCTTCGGTCCGGTCCGATCCGATCTTAGACTGGGAATGAACTCCGTATGCTTAGAATGGGGATGAACTCTGTATGCCTAAGTCAACCCATGAAACGAGCGTGCGGGCGCTCAGTCGACCAGAGATGCAAGATGTGCAAGCCGGGGATCGAACGGGTGGTAGGTGGGTTCAAGCACATCTTCATATTTCTGCCATGCGAATGAAATTTTTATGGCTTGTAAATTCATGCAATGGTCCCCCAAGCCTTGTTGTGAAGTTTCATGGCAAGACGACCCGTTTTCTATTTTTCATGATTTTTTAAACTTTTTACGATTCAGGATTTTTTAAAATTTTTTTAGAAAGCGTTTTGTCCCCAAATTTGGTAGAGGTGATCCTTGTATTTTTTTTGGTATGCCCAAAAAAATTCAGCTAAAAACTCGAAGTGGAGAAGATTTTGTAACCGTTTGAAAAAAGTGTCCCCATTTTAGACACTTTAATGGTTATTGGCAGCAAACCTATAAAATCTCAAATGCTTTTTAAGGGGGTGTGAGTTCTCAAGGTTTGATGAGGGATAGGGGGCCAATATAAGGTCCAAGTAAAAGCACCCATTGCACATCATCGGTGCACACCCCCCGGCCCCCTCAATCCCCAGAACCCCTAATGCCGTCGGTTAGGCTCTCCAACGATGCTCCGACGATGGTGCCCTGGAAGAAAAAAAAGTGGCAACAGCACATTCCTCGAGCCCAGCATGTGCACCGTGGCTCAAAATCTTAGACTGGGAATGAACTCCATATGCTTAGACATGTAATGAACTCCGTATGCCTAAGCGAACCCATAAAACGAGCGTGCCCGGTCCCCCTGCGTGCTGTTGATCCTGTTGCTGCAACCCTCGATCCGATCCGATCTTAGACTGGGAATGAACTTCGTATGCTTAGACATGGAATGAACTCTGTATGCATAAGCTAACCCATGAAACGAGCGTGTGGGCACTCAGCCTACCGAAGAGGCAGAATGCGTAAGTTGGGGACCGACCCGGTCCCCCCTACGTGCTGTCGATCCTATTACCGCAACCCTCGGTCCGGTCTGATCTTAGATTGGGAATGAACTCCGTATGCCTAAGTCAACCCAGGAAATGAGCATGCGGGCACTGAGCCGGCCGGAGAGGCATAATGCGCAAGCCAGGGATCGGCTCGATCCCATTCTATGTTCTACAGGTCCGCTGCCACAACCCTCAGTCCGGTGGGGGCTTAGACATGGAATGAACTCCCTATGCCTAAGCCAACCCATGAAATGGGCATGCGGGCACTCAGCAGGTCAGAGAGGTAGAATGTGCTAGTCGGGGATCGGCCCAGTCCCCCCTGCGCATTGTCGATCCTGCTGCCGCAACCCTCGGTCCGATCTGATCTTAGACTGGGAATGAACTCCGTATGCTTAGACTGGGGATGAACTCTGTATGCCTAAGTCAACCAACGAAAGGAGCATGTGAACGCTCAGTCGACTAGAGAGGTAGGATGCGCAAGCTGGGGATCAAACGGGTGGTAGGTGGGTTCAAGCACATCTTCATATTTCTGCCATGCCAATGCCATTTTTATGGCTTGTAAAGTTTCGTGGCATGACGACCCGTTTTCTATTTTTCATGATTTTTGAAACTTCTTACGGTTTGGGATTTTTAAAATTTTTTTAGAAAGAGTTTTGTCCCCAAATTTGGTAGAGGTGATCCTTGTATTTTTGTTGGCATGCATAAAAAAATTCACCTAAAAACTCAAAGTGGAGAAGATTTTGTGACCGTTTGAAAAATTGTCCCCATTTCAGACACTTTAATGGCTACTGGCAGCAAACCTATAAAATCTCAAATGCTCTTTAAGGGGGTGTGAGTTCTTGAGGTTTGATGAGGGATAGGGGGCCAATATAAGGGTCAAGTACCAGCACCCATCACACATCATGTGCGCACACCCCCAGCCCCCCCAATCGTCGGAACCCCCAATGCCACCAGTTAGGCTCTCCGACGATGTTCCGACGATGGTGCCCCGGGTGAAAAAAATACGGCACCAGTACATGCTCGAGCCCAGCATGTGCACTGTGGCTCAAAATCTTAGACTGGGAATGAGCTCTGTATGCTTAGACAAGTAATGAACTCTGTAAGCCTAAGCCAACGCACGAAAACGAGCGTGCGACTGCTCAGTCGACCGAAGAGGCAGAATGCGCAAGTCGAGGATCGACTTGGTCCCTCTCTGCATGCTACTAGTCCTGCTGCCACAACCCTCGGTCTGGCTGGGGCTTAGACATGGAATGAACTCCCTATGCCTAAGCCAACCCACGAAACGGGTGTACGAGCGTTTAGCTGCTCGTAGAGGTAGAATGCGCAAGCCAGGGATAGGCCTGGTTCCTCTTGTGTGCTACCAATCTTGCTACCGCAACCCTCAATCTGGTTTGATCTTAGACTGGGAATGAACTTCGTATGCTTAGACTAGGGATGAACTCCGTATGCCTAAGTCAACCCATGAAACGAGCGTACGGGTGCTCAGCCGGCCAGAGAGGCCGGTCGAAGAGGCAGAATGCACAAGTCGGGGATCGACCTTGTCCCCCCTGCATGCTGCCGATCCTGCTGTTGGTCCTGCTACCGGTCCTGCTGTCGTAACCCTTGGTCCAGTCCGACCTTAGACTGGGAATGAACTCTGTATGCTTAGACATGGAATGAACTCCGTATGCCTAAGCCAACCCATGAAATGAGCGTGCGGGCGCTCAGTCGATCGGAGAGGCATAATGCACAAGTTGGGGATCGACCCGCTCCCCCCTGCGTGCTATCGATCCTGCTATCGCAACCCTAGGTTCGGTCCGATCTTAGACTGGGAATGAATTCTGTATGCCTAAGTCAACCCCCGAAATGAGCTTTCGGGCACTGAGCTGGCCAGAGAGGCATAATGCGCAAGCCCGGGGATAGGCCCGAATCCTCCTCTGCCGTGCTTGTCGAATCTCACTGCCACAACCCTCAATTTGGCTGGGGCTTAGACATGGAATGAACTCCCTATGCCTAAGCCAACCCATGAAACGGGCGTGTGGGCGCTCAACCGGCCGGAGAGGCAGAATGCACAAGTCGGGGATAGACCCGATCCCCATTGCGTGCTACCGATCTTGCTGTCGCAACACTCGGTCCTGTCTGATCTTAGACTGGGAATAAACTTCGTATGCTTAGATTGGGGATGAACTTCGTATGCCTAAGTCAACCCATGAAACGAGCGTGGGGACACTCAGCCATCCAGAGAGACAGGATGCGTAAGCCGAGGATCGAATGGGTGGTAGGTGGGTTCAAGGACATCTTCATATTTCTGCCATGCCAATGCCATTTTTATGGCTTGTAAATTCATACGATGGTCCCCTACGCCTTCATGTGACGTTTTGAGGCAAGACAACCCGTTTTCTATTTTTCACAATTTTTCAAACTTTTTGCGGTTCGGGATTTTTTAAAATTTTTTTAGAAAGATTTTCGTCCCCAAAATTGGTAGAGGTGATGCTTGTATTTTTGTTGGCATGCATAAAAAAATTCAGCTAAAAACTCGTAGTGGAGAAATTTTATGACCGTTTGAAAAAAGTGTCCCCATTTCAGACACTTTAATGGCTACTAGCAGCAAACCTATAAAATCTCAAATGCTCTTTAAGGGGGTGTGAGTTCTCAAGGTTTGATGAGGGATAGGGGGCCAATATAAGGGCCAAGTACCAGCACCCATCGCACATCATGTGCGCACACCCCCTCGGCCCCCCCAATCGCCGAAACCCCAATGCCACCCGTTAGGCTCTCCGATGATGCCCCGACGATGGTGCCCGAGCCCACATGTGCACCGTGGCTCAAACTCTTAGACTTGGAATGAACTCCATATGCTTAGACATGGAATGAACTCCGTATGCCTAAGCCAACCCACGAAACGAGCGTACGGGCACTCAGACGGCCGGAGAGGCAGAATGCGCAAGTCGGGGATCTACCCGATCCGCCCTGCATGCTGCCGATCCTACTGCCACAACCCTTAGGCCAATTAGATCTTTGATTGGGAATGAACTTCGTATGCTTAGACTGGGGATGAACTTCGTATGCCTAAACCAACCCACGAAACGAGTCTGCGGGCGCTCAGCCAGCCGAAGAGGTCGACCAGAGAGGTAGAATGCGTAAGCCAGGGATTGGCCCGATCCCCCCTATATGCTACCGATCCTGCTGCTGGTGCTGCTATTGCAACCCTAGGTTCGGTCCGATCTTAAGACTGGGAATGAACTCCGTATGCTTAGACATGGAATGAACTCCGTATGCCTAAGCCAACCCATGAAACGAGTGTGCAAGCGCTCAACCAGTCGGAGAGGCAGAATGCGCAAGCTAGGGATCGACCCGGTCCCTCCCTACGTACTGTCAATCTTGCTACCGTAACCTTCGGTCTGGTCCAATCTTAGACTGGGAATGAACTCCGTATGCCTAAGTCAACCCATGAAATGAGCGTTCGGGCACAGAGCCGACCAGAGAGGCATAATGCGCAGGCCGGAGATCGGCCCAGTCGCCCTCTATGTGCTATCGGTCCCGCTGCCACAACCATCGGTCCAGCTGGGGCTTAGACATTGAATGAACTCTCTATGCCTAAGCCATCTCACGAAATGGGTGTGTGGACGCTCAGCCGGTCGGAAAGGTAGAATGCGCAAGTCGGGAATCGACCCAGTCCCCCTACGTGCTGTTGATTCTGCTGCCACAACCCTCCGTCTGATCCGATCTTAGACTGGGAATGAACTCCGTATGCTTAGACTGGGGATGAACTCTGTATGCCTAAGTCAACCCATGAAACGAGTGTGCGGACGCTCAGTCGACCGGAGAGGTCGGCCGGAGAGGCATAATGCGTAAGTTGGGGATCAGCCCGGTCCACCCTGCGTACGGCCGATCCTGCTGTTGGTCCTGTTACCGTAACCCTCGGTCTGGTCCGATCGTAGACTGGGAATGAACTCCGTATGCCTAAGCCAACCCACGAAACGAGCGTGCGGCCGCTCAGTCGACTGGAGAGGTAGAATGCACAAGCCAGGGTCCAGCCCGATCCCTTCCTGTGTGCTGTCAATCCTGCTGCCATAACACTCGATCCAGTCCAATCTTAGACTGGGAATGAACTCCGTATGCTTAGACATGGAATGAACTCCGTATGCCTAAGCCAACCCATGAAACGAGTGTGCGGGCGCTCAGCCAACCGAAGAAGCAGAATGCGTAAGCTAAGGTTCGGCTCGGTCCCCCCTACATGATGCCGATCCTGCTGCTAGTCCTGCTGCCATAACCCTCGGTCTGGTCTGATCTTAGACTGGGAATGAACTCCATATGCTTAGACTAGGGATGAACTCCGTATGCCTAAGTCAACCCACGAAACGAGCAGGCGAGCGCTCAGCCGATCGAAGAGGTAGAATGCGCAAGTCAAGGATCGGCCTGGTCCCCCCTATGTGCTGTCGATCCTGCTGTTGGTTTTGCTGTCGCAACCCTCGGTCCAATCCGATCATGGACTGGAAATGAACGCTTAGACATGGAGTGAACTCCGTATGCCTAAGCCAACCCACGAAACGAGCGTGCGGGTGCTCAACCGACTAGAGAGGCAGAATGGACAAGCCGGGGACTGGCCTGGTCCCCCCTGCGTGCTATCAATCATGCTATTGCAACCCTCGGTCTGGTCTGATCTTAGATTGGGAATGAACTCCGTATGCCTAAGTCAACCCATGAAATGAGCGTTTGGGTGATGAGCTGGCTGGAGAGGCATAATGCGCAAGCCGGGGATCGACTTAGTCCCCCGCTGTGTGCTACTGGTCCCACTGCCACAACCTTCAATCCGGCTGGGGCTTAGATATGGAATGAACTCCCTATGCCTAAGCTAACCCACGAAACGGGCGTGCAAGCACTCAGCTGGCCGAAGAGGCAGAATGCGCATACCGGGGATCCACTTGATCCCCCCTTACGTACTGTCGATCCTGCTACTGGTCCTGCTGCGGCAACCCTCGGTATGGTTCAATCTTAGACTGGGAATGAACTCTGTATGCTTAGACATGGAATGAACTCCGTATGCAAAAGTCAAACCACGAAACGAGCGTACGGGCACAGAGCCGGCTGAACAGGCATAATTCATAAGTCGGGGATCGACCCGGTGCCCCTCTACATGCTGCAGGTCCCGCTGCCACAATCTTCGGTCTGGTTGGGGCTTATACATCGAATGAACTCCCTATACCTAAGCCAACCCATGAAACGGGCGTGCGGGCGCTCAGTCGGCCGAAGAGGCAGAATGCACAAGCCGAGGATCGGCCCAGTCCCCCATGCGTGCTGTCGATCCTACTGTCGCAATCCTTGATCCGGTCTGATCTTAGACTGGGAATGAACTTCATATTCTTAGACTGGGGATGAACTCCGTATGCTCAGCTGGCCAGAGAGGCATAATGTGCAAGCCGAGGATCAGCCCGATCCCCCTCTGCATGCTGCTAATCCCACTGCCGATCCTGCTGCCACAACCCTCGGTCCAGCTGGGGCTTAGACATAGAATGAACTCCGTATGGCTAAGCCAACCCACAAAACGAGCGTACGGGCACTCAACCGGTCGGAGAGGCATAATGCACAACCCAAGGATCGGCCTGATCCCCCCTGCGTGCTACTGATCCTGCTGCTGGTCCTGCTGTTGCAACCCTCGATTTGGTCCAATCTTATACTGGGAATGAGCTCCGTATGCTTAGACATGGAATGAACTCTGTATAGCTAAGCCAACCCATGAAATGAGCGTGCGGGCGCTCAGCTGACCGGAGAGGTAGAATGCACAAGCCAGGGATCGGTTTGTTCCCCCCCCGCGTGCTGTCGATCTTGCTACCGTAACCCTCGATCTGATCCGATCTTAGACTGGGAATGAACTCCGTATGCCTAAGCCAACCCACAAAACGAGCGTGCGGGCACTCAACGGATTGAAGAGGTAGAATGCGCAAGCTGAGGATCGACCCGGTCCCTCCTGCGTGCTGTCGATCCTGCTGCTGGTCCTACTACTGCAACCCTCGGTTTGGTCCGATCTTATACTGGGAATGAACTCCATATGCTTAGACATGGAATGAACTTCGTATACCTAAGCCGACCCATGAAACGAGCGTGCGGGCACTGAGTCGGCCGGAGAGGCATAATGCGCAAGCCGGGGCATTGGCCCGATCCCCCTCTGCATGTTACCGGTCCCACTACCACAACCCCCAGTCCGGCTGGGGCTTAGACATGGAATGAACTCCCTATGCCTAAGACAACCCACGAAATGGGCATGCGGACGCTCAGCCAATCGAAGAGGCAGAATGCGTAAGCCGGGGATCAGCACGGTCCCCCCTGCAAGCTACCGATCCTGCTGCCGCAACCCTCGGTTCGGTCCAATCTTAGATTGGGAATGAACTCCGTATGCTTAGACATGGAATGAACTCCGTATGCCTAAGCCAACCCACAAAATGAACGTGCGGGCGCTCAGTCGACCAGAGAGGCAGAATGCACAAACCGGAGAATCAGCCCAGCCCCCCTACGTGCTATCGATCCTGCTGCTGTAACCCTCAGTTTGGTTTGATCTTAGACTGGGAATGAACTCCATATGCCTAAGTCAACCCATGAAATGAGCGTATGGGCATTGAGCCGGTCGGAGAGGCATAATACGCAAGCCGGGGATCACCCCAATCCCCCTCTGTGTGCTGTCGATCCCGCTGCCACAACCCTCGGTCCGACTGTGGCTTACACATGGAATGAACTCCCTATGCCTAAGCCAACCCACGAAATGGGCATGCGGGTGCTTAGCCGGTCGGAGAGGTAGAATGCACAAGCTGGGGATTGGCCTAATCCCCCTGCGTGCTGCTGATCCTGCTGCCGTAACCCTTGGTTCGGTCTGATCTTAAACTGGGAATGAACTCCGTATGCCTAGACTGGAGATGAACTCCGTCTACCTAAGTCAACCCACAAAACAAGCATACGGGCACTCAGCCGACCAGAGAGGCAGGATGCGCAAGCCGGGGATCGAACGGGTGGTAGGTGGGTTCATGCACATCTTCATATTTTTGTCGTGCCAATGCCATTTTTATGGCTTGTAAATTCATACAATCGTCCCCTAAGCCTTCATGTGAAGTTTCGTGGCAAGACGACCCATTTTCCATTTTTCACGATTTTTGAAACATTTTGCTGTTCGGGATTTTTTAAAATTTTTTTAGAAAGTGTTTTGTCCCCAAATTTGGTAGAGGTGATCCTTGTATTTTTGTTGGCTTGCACAAAACAATTCAACTAAAAACTCAAAGTGGAGAAGATTTTATGACCGTTTGAAAAAAATGTCCCCATTTCAGACACTCTAATGGCTACTAGCAGCAAACCTATAAATCTCAAATGCTCTTTAAGGAGGTGTGAGTTCTCAAGGTTTGATGAGGGATAGGGGGCCAATATAAGGGCCAAGTACCAGCACCCATCGCACATCATGTGCGTACACCCCCCGGCCCACCCAATCACCGGAACCCCCAATGCCACTGGTTAGGCTCTCCGGCGATGCTGAGGTGATGGTGTCCCAAGCGAAAAAAATGTGGCACCAGCACATGCCCGAGCCTAGCATGTGCATCGTGGCTCAAAATCTTAGACTGGGAATGATCTCCGTATGCTTAGACATTGAATTAACTCCGTATTCCTAAGCCAACCCATGAAACGAGTGCGCAGGCGCTCAGCCGACCGGAGGGGTAGAATGCTCAAGCCGAGATTCGCCCGATCCCCCTCTGCATGCTGTCAGTCCCACTGCCACAACCCTCGATCTGGCCGGGGCTTAGACATGGAATGAACTCCCTATGCCTAAGCCAACCCATTAAACGGGCGTGCGGGCGCTCAGTCGACCGGAGAGGTAGAATGTGTAAGCTGGAGATCAGCCCGGTCCCCCTGCGTGTTTCTGATCCTGCAGCCGCAACCCTCGGTCCAATTTGATCTTTGACTGGGAATGAACTTCGTATGATTAGACTGGGGATGAACTCCGTATGCCTAAGTCAACCCACAAAACGAGCAGACGGGCGCTCAACCGGTCGGAGAGGCAGAATGGGCAAGCCGTGGATCGGCTCGGTCCCCCGTACATGCTATCGATCCTGCTGTTGGTTCTACTGTCGCAACCCTCAGTCCGGTCTGATCTTAGACTGGGAATGAACTCCGTATGCTTAGACATGGAATGAACCCGTATGCCTAAGCCTACCCACGAAATGAGCGTGCGGGCGCTCAACAGACTAGAGAGGCAAAATGCGCAAGTCGGGGATCAACCTGGTCCCCCCTGCGTGCTATCAATCCTACTGCCGCAACCCTCAGTCCAGTCCAATCTTAGATTAGGAATGAACTTCGTATGCCTAAGTCAACCCACAAAATGAGCGTTCGAGCGTTGAGCTGACCGGAGAGGCATAATGCGCAAGTCGGGGATCGGCTCGGTCCCCCTATATGTGCTGTTGGTCCCGCTGCCACAACCCTCGGTCCGGCTAAGGCTTAGACATGGAATGAACTCCCTATGCCTAAGCCAACCCATGAAACGGGCGTGCGGGCACTTAGTTGGCTGAAAAGGTAGAATGCACAAGCCGGGGATCGACTCGGTCCCCCCTACATGCTGCCCATCATGCTGTCGCAACCCTCGGTCCGGTCTGATCTTAGACTGGGAATGAACTCCATATGCTTAGACTAGTGATGAACTCCGTATGACAAAGTCAACCCATGAAACGAGCATACGGGTGCTCAGCCAGTCGAAGAGGCATAATGTGCAAGCCAGGGATCAACCCGATCCCCCTCTGCGTTCTGTCGATCCTAGTGCCGGTCCTGCTGCCACAACCCTCGGTCCCATTAGGGCTTAGACTTAGAATGAACTCCGTATGCCTAAGCCAACCCATGAAATGAGCGTGCAGGTGCTCAGCTGGCCGAAGAGGCAGAATGCGCAAGCCGGGGATCGGCCCGATCCCCCTTGCGTGCTGTCGATCCTCCTAATGGTCCTGCTGCCGTAACCCTCGGTCCGACTCGATCTTATACTGGGAATGAACTCCATATGCTTAGACATGGAATGAACTCTGTATGCCTAAGCCAACCCATGAAATGAGCCTGCGGGCACTCAGCCAGTCGGAGAGGCAGAATGCACAAGCCGGGGATCGACCCGGTTCCCCTCTGCGTGCTGTCGATCTTGCTGCCACAACCCTCAGTTCGATCCAATCTTAGATTGGGAATGAACTCCGTATGCCTAAGTCAAACCACGAAATGAGCGTGCCAGCGCTGTGCCAGTCGGAGAGGCATAATGCGCAAGCTGGGGATTGGCCCGATCCCCCTCTGCGTGCTGCTGGTCTCGCTACCACAACCCTCAGTCCGACTGGGGCCTAGACATTGAATGAACTCCCTATGCCTAAGCCAACCCACAAAACGGGCATGCGGGTGCTCAGTCGATCCAAAAGGTAGAATCCGCAAGTCGGGGATCAGCCCGATCCCCCCTGCGTGCTGCCGATCCTGCTGTCGCAACCCTCAGTCCGATCCGATATTAGACTGGAAATGAACTCCATATGCTTAGACTAGGGATGAACTCCGTATGCCTAAATCAACCCAGGAAACGAGCGTGCGGGCACTCAGCCAACCAGAGAGACAGGATGCGTAAGTCGGGGATCAAACGGATGGTAGGTGGGTTCAAGCACATCTTCATATTTCTGCCATGCCAATGCCATTTTTATTTCTTGTAAACTCATACAATGGTCCCCTAAGCCTTCATGTGAAGTTTCGTGGCAAGACGACCTGTTTTCTATTTTTCATGATTTTTGAAACTTTTTGCGGTTCGAGATTTTTTAAAATTTTTTTCAAAAGAGTTTTGTTCCCAAATTTGGTAGAGGCGATCCTTGTATTTTTTTTGGCATGCATAAAAAAATTCAGCTAAAAACTCAAAGTGGAGAAGATTTTATGGCCGGTTGAAAAAAGTGTCCCCATTTCAGACACTTTAATGGCTACTGGCAGCAAACCTATAAAATCTCAAATGCTCTTTAAGAGGGTGTGAGTTCTCGAGGTTTGATGAGGGATAGGGGGCCAATATAAGGCCCAAGTGTCATGCCTTGGGCGAGATCGCCAGGCACATCAGGCACACTAGCAGGCGAGCCAGAGGTTGAGGCCCGTAGACCAGGCATGCTGGTCGGTATCTGCGCGCAAAGCCTAGCATGCTGCCGATCCTACTGCCGCAACCCTCGATCCGGTCTGATCTTAGACTGGGAATGAACTCTATATGCTTAGATTATGGATGAACTTCAGATGCCAAAGTCAATCAACGAAACGAGCGTGCAGGCGCTCAACCGACCAGAGAGGCCGATCGGAGAGGCATAATGGGCAAGCCGAGGATTAGCCTGGTCCCCCTCTACGTGTTGCCGATCCCGCTGCCGGTCCTATTGCCAAAAGCCTCGGTCAGGCTGGAGCTTAGACATGGAATGAACTCCGTATGCCTAAGCCAACCCACGAAATGATCTTGCGGGCACTCAATCGACCGGAGAGGCAGAATGTGTAAGCCGGGGATTGGCCCGGTCCCCACTACATGCTGTCGATCTTGTTGCCACAACCCTCGATCTGATCTGATCTTAGACTGGGAATGAACTTCGTATGCCTAAGTCAACCCACGAAATGAGCGTGCGGCCGCTGAGCCGGCCGAAGAGGCGTAATGCGCAAGTCGGGGATCGACCCGATCCCTCTCTGCGTGCTGCCGATCCCGCTACCACAACCCTCAGTCTGGTTGGGGCTTAGACATGGAATTAACTCCCTATGCCTAAGCCAACCCACGAAACGGGTGTGCGGGTGCTTAGCCAGTCGAAGAGGTAGAATGCACAAGCTGGGGATTGGCCCGGTCCCCCCTGCGTGCTGTCGATCCTGTTGCCGCAACCCTCGGTCTGATCGATCTTAGACTGGGAATGAACTCCATATGCTTAGACTGGAGATGAACTCCGTATGCCTAAGTCAACCCACGAAACGAGCGTGTGGGCACTCAGCTGACCAGAGAGGCAGGATGCGTAAGTCGGGGATCGAGCAGGTGGTAGGTGGGTTCAAGCACATCTTCATATTTCTGCCATGCCAATGCCATTTTTATGGCTTGTAAATTCATACAATGGTCCCCTAAGCCTTCATGTGAAGTTTCATGGCAAGACTACCCATTTTCTATTTTTCATGATTTTTGAAACATTTTATGGTTTGGGATTTTTTAAAAAATTTTTAGAAAGAGTTTTATCCCCAAATTCGGTAGAGGTGATCCTTGTATTTTTTTTGGCTTGCACAAAAACATTTAGCTAGAAACTCGAAGTGGAGACGATTTGGTGACCATTTGAAAAAAGTGTCCCCATTTCAAACACTTTAATAGCTACTGGCAGCAAACCTATAAAATCTTAAATGCTCTTTAAGGGGGTGTGAGTTCTCAAGGTTTGTTGAGGGATAGGGGGCCAATATAAGGGCCAAGTGTCATGCCCTGGGAGGGGCGCGCCAGGCACATCAGGCGTGCTGGCGGGTATCTACGCTTAAAGCCTAGCAAACGTGTTCAGAACATCGGCCCAACTTGCAAGCCAGCTCGTGAGACCAAGTCCTGGCATACAAGCTACCAGCACCACATCCAGAAGGGCCCAAGGTGCTGGACACATAAGGGAAGCTTCTGGAAGCAAGCAGGATCAGTAGCAGCATCCAGGCAGATTTGGTTGACCTTGAAAATCTGGAGTTAGCATCCTGATTGATTGTAATCTGTATAATCCCATGATTTTAGCCTTTATTCTAGGGATATTGCCATTAAGTGTAAGCTGGAGATTGAACTATAAATAGAGGGCTGTTCCTCCCTCATTTGTACACCATCAAACACTTCTGTTTCAGTGAATACAAGAGCATTTCCAGAATTCTGCCTTCTTATCCTTTTTTTTCTTTAACTTGCATAATCAGCCCTTCCTGTTGTTCTAGTGCCCGTACGCTTGTGTTTTAGGCTAACTTAGGCATAAAGGAGGAGATTCCAAGCCTAAGGCCGCACGGTTTCTGAGTCTAAGGTCAGAGCCCGTGACAGTTGGTATCAGAGCAAGTTCGATTCTGCGTGTTTGTGTTGTGCAGGTTAGAGGAGATGGCATCCCAAAGTGACACTGCTAACCAACAACCAGAGGCCTAAGAGCATGGAAAAGGGAGGAAAACCAGTTCTAGAGATATCTAGTCTACCATGGACGGTAGGCTGGCCAAGGTAGAGGTGACCATGGGTGACATGGGGGAGAAGCTTGAGGGGTAGAGACTCACATTGCATCGCTAGACTCCATGAGGAAGGAGATCCAAAGTGAGCTGCAAGTTACTCTCAACAAAAGCTTGGACGTGTTCACCCAAAAGAATCAGACCTTGGAGGTTGAAGTGCTGACCTTGCACGATGGCATGGAGGCCATGCGCCAGCAGATGAAGGAGCTTACCAGTGAGCTTGTTGCTTGCAAGATTGCCATTGGGAATGGCATGTTTGCTAGAGTGTCCAAGTCCAGATTGGATGTCCCCAAGCCTAAAGAGTTCAAAGGGACTAGGGCAGCCAAGGAAGTAGATAACTACTTTTGGGGGATGGAGCAATACTTCCAGGCCATGGGCATGCAAGACAAGGCGATAAAGGTAAGCATCGCTACTATGTATCTCACTGATGTAGCCTTATTGTGGTAAAGGCGCATGTGTGATGATGTCAGGCATGGGAGTGCCAAGATTGGAACCTGAGCAGAGTTCTAAAAGGAGTTCAGAGAATAATTTTACCCGAAGTATGCCGATGATGAGGTATGGGCAAAGTTACGCAGGCTGAGCCAGCAAGGGGACATAAGGGAGTATGTCCAAAAATTCTCTGAACTGATGCTACAAATCTCGAATCTAGGCAAGAAAGATGTCTTATTTGCTTTCATGGATGGGCTGAAGCCATGGGTGAAGCATGAGCTACAAAGGAGAGGAGTTCATGACTTGGCTAAAGCCATGACTACTGTCGAGGCCTTGATAGAGTTCAAGCCTCTGAACAGGTTCGAGTCTACCAAGCCCAACGGTAAGGGCAGGGATGATAGGGACCGAAAAAAGCAATCCAAAGGGAAGGACCATGACCGAGAGTCCAAGGATGGAGATCAAGACCGTTCAACCAAGGATGGCGAGAGAAAGCCACCAGTAGGCAAGTGGAAAGCAAAGGGGGACCGAGAGCCACTACCATGCTACCTATGTGGAGGGAGCCACATAGCGTGTAATTGCTCATAGAAGGGCAAGCTGGCTGCTGTAGACAAGGAGTCTGACGAGGAGCCAGAGTCAAGGACAGCAAAGCTTGGGTCATTGGTGCTCAATGCTATCCAGAGTAAGGGGAACCGCAAGCCAAAGGGCTTGATATTTACTGATCTGATGGTTGCGGGTCAAAAGGTGAGTGCACTGGTGGACACAGGTGCCTCACATCTTTTTATTTTAGGTGATAGAGCCCAGAAGCTCGGACTAAAGGTGCAGAAAGGGACTGGTACCATCAAAACGATGAACTCCAACGAAGTTCCAGCCATTGGAGTAGCGCGGGGAGTGAAGTTGTAGCTTGGAGACTGGAAAGGCAAGGAGACCATTGAGGTAATACCCCTTGACGACTATGAGTTTGTGATTAGGTTGGATTTCCTTGTTCGGATTAATGCCCTCATTGTGCCTTTTACCGATTGTGTTTGCATCTTGGATGCACGGTGCCAATGCCTAGTGCCATTGAGGAGAGGGTCTGGAGTTGGGTCACCGGTGGTGTCAGCCATCCAATTTGCCAAGACGGTAAGCAGACAAGAAGAAACCTTCTTGGCAGCCCTGAAATATGATGAGCTAAGGGAGAAGGAGATCGAGTCACCCTTGGAGGTGCTAAAGGTGCTGAAGACCTTTAGTGATGTGATGCCCGTAAAGCTACCTAGCAAGCTACCACCTAAGAGGGAGGTGGACCACAAGATCGAGCTAGTGTCCGAGGCAAAGCCACCAGCTAGAGCCCTTTACCGAATGTCTCCACCAGAGTTGGAGGAGTTGAAGAAGTAGCTCAAAGAGTTAGTTGATGCTGGCTTCATCAGGCCATCGAAGGCACCCTATGGTGCACCGGTTCTATTTCAGCACAAGCATGATGGGTCGTTGTGGCTGTGCATAGACTATCGAGCTTTGAACAAGCTGACCATCAAGAACAAGTACCCCATCCCACTCATTGCGGACTTATTCGATCAACTTGGAAGCGCAAGGTGGTTCACCAAGCTGGATTTGAGGTCAGGCTACTATCAAGTCAGGATCAAGGAGAGAGATGAGCCAAAGACAGCATGTGTCACGCGGTGTGGTTCGTATGAGTTCTTGGTGATACCTTTCAGACTCACAAACACCACAGCAACATTCTGCACCATTATGAACAAGGTACTTCAGTCATTCCTTGATCGGTTTGTTATGGTTTATTTGGATGACATTGTGATCTACAGCCAGACTTTGGGAGAGCATGTAGACCACTTGAGACAGGTGTTCGAGGTGTTGTGGGTGCACAAGCTGTTTGTCAAGAGGGAGAAGTGCTCATTCGCCTAGCAGGAGATCCCGTTCCTTGGCCACATAGTGGGAGGTGGCAGGATATGCATGGATGAAGGCAAGATACATGCCATCTTGGAGTGGCAACCGCCAGCCAAGGTCACTGAGTTGAGATCATTCCTTGGGTTGGTCAACTACTACAGGCATTTCATCAAAGGTCACTCAGCAATAGCCATACCATTGACTGACTTACTCAAGAAAGGGAAAGCATAGGAGTGGAGCGCAGGGTGCCAGGAAGCCTTTGACAGGTTGAAGCAGACTATGATCAAAGAGCCAGTCCTAGCCTTGCCAGACCATGCCAAGCCGTATGAGGTGCATACGGATGCATCAGACTTTTCCATAAGGGGCGAGTTGATGTAGGAGGGACATCCAGTCGCGTTCAAGAGCAGGAAGCTGAACGAGACTAAGCGCAAGTACACGGTCCAAGAGAAGGAGATGACTGCAGTGGTGCACTGCTTGCACACTTGGTGCCATTACCTGTTGGGGTCGAGGTTCATGGTTAGGACGGACAATGTGGCGACCAGCTACTTCCAGACGCAGAAGAAGCTGTCCCCAAGCAGGCGAGATGGTAAGATTTTCTTGTGGAATTTGATTTCCAGATGGAGTACAAATCGGGGTGGGCGAACCTAGTGGCAGACACCCTGAGCAGGAAGGCTAACCTTGCTGCCATTAGCCAACCAGAGGGGTCACTGGTGCCATGCATCAAGGAGGGACTTACGCATGATCCTACAGCCAAGGCTTTGATGGAGTACGCCCAGCAAGGTAAGACTAGGCGGTTTTGGTTGCAGGATGGCTTGCTGTACACCAGGGGAAGTAGACTATTTGTGCCACAGCACGGGAAGCTCCGCAAGGAAGTTTTGCAAGAATGCCATGATTCAAGGTGGGCTGGACACCCCGGAGTGAGCCGTACCTTTGCTGATCGAGGATGTACTACTGGCCGCACATGAGACGATGTGGAGGCCTATGTGAAGACTTGTCTTGTGTGCCAACAGGACAAGGTGGAGCTCAAGAAACCAGGCGTCTCTTGGAGCCATTGCCAGTGCCAGAGCGACCATGGGAGAGTGTTTCTCTGGACTTTATAGTCGGTCTACCCAAAGCAGAAGGGTTTGGAAGCATCATGGTAGTGGTGGACAGGTTTTCCAAGTATGGAATCTTCATTCCAGCAACCAAGGAGTGCCCAGCCGAGGAGGCAGCTCGATTGTTCCTGAAGAACATGGTTAAGTACTGGGGAGTGCCGAGGACCATTGTTAGTGATCGGGACGGGCATTTCACGGGCAGGTTCTGGACTGAGTTGTTCAAGCTGTTGGGGTCAGACTTGAACTTTTCCACCAGCATGCATCCGCAGACCGATGGGCAGACAGAATGAGTGAATGGACTATTGGAGGTCTACCTCAGGCACTATGTGAGTGCCACACAAAGGGACTGGCCAAAGCTGCTAGATATTGCATAGTTTTCCTACAACTTGCAAAGGAGCGAGGCAACGAACCAGAGCCCATTTGAGGTTGTGACAGGGCAACAACCACTAACACCCGGTTCGATTGCTGCAGGTTATACAGGGCTGAATCCAGCAGCATACAAGTTTGCCAAGGCATGGCAGGAGCAAACTGACTTGGCCAGAGTTTGTCTACACAAGGCGGCCAAGAGGTCGAAGAAGTGGGCAGACCAGAATAGGCGGGACGTGCAGTTCCAGGTTGGAGACTTGGTGTTGGTGAAGCTGCATCCCATTGTGCACCATAGAGGGCTGCACAAAGGCCTAGTCGAGGTATGAGGGACCTTTTTGAGTAGTCAAGAGGGTAGGCAAGGTTGCCTACAAGCTGGATATGCCACCCAAGCCGAGGGTACACCCGTGTTCCATGTGAGCATGCTCAAGCCGTTCCATGAGGATGAGGGAGATCCAGGACGGCAGAGTCAAAGCGTGCACCATTGGGAGCAAGGGCCTCATATGAGAAGGAAGGAGGTCCATAGCATCATAGCTGATCGAGGTGAGAAAAGAACTATCAGCCAAGACAAGAGTACTTGGTGCGCTGGAAGGGACTTCCAGACAGTGAGGTGAATTGGGAACCATCAGATGACTTATGGCAGTTCGGGGATCAGATCAGGTAGTACCATGCAGAAGATGCAATAGGGCATTGCACAATCAGGGGTGGAGAATGTCACCCTGGGGGGGCACGCCAGGCACATCAGGTGCACCAGCAGGTGAGCCAGAGGTTGAGGCCCGCAGACCAGGCGTGCTGGCAGGTATCTGCGCAAAGCCTAGCAAACGAGTTCAGAACACCCTCCCAACTTGCAGGCCAGCCCGTGAGACCAAGGCCTGGCATACAAGCTGCCCGCACCACATCCAGAAGGGCCCAAGGTGCTGGACACGCAAGGGAAGCTTCTGGAAGCAGGCAGGATCAGCAGCAGCATCCTGGCAGATTTGGTTGACCCTGAAAATCAGGAGTTAGCATCCTGATTGATTGTAATCTATATAATCCCATGATTTTAGCCTTTATTCTAGGGATATTGCCATTAAGTGTAAGCTGGAGCCTCAACTATAAATAAGGGCTGCTCCTCCCTCATTTGTACACCATCAAACACTTCGTTTCAGTGAATACAAGAGCATTTCCAGAATTCTGCCTTCTTATCCTGTTTCTCTTTAACTTGCGTAATCAGCCCTTTGTTGTTCTAGTGCCCGTACGCTTGTGTTTTAGGCTGACTTAGGCATAAAGGAGGAGATTCCAAGCCTAAGGCCGCACGGTTTCTGAGTCTAAGGTCAGAGCCCGTGACACAAGTACCAGCACCCATCGCACATCATGTGCGCACACCCCCCGGCCCCCCAATCGTCGAACCCCCAATGCCACCGGTTAGGCTCTCCAGTGATGCTTCAATGATGGTGCCTCGGGCGAAAAAAAATGCGGTACTAGCACATACCCGAGCCCAGCATGTGCACCGTGGCTCAAAATCTTAGACTGGGAATGAACTCCGTATGCTTAAACATGGAATGAACTCTGTATGCCGAAGCCAACCCACGAAACGAGCGTACGGGCGCTCAGTCGACCGAAGAGGCAGAATGCACAAGCTAGAGATCGGCCCAATCCCTCCTGCGTGCTGTCGCAACCCTCGGTCCGATCTGATTTTAGACTGGGAATGAACTCCGTATGCATAAGTCAACCCATGAAACAAGCGTGCGGGCACTGAGCCGACTGAAGAGGCATAATGCACAAGTCGGGATTGGTGTGGTCCTCCTCTGCGTGCTACCGGTCCCGCTACCACAACCCTCGGTCCAGCTGGGGCTTAGACATGGAATGAACTCCCTATGCCTAAGCCAACCCACGAAATGACCTGAGAGGCAGGATACGCAAGCTGGGGATGGAATGGGTGGTAGGTGGGTTCAAGCACATTTTCATATAAGTCAACCCATGAAACAAGCGTGCGGGCACTGAGCCGGCTGAAGAGGCATAATGCACAAGCTGAAGATTGGTTTAGTCCTCCTCTGCGTGCTACCGGTCCCGCTACCACAACCCTCGGTCCAGCTGGAGCTTAGACATGGAATGAAGCTGCCGCTATGCCTAAGCCAACCCAGCGAAATGACCTGGAGAGGCAGGATGCGCAAGCCGGGGATGGAATGGGTGGTAGGTGGGTTCAAGCACATTTTCATATTTCTGTCATGCCAATGCCCATTTTTATGGCTTGTATTCATAGCAATGTCCCCCTAAGTCTTCATAGTGAAGTTTCTTGGCAAGATGACCCGATTTCTATGTTTTCACATTTTTGAACTTTTACTGTTGCGAGATTTTTTAAAATTTTTTTAGAAAGTGTTTTATCCCCAAAATTGGTAGAGGTGATCCTTGTATTTTTTTTGGCATGCACAAAAATATTCAGCTAAAAATTCGAAGTGGAGAAGATTTTGTGATCGTTTGAAAAAAGTGTCCCCATTTCAAACACTTTAATGGCTACTAGCAGCAAACCTATAAAATCTCAAATGCTCTTTAAGGGGGTGTGAGTTCTCAAGGTTTGATGAGGGATAGGGGCCAATATAAGGGCCAAGTACTAGCACCCATCACACATCATGTGCGTACACCCCCTCGACCCCCCAACCGCCGGAACCCCCAATGCCGTCGGTTAGGCTCTCCGGTGATGCTCCGGCAATGCTCCGACGATGGTGTCCCGGGCAAAAAAAATACGACACCAACACATGCTCGAGCCCAGCATGTGCAACATGGCTTGAAATCTTAGACTGGGAATGAACTCTGTATGCTTAGATATGGAATGAACTCCGTATACCTAAGCTAACCCATGAAACGAGTGTGCGGGCACTCAATCGACCGGATAGGCATAATGCGCCAGCCGGGGATCGGCCCGGTCCCCCTCTGTGTATTGCCAGTCCTGTTGCCACAACCCTCAGTCTGGCTGGGGCTTAGACATGGAATCAACTCCCTATGCCTAAGCCAACCCACGAAACGGACGTGCAGGCGCTCAGCCGGCCAGAGAGGCAAAATGTGCAAGTCGGGGATCGACTCGGTCCCCCCAGTGTGCTATCGATCCTGTTGTCGCAACCCTTGGTCTGGTCCAATCTTAGACTGGCAATGAACTCTGTATGATTAGACCGGGGATGAACTTTGAATGCCTAAGTCAACCCATGACATGAGCGCACGGGCACTTAGTCGACCGGAGAGACCGGTCAGAGAGGCATAACGCGAAAGCCGAGATCAACCCGGTCCCCCTCTGTGTGCTACCAATCTTGCTGTCAGTCCTGCTGCCACAACCCTTGGTTAGGCTGGGGCTTAGACATGGAATGAATTTCGTATGCCTAAGCCGACCCACGAAACGAGCGTACGGGTGCTCAGCTGACTAGAGAGGCATAATGCGCAAGCTGTGGATCGACCCGATCCCCCGTACGTGCTATCGATCCTGCTGCTGGTCCTGCTACCGCAACCCTCAGTTTGGTCTGATCTTAGACTTGGGAATGAACTCGGTATGCTTACACAAGGAAAGCACTCCGTATGCCTAAACCAACCCACGAAACGAGCCTGCAGCGCTCAGCAGGCCGGAGAGGCAGGTTGCGCAAGCCGGGGATCGGCCCGGTCTCCCCTGCATGTTGTCGATCTTGCTGTTGTAACCTTCAATTCGGTTTGATCTTAGACTGGGAATGAACTCCGTATGCTTAAGCCAACCCACGAAACAAGCGTGTGGGTGCTGAGCTGGCACGAGAGGCATAATGCGCAAGCCGAGGATTGGCCCGGTCCCCCTCTGCGTGCTGCCTGTCCCACTACCACAACCCTCGATCCGACTAGGCCTTTGACGTGGAATGAACTCCCTATGCCTAAGCCAACCCACAAAACGGGCGTGCGGGTGCTCAGCCGATCAGAGAGGCAGAATGCGCAAGTCGAGGATCGACCCAGTCTCGCCTATGTGCTATCGATCCTGCTACCGCAACCCTTGATCCGATCTGATCTTAGACTAGGAATGAACTTCATATGCTTAGACTGGGGATGAACTCCATATGCCTAAGTCAACCCACGACATGAGCGTGCGGGCGCTCAAGCTGACCAAAGAGGCAGGATGTGCAAGCCGGAGATCGAACGGGTGGCAGGTGGGTTCAAGCACATCTTCATATTTCTGCCATGCCAATGAAATTTTTATGGCTTGTAAATTCATAAAATGGTCCCCTAAGCCTTCATGTGAAGTTTCATGGCAAGACGACCTGTTTTCTATTTTTCATGATTTTTGAAACTTTTTGCAGTTCGGGATTTTTTAAAATTTTTTTAGAAAGTGTTTTGTCCCCAAATTTGGTAGAGGTGATCCTTGTATTTTTTTTGGCATGCACAAAAAAATTCAGCTAAAAACTCGAAGTGGAGAAGATTTTGTGACATTTGAAAAAAGTGTCCCCATTTTAGACACTTTAATGGCTACTAGCAGCAAACCTATAAAATCTCAAATGCACTTTAAGGGGGTGTGAGTTCTCAAGGTTTGATGAGGGATAGGGGGCCAATATAAGGGCCAAGTACCAGCACCAATCACACATCATGAGCGCACACCCCCCGGCCCTCCAATCGTCGAAACCCCCAATGCCACCGGTTAGGCTCTCCGACGATGCTCCGGTGATGGTGCCCCGGGCGAAAAATATGCGGCACCAGCACAAGCCCGAGACCAGCATGTGCAGCGTGGCTCAAAATTGTAGACTGGGAATGAACTCTGCATGCTTAGGCATGGAATAAACTCTGTATGCCTAAGCCAACCCACGAAACGACCGTGCGGGTGCTCAGCCGATCGGAGAGGCAGAATGCGCAAGCTGGGGATCTTAGACTGGGAATGAACTCTGTATGCTTAGATCGGGGATGAACTTCGTATGCCTAAGTCAACCCACGAAATGAGTGTACGGGCGCACAACCGTCCAGAGAGGCCGGCCGTAGAGGCATAATGCGCAAGCCGGGGATCAGCCCGATCCCCCTCTGCGTGCTGCAACCCGCTGTCTGGTCTGCTACCACAACCTCGTCTGACTGGGGCTTAGACATGGAATGAACTTCGTATGCCTAAGCCAACCCATGAAATGAGCGTGCGGGTGCTCAATCGGTGGGAGAGGCAGAATGCGTAAGCCGAGGACTGGCCCGATCCACCCTGCGTGCTACCGATCCTGCTGCTGGTCCTGCTACTGTAACCCTCAGTCCGATTTGATCTTAGACTGGGAATGAACTCCGTATGCTTAGACATGGAATGAACTCTGTATGCCTAAGCCAACCCATGAAACGAGTGTGCAGGTGCTCAGTCGGTCAGAGAGGCAGAATGAGCAATCCAGGGATCGACCCGATCCCTCCTGCGTGCTGTCGATCCTAGTATCACAACCCTCAGTTTGATCTGATCTTAGACTGGGAATGAGCTTCGTATGCCTAAGTCAACAAACAAAATGAGCGTCGGGCGCTCAACCGACCAAAGAGGTAGGATACGTAAGCCGAGGATCCAATGGGTGGTAGGTGGGTTCAAGCACATCTTCATATTTCTACCATGCCGACACCATTTTTATGGCTTGTAAATTCGTACAATGGCCCCCTAAGCCTTCATGTGAAGTTTCTTGGCAAGACGACCCATTTTCTATTTTTCACAATTTTCAAAATTTTTTGCGGCTCAGGATTTTTTAAAATTTTTTGAGAAAGAATTTTGTCCCCAAATTTGGTAGAGGCGATCCTTGTATCTTTTTTGCATGCAAAAAAAATTCAGCTAAAAACTTGAAGTGGAGAAGATTTTGTGACCATTTGAAAAATATGTCCCCATTTCAGACACTTTAATGGCTACTGGCAGCAAACCTATAAAATCTCAAGTGCTCTTTAAGGGGGTGTGAGTTCTTGAGGTTTGATGAGGGATAGGGGCCAATATAAGGGTGTTGTACTAGCACCCATCACGCATCATGTACGCACACCCCCCGGCCCCCCCAATCGTCAGAACCCCTATTGCTGCCGGTTAGGCTCTCAATGATGCTCTGACGATGGTGCCCCGGGTGAAAAAAATGCGGCACCAGCACATGCCAGAGCCTAGCATGTGCATCGTGGCTCAAAATCTTAGACTGGGAATTAACTCCATATGCCTAAGCCAACCCATGAAATGAGTGTGCGGGCGCTCAGCCAGTTGGAGAGGCAGAATGCGCAACTCGGGGATCAGCCCGATCCCCCCCAACGTGTTATCGATCTTGCTGCCGTAACCCTCAGTCCGGGACAATCTTAGACTAGGAATGAACTCCGTATACATAAGTCAATAGATGAAACGAGCGTGCGGGTGTTGAGTCGACCGAAGAGGCATAATGCGCAAGCCAGGGATCAGCCCGGTCCTCCTCTGTGTGCTGCCGATCCGCTACCACAATCCTCGGTCTGACTGGGGCTTAGACATGGAATGAACTCCCTATCCCTAAGCCAACCCATGAAACGGGTGTGCGGGCACTCAGCCGGCCAGAGAGGCAGACTGTGCAAGCTGGGGATCGACCTGGTCCCCCTGCGTGCTTCTGATCCTACTGCCGTAACCCTCGATCTGGTCTGATCTTAGACTGGGAATGAACTCCGTCTGCCTAGACTGGGGATGAACTCCGTATGCCTAAGTCAACCCATGAAACGAGCGTGCCGGTGCTCAGCCGGCTGAAAAGGCACAATACGCAAGTTGGGGATTAGCCCGGTCCCCCTCTGCGTGCTGTCGATCCTTCTACCGGTCCTACTGCCACAACCCTCGGTCCAGCTGGGGCTTAGACATGGAATGAACTCCGTATGCCTAAGCCAATCCACGAAACGAGCGTGCGGGCGCTCAGCAGGCCAGAGAGGGAATGCGCAAGCCAGGGATCGACCTGATCCCCCCTTACGAGCTGTCGATCCTGTTGTCGCAACCCTCGGTCTGGTCCGATCTTAGACTGGGAATGAACTCCGTATGCTTACACATGGAGTTAATTTCATATGCCTAAGCCAACCCACGAAACGAGTGCACGGGTGCTCAGTCGATCGGAGAGGTAGAATGTGCAAGCTGGGGATCGACCCGATCCCCCTTACGTGCTGTCGATCCTGCTATCGCAACCCTCAGTTTGATCTGATCTTGGACTAGGAATAAACTTCGTATGCCTAAATCAACTCACGAAACGAGCGTGCGGACGCTGAGCCGACTTGAAAGGCATAATGCACAAGCTAGGGAGTGACCCGATCCCTCTTTGCATGCTATCGATCCCACTGCCACAACCCTCATTCCGACTGGGGCTTAGACATGGAATGAACTCCGTATGGCTAAGCCAACCCACGAAATGAGCGTGCGGGTGCTCAGCCGACCAGAGAGGCAGAATGTGCAAGCCGGGGATCGAATGGGTGGTAGGTGGGTTCATGCACATCTTCATATTTCTACCATGCCAATGCCATTTTTATGGCTTGTAAATTCAAACAATGGTCCCCTAAGCCTTCATGTGAAGTTTCATGGCAAGACGACCCGTTTTCTATTTTTCACGATTTTGGAAACTTTTTGCGGTTCGAGATTTTTTAAAATTTTTTTAGAAAGAGTTTTGTAACCAAATTTGGTAGAGGTGGTCCTTGTATTTTGGTTGGCATGCACAAAAACATTCAGCTAAAAACTCGAAGTGGAGAAGAATTTGTGACCGTTTGAAAAAAGTGTCCGCATTTCAGACACTTTAATGGCTACTGGCAGCAAACCTATAAAATCTCAAATGCTCTTTAAGAGGGTGTGAGTTCTCGAGGTTTGATGAGGGATAGGGGGCCAATATAAGGGCTAAGTACCAACACCCATCACACATCATGTGCGCATACCCCCCCGGACCCCCCAATTGTCGGAACCCCTATTGTCACCGATTAGGTCTCCGACAATGCTCCGATGATGGTGCCCCGGGTGAAAAACATGCGGCCCCAACACATGCTCGAGCCCAACATGTGCACCGTGGCTCAAAATCTTAGACTGGGAATGAACTCTGTATGCTTAGGCATGGAATGAACTCCATATGCGTAAGCCTACCCACGAAATGAGCTTGCGGGCGCTCAGCCAGTCGGAGAGGCAGAATGTGCAAGCCAGGGATCGTCTCGGTCCCCCCGAACGGGTGTTGTGGATCCTGCTGCCACAACCCTTGGTTCGATCTGATCTTAGACTGTGAATGAACTCTGTATGCATAAGTCAACCCATGAAATGAGCGTGCGAGCGCTGAGCCGGCCAAAAAGGCATAATGCGAAAGTTGAGGATCAACCCGGTTTCCCTCTGCGTGCTGCCGGTCCCGCTGCCACAACCCTCGGTTCGACTGGGGCTTAGACATGGAATGAACACCCTATGCCTAAGCCAACCCATGAAACAGGCATGCGGGTGCTCAGATCAAGAGGCATAATGCACAAGCTGGGGATCGACTCGGTCCCCCCTGCATGCTACTGATCCTGTTGTCGGTGTCCTCTGTCCAGTCTGATCTTAGACTGGGAATGAACTCCGTATGCTTAGACTAGGGATGAACTCTGTATGCCTAAGTCAACCCATGAAACAAGCGTGCGGGCGATCAACCGATCGAAGAGGCCGATCGGAGTAGCATAATACGCAAGCTGAGGATCAGCCCGATCCCCCTCTGCGTGATGTCGATCCCACTGTTGGTCCTCCTACCACAACCCTCGGTCCGGCTAGGGCTTAGACATGGAATGAACTTCGTATGGCTAAGCCAACCCACGAAACGAGTAGCGGGCGCTCAGTCGGCCGGAGAGCCTAAATGCCCAAGCCAGGGATCGACCCGATCCCCCCTGCGTGCTGACGATCCTGCTACTGGCCCTGTTGTCGCAACCCTTGGTTCGGTCTGCTCTTAGACTGGGAATGAACTCTTTATGCTTAAGTCAACCCACAAAACGAGCATGCAGGCGCTGAGCTGGCCAAAGAGGCATAATGTGCAAGCCAGGGATCGACTCGGTCTCTCTCTACGTGCTATCGGTCCCACTGCCACAACCCTTGGTCCGGCTGGGGCTTAGACATGGAATGAACTCCCTATGCCTAAGCCAACCCACGAAATGGGAGTGCGGGCGGCTCAGCCAGTCGGAGAGGTAGAATGCGCAAGTCGGGGATCGACCTGGTCCCCCCTGCGTGCTGTCGATCCTGCTGCTGGTCCTGCTACCGTAACCCTCAATCCGGTTCGATCTTAGACTGGGAATGAACTCTGAATGCTTAGACATGGAATAAACTCTGTATGCCTAAGCCAACCCATGAAATGAGCGTGCGGGTGCTCAGCCGGCCGGAGAGGCAGAATGCATAAGTCAGGGATTGACCCAATATCCCCTGCGTGCTGTTGATCCTGTTACCTCAACCCTTGGTCTGGTTTGATCTTAGACTGGGAATGAACTCCGTATGCTTAGACATGGAATGAACTCCGTATGCCTAAGCCAACCCATGAAACAAGCGTGCGGGCGCTCAGCTGGTCGGAGAGGCATAATGCGTAAGCCGAGGATCAGCTCGATCCCCCTCTACGTGCTGCTGATCCCGTTGTCGGTCCTATTGCCAAAACCCTCGATCTGACTGGGGCTTAGACATGGAATGAACTCCGTATGCCTAAGCCAACCCACGAAACGAGCGTACGGGCGCTCAACCGATCGGAGAGGCAGAATGCGCAAGCCGGGGATCGGCTTGGTACCCCCCTGCGTCCTGTCGATCCTGCTACCGTAACCCTCAATCCGGTCTGATCTTAGACTGGGAATGAACTCCGTATGCTTAGACATGGAATGAACTCCGTATGCTAAAGCCAACCAACGAAACGAGTGTACAGGCGCTCAGCCGCTCGGAGAGGTAGAATGCATAAGTCGGGGATCGACTCAGCCCTTCCTGCATGCTGTTGATCCTGCTGTCACAACCCTCGGTCTGGTTCGATCGTAGACTGGGAATGAACTCCGTATGCCTAAGTCAACCCATAAAATGACCATGCTAGTGCTGAGCCAACCAGAGAGGCATAATGCGCAAGCCGGGGATCGGCCCGGTCTCCCTCTGCGTGTTGTCGGTCTCGCTGCCACAACCCTTGGTCCAGCTGGGGCTTAGACATGGAATGAACTCCCTATGCCTAAGCCAACCCACGAAATGAGCGTGCGGGCGCTCAGCCGACCAGAGAGGCAGGATGCGAAAGCCGGGGATCGAACGGGTGGTAGGTGGGTTCAAGCACATTTTCATATTTTTGCAATGCCAATGCCATTTTTATGGCGTGTAAATTCATACATTGGTCCCCTAAGCCTTCATGTGAAGTTTCATGGCAAGACGACCCGTTTCTATTTTTCATGATTTTTGAAACTTTTTACGGTTTGGGATTTTTTAAAACTTTTTTACAAAGAGTTTTGTCCCCAAATTTGGTAGAGGTCATCTTTGTATTTTTGTTGGCATGCACAAAAAAAATTCAGCTAAAAACTCGAAGTGGAGAAGATTTTGTGACCATTTGAAAAAAGTGTCCCCATTATAGACACTTTAATGGCTACTGGCAGCAAACATATAAAATCTAAACTGCTCTTTAAGGGGGTGTGAGTTCTCGAGGTTTGATGAGGGATAGGGGCCCAATATAAGGGCTATGTACCAGCACCCATCGCACATCAAATGCGCACACCCCCCGGCCCCACAATCACCGGAACCCCCAATGCCGTTGGTTAGGCTCTCCGATGATGCTCCGGCGATGGTGCCCCAGGTGAAAAAAATGCGGCAGCAGCACATGCTCGAGCCCAGCATGTGCACCCTGGCTCAAAATTTTAGACTGGGAATGAACTCCGTATGCTTAAACATGGAATGAATTCCATATGCCTAAGCCAACCCACGAAATGAGCGTGTGGGTGCTCAGCCGACCGGAGAGGCAGAATGTGCAAGCCAAGGATCAGCCTGATCCCCCCTACGTGCTACCGATCCTGCTTTCACAACCCTCGGTCCGGTCCGATCTTAGACTGGGAATGAACTCCATATGCATAAGTCAACCCACGAAACGCATTTGCAGGTCCTGAGCCAACCGAAGAGGCATAATGTGCAAGTCGGGGATCGGCCTAGTCCCCCTCTACGTGCTATTGGTCCCGCTTGCACAACCCTCGGTCTGGCTGGGACTTAGACACAGAATGAACGCCCTATGCCTAAGCCAACCCACGGAACGAGCGTGCGGGCGCTCAGTCGGTCGGAGAGGCAGAATGCACAAGCCGGGGATCTACCCGATCCCCCTTGCTTGCTGCCACTCTTGCTGCTTGTCTTGCTACCGCAACCCTCGGTCCTGTCTGATCTTAGACTAGGAATGAACTCTGTATGCGTAGACATGGAATGAACTCCGTATGCCTAAGCCAACCCATGAAACGAGTGTGCGAGCGCTCAACAGACCGGAGAGGCAGAATGCGTAAGCCGAGGATCAGCTCGGTCCCCCCTGCGTGCTATCGATCCTGCTGCTGGTCCTAATACCGTAACCCTCGTCCAGTCTGATCTTAGACTGGGAAACTCCGTATGCTTAGACATGGAATGAACTCCGTATGCCTAAGGCAACCCATGAAACGAGCGTGCGGGTGCTCAGTCGGTCGGAGAGGTAGAATGCACAAGCCGGGGATCGGCCCGATCCCCCCTGCGTGCTATCAATCCTGCTACCACAACCCTCAGTCCGATCCGATCTTAGACTGGGAATGAACTCCATATGCCTAAGTCAACCCACGAAACGAGAGTGCGGGTTCTGAGTCGGTTGGAGAGGCATAATGCGTAAGCTAGGGATCGGCTCGGTCCCCCTCTGCATGCTGTCGGTCCCACTGCCACAACCCTCAGTCCAGCTGGGGTTTAGTCATGGAATGAACTCCCTATGCCTAAGCCAACCCACGAAACGAGCATGTGGGTGCTCAGCCGACCGGAGAGGTAGAATGTGCAAGCCGAGGATCGGCCCAGTCACCTTTGTGTGCTGTCAATCCTATTGCCGCAACCCTCGGGTCCGGTCCGATCTTAGACTGGGAATGAACTCCGTGTGCTTAGACTGGGGATGAACTCTGTATGCCTAAATCAACCCATTAAATAAGCGTATGGGCGCTCAGCCGATCGGAAAGGCCGATTGGAGAGGCAAAAAGTGCAAGCCGAGGATCAGTCCGATCCCCCCTTTGTGCTGTCGATCCTGCTGCTGGTCCTGCTGTTACAACCCTCGGTCTGGTCCGATCTTAGACTGGGAATGAACTCCGTATGCTTAGACATGGAATGAACTCCGTATGCCTAAGCCAACCCACAAAATGAGCGTACGGGCGCTCAACCAATCGGAGAGGCAGAATGCGTAAGTCGGGTATCTGCCCGATCCCCCCCTGTGTGCTATCGATCCTACTGGCGCAACCCTTGGTCTGGTCTGATCTTAGACTAGAGATGAACTTCGTATGCCTAAGTCAACCCACGAAACGAGCGTGCGGGCGCTCAACCGACCAGAGAGGCAGGATGCGCAAGCCTGGGGATCGAACGGATGGTAGGTGGGTTCAAGCACATCTTCATATTTCTGCTATGCCAATGCCATTTTTATGGCTTGTAAATTCATATAATGGTCCCATAAGCCTTCATGTGAAGTTTCGTGGCAAGACGACCCATTTTCTATTTTTCATGATTTTTAAAACTTTTTACGGTTCAGGATTTTTTAAAATTTTTTTAGAAAGCGTTTTGTCCCCAAATTTGGTATAGGTGATCCTTGTATTTTTTTTGGCATGCACAAAAAAATTCAGCTAAAAACTTGAAGTGGAGACGATTTTGTGACCATTTGAAAAAAGTGTCCTCATTTCAGACACTTTAATGGCTACTTGCAGCAAACCTATAAACTCTTAAATGCTCTTTAAGGGGGTGTGAGTTCTCGAGGTTTGATGAGGGATAGGGGGCCAATATAAGGGCCAAGTTTCAAGCCCTGGGTGGGCGCACCAGGCACATCAGGCACACCAGCAGGCAAGCCAGAGGTTGAGGCCTGCAGACCAAGCGTGTTGGCAGGTATGTGCACGCAAAGCCTAGTATGCTGTCGATCCTGCTGCCGCAACCCTCGGTTTGATCCAATCTTAGATTGGGAATGAACTTTGTATGGTTAGATTGGGGATGAACTTCGTATGCCTAAGTCAACCTACAGAACGAGCATGCGGGCGCTCAACCGGTCGGAGAGGTCGGCCAGAGAGGCATAATGGGCAAGCTGGGGATCAGCCCAGTCCCCCTCGTGCTGCCGATCCCGCTGGCAGTCTTGCTACTACAACCCTCAGTCCTGCTAGGGCTTCGACATGGAATGAACTTCATATGCCTAAGCCAACCCACAAAACGAGCATGCGGGCGCTCAGCCGATCGAAGAGGCAGAATGTGCAAGCCAAGGATCGACCCGATCACCCCTGTGTGCTATCGATCCTACTGCTGGTCCTGCTACCGTGACCCTCAGTCCGGTCCGATCTTAGACTAGGAATGAACTCCTATTCTTAGACAGGGAATGAACTCCGTATGCCTAAGCCAACCCACGAAACCAGCGTGCAGGCACTCAGTCGGCTAGAGAGGTAGAATGCACAAGCCCATAATCGGCTTGATCCCCCCTACGTGCTGTTGATCCTGCTGTCACAACCCTCGGTCCGATCTGATCTTAGACTAGGAATGAACTTTGTATGCCTAAGTCAACCCACGAAATGAGCGTACGGGCACTGAGTTGACCGGAGAGGCATAATGCACAAGCCGAGGATCAGCCCGGTCCCCCTCTGCGTGCTGACGGTCCCGCTACCACAACCCTCTGTCCGACTGGGGCTTAGACTTGGAATGAACTCCCTATGCCTAAGCCAACCCACGAAATGGGTGTGCAGGCGCTCAGCCGGTCAGAGAGGCAGAATGTGCTCAGCCTACCAGAGAGGTAGGATGTGTAAACTGGGGATTGAACGGGTGGTAGGTGGGTTCAAGCACATATTCATATTTCTGCCATGCCAATGCCATTTTTATGGCTTGTAAATTCATACAATGGTCCCCTAAGCCTTCATGTGAAGTTTCATGGCAAGACGACCCATTTTATTTTTCATGATTTTTGAAACATTTTGTGGTTCAGGATTTTTTAAAACTTTTTTAGAAAGATTTTGTCCCCAAATTTGGTATAGGTGATCCTTTTATTTTTGTTGGGATGCACAAAAAAATCAGCTAAAAACTCAAAGTGGAGAAGATTTTGTGACCGTTTGAAAAAAGTGTCCCCATTTTAGACACTTTAATGGCTACTGGCAGCAAACCTATAAAATCTCAAATGCTCTTTAAGGGAGTGTGAGTTCTCGAGGTTTGACGAGGGATAAGGGGCCAATATAAGGGCCAAGTGTCATGCCCTGGGCGGGCAAGCCAGGCACATCAGACGCACCAGCAGGCGAGCCAGAGGTTGAGGCCCGCAGACCAAGTGTGCTGGCGGGTATCTGCGCGCAAAGCGTAGCAAACGAGTTCAGAATGCCCGCCCAACTTGTAGGCCAGCTCGTGAGACCAAGGCCTAGCATACAAGCTGCCTGCAACACATCCAGAAGGGCCCAAGGTGCTGACATGCAAGGGAAGCTTATGGAAGCAGGCAGGATCAACAGTAGCATCCTGGCATATTTGGTTGACCCTGAAAATCAGGAGTTAGCATCCTGATTAATTGTAATTTGTATAATCCCATGATTTTAGCCTTTATTCTAGGGATATTTCCATTAAGTGTAAGCTGGAGCCTCAACTACAAATAGAGGCTACTCCTCCCTCATTTGTACACCATCAAACACTTCTTGTTTCAAAGAATACAAGAGCATTTCCAGAATTCTGCCTTCTTATCCTGTTTCTCTTTAACTTGCGTAATCAGCCCTTCTTATTGTTCTAGTGCCCATACGCTTGTGTTTTAGGCTGACTTAGGCATAAAGGAAGAGATTCCAAGCCTAAGGCTGCACGGTTTCTGAGTCTAAGGTCGGAGCCCGTGACAGTTGGTATCAGAGCAAGTTTGATTCTGCGTGTTTGTGTTGTGCAGGTTAGAGGAGATGGCATCTCAAAGTGACGCTGCTAACCAATAACTAGAGGCCCAGGAGCATGGGTATGGAAGAGGAGGAAAGCCAGTTGTAAAGATATTTGGTCTACCATGGACGGTAGGCTAGCCAAGGTGGAGGTGACCATGGGCGACATGGGAAAGAAGCTTGAAGGGGTAGAGACTCACATTGCATCGCTAGACTCCATAGGGGAAGAGATCCAAAGTGAGCTGCAAGCTGCTCTCAACAAAGGCTTGGATGTGTTCACCCAAAAGAATCAAACCTTGGAGGTTGAAGTGCTGACCTTGCGTGATGGCATGGAGGCCATGTGCCAGCAGATGAAGGAGCTTACCAGTGAGCTCGTTGCTTGCAAGACTGCCATTGGGAATGGCATGTTTGCTGGAGTGTCCAAGTCCAGATTGGATGTCCCCAAGCCTAAGGAGTTCAAGGAGACTAGGGCAGCCAAGGAAGTAGATAACTACCTTTGGGGTATAGAGCAGTATTTCCAGGCCATGGGCAAGCAAGACAAGGCGATAAAGGTAAGCACCGCTGCTATGTATCTCACTGATGTAGCCTTATTGTGGTAGAGGCACAAGTGTGATGATGTCAGGCGTGGGAGCACCAAGATTGAAACTTGGGCAGAGTTCCAAAAGGAGTTCAGAGAATAATTTTACCCAGAGTATGCCGATGATGAGGCGTGGTAAAGTTGCACAGGCTGAGCCAGCAAGGGGACATAAAGGAGTATGTCCAAAAATTCTCTAAACTGATGCTACAGATCTCAGATCTAGGTGAAAAGGACACCTTATTTGCTTTCATGGATGGGCTGAAGCCGTGGGTGAAGCATGAGCTACAAAGGAGAGGAGTTCATGACTTGGCTAAAGCCATGACTACTATCAAGGCCTTGATAGAGTTCAAGCCTCTGAACAAGTTTGAGTCTACCAAGCCCAAGGGTAAGGGCAGGGACAATAGGGATTGAAAGAAGTAGTCCAAGGGAAGGACCGTGATCGAGTGTTCAAAGATGGAGACCGAGACCGTTCAACCAAGGATGGCGAGAGGAAGCCACCAGTAGGCAAGTGGAAAGCAAAGGGGGATCGAGAGCCACTAGCATGCTACTTATGTGGAAGGTGCCACATAGCACGCAATTACCCACAGAAGGGCAAGCTGGCTACTGTAGACAAGGAGTCTGACGAGGAGCCAGAGTCAGGGGCAACAAAGCTTAGGTCATTGGTGGTCAATGCTGTCTAGAGTAAGAGGAGCCGCAAGCCAAAGGGCTTGATGTTTGCGGATCTGATGGTTACAGGTCAGAAGGTGAGTGCACTGGTGGACACAGGTGCCTCACATCTTTTTATTTCAGGTGATAGAGCCCGAAAGCTCGGACTAAAGGTGCAAAAAGGGATTGGTACCATCAAAACGGTGAACTCCAATGAAGTTCCAGCCATTGGAGTAGCGCGGGGAGTGGAGTTGCAGCTTGGAGACTAGAAAGGTAAGGAGACCATTGAGGTAATACCCCTTGACGACTATGAGTTTGTGATTGGGTTGGATTTCCTTGTTCGAATTAACACCCTCCTTGTGCCTTTTGTCGATTGTGTTTGCATCTTGGATGCACAGTGCCAATGCCTAGTGCCATTAAGGAGAGGGTCTGGAGTTAGGTCACGGGTGGTGTTAGCCATCCAATTTGCCAAGGCGGTAAGCAGACAAGAAGACACCTTCTTAGCAGCCCTGAAATATGATGAGCCAAGGGAAAAAGAGACCGAGTCACCCTTTGAGGTGCTAAAGGTGCTAAAGACCTTTAGTGATGTGATGCCCGCAAAGCTACCACCTAAGAGGGAGGTGGACCACAAGATCGAGCTGGTGTCCGACGCCAAGCCACCAGCTAGAGCCCCTTATCGAATGTCTCCACCAGAGTTGGAGGAGTTGAGGAAGCAGCTCAAAGAGTTAGTTGATGCTGGCTTCATCAGGCCATCGAAGGCACCCTATGGTGCATCGGTTCTATTTTAGCGTAAGCATGATGGGTCGTTACGGCTGTGCATAGACTACCGGGCTTTGAACAAGCTAACCATCAAGAACAAGTACCCCATCCCACTCATTGCGGACTTGTTCGATCAACTTGGGAGCGTAAGGTGGTTCACCAAGCTGGATTTGAGGTCAGGCTACTATCAAGTCAGGATCACGGAGGGAGATGAGCCAAAGACAGCATGTGTCACTCGGTATGGTTCATATGAGTTCTTGGTTATGCCTTTTGGACTCACAAACGCCCCAGCAACATTCTGCACCCTTATAAACAAGGTACTTCAATCATTCCTTGATCGGTTTGTTGTGGTTTATTTAGATGACATTGTGATCTACAGCCAAACTTTGGGAGAGCATGTAGACCACTTGAGACAGGTGTTCGAGGTGTTACGGGTGCACAAGCTGTTTGTCAAGAGGGAGAAGTGCTCATTCGCCCAGTAGGAGATCCCGTTCCTTGGCCACATAGTGGGAGGTGGTAGGATATGCATGGATGAAGGCAAGATACACGTCATCCAGGAGTGGCAATCGCCAGCCAAGGTCACTAAGTTGAGATCATTCCTTGGGCTGGTCAACTACTATAGGCGCTTCATCAAAGGTCACTCAGCAATAGCCACGCCATTGATTGACGTGCTCAAGAAAGGGAAAGCATGGGAGTGGAGCGTAGGGTGCCAGGAAGCCTTTGACAGGTTGAAGCAGGCTGTGATTGAGGAGCCAGTCTTGGCATTGCCAGACCATGCCAAGCTGTATGAGGTGCATACGGATGCATCAGACTTTGCCATAGGGGGCGTGTTGATGCAAGAGGGACGTCCAATCGCCTTCGAGAGTAGGAAGCTGAACGAGACTAAGCGCAAATACACGGCCCAAGAGAAAGAAATGACTACAGTGGTGCACTGCTTGCGCACTTAGCACCATTACCTGTTGGGGTCGAGGTTCATGGTTAGGACGGACAATGTGGCGACCAGCTACTTCCAAACGTAGAAGAAGTTGTCCCCCCAACAGGCGAGATGGTAAGATTTTCTTGCGGAATTTGATTTCTAGATGGAGTACAAGCCGGGGTGGGCGAACCTAGTGGCTGACGCCATGAGCAAGAAGGCTAACCTTGCTGCCATTGGCCAACCAGAGGAGTCACTAGTGCCGCACATCAAAGAGGGACTTACGCATGATCCTACAGCCAAGGCTTTGATGTAATATGCCTAGCAAGGTAAGACTAGACGATTTTGGTTACAGGATGGCTTGCTGCACACCAGGGGCAGTAGACTGTTTGTGCTGCAGCACGGGAAGGTCCGCAAGGAAGTTTTACAAGAATGCCATGATTCAAGGAGGGCTGGACACCCCAGAGTGAGCTGTACCTTGGCACTAATCGAGGATCGATACTACTGGCTGCACATGAGGGACGATGTGGAGGCCTATGTAAAGACTTGTCTTATGTGCCAACAGGACAAGGTGGAGCTTAAGAAACCAGTCGATCTCTTGGAGCCATTGCCAGTGCCAAAGTGACCGTGGGAGAGTGTTTCTGTGGACTTTATAGTTGGTCTACCCAAAGCAAAAGGGTTTGGAAGTATCATGGTAGTGGTGGACAGGTTTTCCAAGTATGGAATCTTCATTCCAGCAACCAATGAGTGCCGAGCCGAGGAGGCAGCTTGATTGTTCATGAAGAACATGGTTAAGTATTGGGGAGTACCGAGGACCATTGTTAGTGATCGGGATGGGCGTTTCATGGGTAGGTTATGGACTGAGTTGTTCAAGCTGTTCCTGTCAGACTTGAACTTTTCCACTAGCATGCATCTGCAGATCGATGGGCAGACAGAACGAGTGAATGGACTATTGGAGGTCTACCTTAGGCACTATGTGAGTGCCACACAAAGGGACTGGCCAAAGCTGCTAGATATTGCACAGTTTTCCTATAACTTGCAAAGGAGCGAGGCAACGAACCAGAGCCCATTTGAGGTTATGATAGGGCAACAACCACTAACACTCGGTTCGATTGCTGCAGGTTATACAGGGTCGAATCCAACAACATACAAGTTTGCCAAGGCATGGTAGGAGCAAACTGACTTGGCCAGAGTTTGTCTACACAAGGCGGCCAAGAGGTCGAAGAAGTGGGTAGACCAGAATAGGTAGGACGTGCAGTTCCAGGTTGGAGACTTGGTGTTAGAGAAGCTGCATCCAATTGTCCAGAGGTATGAAGGACCTTTTCGAGTAGTGAAGACGGTAGGCAAGGTTGCCTACAAGCTGGATATGCCACCCAAGCCGAGGGTACACCCGATGTTCCATGTGAGCATGCTCAAGCCGTTCCATGAGGATGAGGGAGATCCAGGACGGGCAGAGTCAAAGCGTGCGCCATTGGGTGCAAGAGCCTCATATGAGAAGGAGGTCCATAGCATCATAGCTGATCGAGAGGTGAGACGAAAGAACTATCAGCCAAGACAAGAGCACTTGGTGCGCTGGAAGGGACTTCCAGACAGTGAGGCGAGTTGGGAACCAACAGATGACTTATGGCAGTTCAAGGACCAGATCAGGTAGTACCATGCAGAAGATGCAACAAGGGTATTGCACAATCAGGTGGGGGAGAATGTCATGCCCTGGACGGGTGCGCCAGGCACATCAGGTGCACCAGTAGGCGAGCCAGAGTTTGAGGCCTACAGACCAGGCGTACTGGCAGGTATCTACATGCAAAGCCTAGTAAACGAGTTCAGAATGCCCGCCCAACTTGCAGGCTAGCCCGTGAGACCAAGGCCTAGCATACAAGCTGCCCGCATCACATCCAGAAGAGCCTAAGGTGCTGAACATGCAAGGGAAGCTTCTGGAAGCAGGCAGGATCTACAACAGCATCTTGGCATATTGGGTTGACCCTGAAAATTAGGAGTTAGCATCCTGATTGATTGTAATTTGTATAATCCCATGATTTTGACCTTTATTCTAGGGATATTGCCATTAAGTGTAAGCTGGAGCCTTAACTATAAATAGAGGGCTGTTCCTCCCTCATTTGTACACCATCAAACACTTTCATTTTAGTGAATACAAGAGCATTTCTAGAATTTTGCCTTCTTATCCTATTTCTTTTTTAACTTGCCTAATCAGCCCTTCCCGTTGTTCTAGTGCCCGTACGCTTGTGTTTTAGGCTGACTTACACATAAAGAAGGAGATTCCAAGCCTAAGGCCACATGATTTTTGAATCTAAGGTCGGAGCCTGTGACACAAATACTAGCACCCATCGCACATCATGTGCGCACACCCCCCCAGCCCCCCAATCGTCGGAACCCCCAATGCCATCGATTAGGCTCTCCGGTGATGCTCCGACGATGCTGCCTCGAGCAAAACAAATGCGACCCCAGCACATGCCCGAGCCTAGTATGTGCACCGTGGCTCAAAATCTTAGACTGGGAATGAACTCCGTATGCTTAGACATCGAATGAACTCCATATGCCTAAGCCAACCCACGAAACGAGCGTGTGGGCGCTCAGCCGGCCGAAGAGGTAGAATGCGCAAGTCGAGGATTGGCCCGGTCCCCCCTATGTGCTGTCGATCCTATTATCGCAACCCTCGATCCGATCTGATCTTAGACTGGGAATGAACTCTGTATGCATAAGTCAACCCATGAAACGAGCGTGCGGACGCTGCGCTGGCCGAAGAGGCATAATGTGCAAGCCGGGGATTGGCCCGATCCCCTCTGTATGTTACCGGTCCCACTGCCATAACCCTCGGTCCGACTTGGGCTTAGACATGGAATGAACTCCCTATGCCTAAGCCAACCCATGAAACGGGTGTGCGGGCACTTAACCGGCCGAAGAGGCAGAATGTGCAAGCCGGGGATCGACTTGATCCCCCTCCGTGCTGTCGATCCTACGACCATAACCCTCGGTCCGATTCGATCTTAGATTGAGAATGAACTCTGTATGCTTAGACTTGGGATGAACTCCATTTGCCTAAGTCAACCCACGAAACGAGCATGCGAGCCCTCAGCCAGTCAAAAAGTCGACCGGAAAGGCATAATGCGCAAGTCAGGGATCAGCCAGTCCCCCTCTGCGTGCTGCCGATCCTGCTGCCACAACCCTCGGTCCGACTGGGGCTTAGACATCGAATGAACTCCATATGCCTAAGCCAACCGATGAAACGAGCGGATGGGCGCTCAGCCGGCCGGAGACGCAGGATGCGCAAGTCAGGGATTGGCTCGGTCCCCCCTACGTGCTGCCGATCCTGTTGTTGGTCCTGCTACCGCAACCCTCGGTCTCGATCCGATCTTAGACTAGGAATGAACTCATATGCTTAGACATGGAATGAACTCTGTATGCCTTAGCCAACCCACGAAACGAGCGTGCGGGCACTCAGTCGACCGGAGAGGCAGAATGCGTAAGTCGAGGACCGACTTGATCCCCCATGCGTACTGTCGATCTTGCTGCCAAAACCCTCGGTCCAGTCTGATCTTAGACTGGGAATGAACTCCGTATGCCTAAGTCAACCCACGAAATGAGTGTTCGGGCGTTGAACCGACCGACCGGTCCCCCTCTGCGTTGTCGGTCCCGCTGCCACAACCCTCGGTCCGACTGGGGCTTAGACAAGGAATGAACTCCCTATGACTAAGCCAACCCATGAAATGGACGTGCGAGCGCTAAGCCGGTTGGAGAGGCAGAATACGCAAGTCGGGGATCCGCCCGATCCCTCCTACATGCCGTCGAGACTGGGGATGAACTCCGTATGCCTAAGTCAACCCACGAAACGAGCGTGCGGGCAGTTCAGTCGACTAGAGAGGCTGGCTGAAGAGGCATAATGTGCAAGCCGAGGATCAGCCTGGTCCCCCTCTGCGTGCTGTCGATCCCGCTACCGGTCTTGTTACCACAACCCTTGGTTCGGTAAAGGCTTAGACATGGAATGAACTCCATATGCCTAAGCCAACCCATGAAATGAGGATCCGGGTGAGAGACCGATGGAAGAGGCAAAATGCGCAAGCCTCCCATCGACCCGGTCCCCCCTACATGCTGTTGATCCTGCTGCTGGTCCTGCTGCCGCAACCCTCGGTCTGGTCCGATCTTAGACTAAGAATGAACTCTGTATGCTTAGACATGGAATGAACTCCGTATGCCTAAGCCAACCCACGAAATGAGCGTGCGGGCGCTCAGCCGGTTGGAGAGGCAGAATGCCCAAACCGGGGACCGGCCCGGTCCCCCCTGTATGCTGTCGATCTTGCCACCACAACCCTCGATTCGGTTCGATCTGAGACTGGGAATGAACTCTGTATGCCTAAGTCAACCCACGAAACGAGCATTCAGGCGTTAAGTCGACCGAAGAGGCATAATGCGCAAGCCGGGGATCAGCCCGGTCCCCCTCTGCATGCTGTCGATCCCGCTACCGTAATGCTCGATCCGGTCTGATCTTAGACTGGGAATGAACTCCATATGCTTAGACTAGGGATGAACTCCGTATGCTTAAGTCAACTCAAGAAACAAGCGTGCGGGAGCTCAGCCAGCCGGAGAGGCATAATGCACAAGCCGAGGATCTACCCGATCCCCCTCTGCGTGTTGTCGATCTGGCTGCCGATCCTGCTGCCACAACACTCGATTCGACTGGGGCTTGGACATTGAATGAACTCCGTATGCATAAGTTAACCCATGAAATGAGCGCACGTGTGCTCAGTCGGTCGAAGAGGCAAAATGCGCAAGTCGTGCATCGGTCCAATCCCCCTGCGCTTGGTCCAGTCCAATCTTAGAATGGGAATGAACTCCGTATGCTTAGACATGGAATGAACTCCGTATGCCTAAGCCAACCCACGAAATGAGCGTGTGGGCGCTCAACCAGTCGGAGAGGTAGAATGCGCAAGCCAGGGATCGACCTGGTCCCCCCTGTGTGCTGTCGATCCTGCTACTGCAACCCTTGATCCAGTCTGATATTAGACTGTGAATGAACTCCGTATGCTTAAGTCAACCCATAAAATGAGTGTACAGGCGCTGAGCTGGCCGAAGAGGTGTAATGCACAAATCGAGGATCAGCTCGGTCCCCCTCTGATTGCTGTCGGTCCTACTGCCACAACCCTCGATCTGACTGGGGCTTAGACATGGACTGAACTCCCTATGCCTAAGCCAACCCACGAAACGGGTGTGCGAACACTCAACCAGCCGGAGAGGCAGAATGTGCAAGCTGGGGATCGGCCCGGTCTCGCCTACGTGCTACCGATCCTGCTGCCACAACCCTCGATCCGATCCGATCTTAGACTGGGAATGAACTCCATATGCTTAGACTGGGGATGAACTCTGTATGCCTAAGTCAACCCATGAAAGGAGAGTACGGGCGCTCAGCCGACCGGAGAGGTCGGTCGGAGAGGCAGAATGCACAAGCCGGGGATCGACCCGGTCCCCCCTACGTGCTATCGATCCTATTGCTGGTGCTGCTACCGTAACCCTCGGTCCAGTCTGATCTTAGACTGGGAATGATCTCCATATGCTTAGTAATGGAATGAACTACGTATGCCTAAGCCAACCCACGAAACAAAGGTATGGGCATTCAGTCGACCGAAGAGGCAGAATGCGTAAGCCGAGGATCAGCCCAGTCCCCCCTGCGTGCTATCGATCCTGCTGTCGTAACCCTCGGTCCGGTCCGATCTTAGACTGGGAATGAACTCTGTATGCATAAGTCAACCCATGGAATGAGCTTGCGAGCGTTGAACCGGTCGAAGAGGCATAATGTAAAAGCCAGGGATCGGCCCGATCCCCTTCTGCGTGCTATCGGTCCCGCTGCCATAACCCTCACTCTGGCTGGGGCTTAGACATGGAATCAACTGCCTATGCCTAAGCCAACCGACGAAACGGGTGTACGGGCACTCAGCCAACCAGAGAGACAAAATGCGTAAGCCAGGGATTGGCTCGGTCCCCCCTGCGCGTTGCCGATCCTACTACCGCCACCTTCGGTCTGATCCGATCTTAGACTGGGAATGAACTCCGTATGCTTAGACTGGGGATGAACTCCATATGCTTAGACTGGGGATGCACTCTGTATGCCTAAGTCAACCCACGAAATGAACGTGCGGGCACTCAGCAGGCCGGAGAAGCTGGTTGAAAAGACATAATGCGCAAGCCAGGGATCAGCCTGATCACCCTCTGCGTGCTACCGACCCCGCTGCCGATCCTACTGCCACAACCCTCGGTACGGCTGGGGCTTAGACATGGAATGAACTTCGTATGCCTAAGCCAACCCACAAAACGAGCGTGGGGGCGCTCGACCGGTCGGAGAGGCAGAATGTGCAAACCGGGGATCGACTCGATCCCCCCTGTGTGCTGTCGATCCTACTGCTGTAACGCTCGGTCTGGTCTGATCTTAGACTAGGAATGAACTCCGTATGCCTAAGTCAACCCACGAAACGAGCGTTCAGGCATTGAGCCAATCGGAGAGGCATAATGTGCAAGTCGGGGATCGACCTGATCCCCTTTTGCGTGCTGTCGGTCCCGCTGCAAAACCCTCAGTCCGACTGGGGCTTAGACATGGAATGAACTCCCTATGCCTAAGCCAACCCACGAAACGGGCATGCGAGCGCTCAACCGACGAAAAGACAGAATGCGCAAGTTAAGGATCGGCTCGGTCCCCCCTACGTGTTGTCGATCCTGCTTTCGTAACCCTCAGTTCAATCTGATCTTAGACTGGGAATGAACTCCGTATGCTTAGACTGGGGATGAACTCTGTATGCCTAAGTCAACCCATCAAAACGAACGTGCGGGCGCTCAGTCGACCAGAGAGGTAGGATGCGCAAGCTGGGGATCGAACGGGTGGTAGGTGGGTTCAAGCACATCTTCATATTTCTGCCGCGCCAATGCCATTTTTATGGCTTGTAAATTCATACAATGTTCCCCTAAGCCTTAATGTGAAGTTTCATGGCAAGATGACCCGTTTTCTATTTTTCATGATTTTCAAAACTTTTTATGGTTCGGGATGTTTTAAAATGTTTTTAGAAAAAGTTTTGTCCCCAAATTTGGTAGAGGTGATCCTTGTATTTTTTTTGGCATGCATAAAAAAATTCAGCTAAAAACTCGAAGTGGAGAAGATTTTGTGACTGTTTGAAAAAAGTGTCCTCATTTCGGACACTTTAATGGCTACTGGCCGTAAACCTATAAAATTTCAAATGCTCTTTAAGGGGGTGTGAGTTCTCAAGGTTTGATGAGGGATAGGGGGCCAATATAAGGGCCAAGTACCAGCACCCATTGCACATCATGTGCGCACACCCCCTGGCCCCCCTAATCGCTGGAACCCCCAATGCAGTCGATTAGGCTCTCCGACGATGCTCCGACGATGGTGCCCCGGGCAAAAAAAATGTGGCACCAGCACATGCTCGAGCCTAGCATGTGCACTGTCACTCAAAATCTTAGACTGGGAATGAACTCTGTATGCCTAAGGCAACCCACGAAACGAGCGTGCGGGTGCTCAGTCAGCTGGAGAGGCAGAATACGCAAGCCGGGGATCAGCTTGGTCCCCCCATGTGTGCTGTCGATCCTGCTGCCGCAACCCTCGGTCCGATCTGATCTTAGACTGGGAATGAACTCCGTATGCATAAGTCAACCCACGAAACGAGCGTGCGGGTGCTGAGTAGGCCGGAGAGGCATAATGCGCAAGCCGGGGATCGGCCAGGTCCCCCTCTGTGTGCTGTCGGTCCTGCTACCACAACCCTCAGTTTGACTGGGGCTTAGACATGGAATGAACTCCCTATGCTTAAGCCAACCCATGAAATGGGCGTGCGGGCACTCGGCCGGTCGGAGAGGCAGAATGCGCAAGCTGAGGATTGGCCCAGTTCCCCCCTGCGTGCTGTCAATCCTGCTGTCGCAACCCTTAGTCCGATCTGATCTTAGACTGCGAATGAACTTCGTATGCTTAGACTGGGGATGAACTCCGTATGCCTAAGTCAACCCACGAAATGAGCGTGCGGGTGCTCAACCGATCGGAGAGGCATAATGTGCAAACCGGGGATCAGCCCGGTCCCCCTCTACATGCTGTCGATCCCGCTACCAGTCCTACCATCGCAACCCTCGGTCAGACTGGGGCTTAGACATGGAATGAACTCTGTATGCCTAAGCCAACCCATGAAATGAGCGTACGGGTGCTCAGCCGGCCAGAGAGGCAGAATGTGTAAGCCGGGGATCGGCTCGGTCCCCCCTACATGTTATCGATCCTGCTACCGCAACCCTCGATCCAGTTCGATCTTAGATTGGGAATAAACTCCGTATGCTTTGATATGGAATGAACTCCGTATGCCTAAGCCATCCCATGAAACGAGCAAGTGTTCGGGTGCTCAGTCGGCTGAAAAGGCAGAATGTGCAAGCCGCGTATCGGCCCGATCCCCCCCTACGTGCTATCGATCCTACTGTCACAACCCTCGATCCGATCTGATCTTGACTGGTAATGAACTCCGTATGCCTAAGTCAACCCATGAAGCAATTGTGCGGGCGCTGAGCCGATCGGAGAGGCAGAATGCACAAGCCGGGGATCGGCCAGGTCCGATCTTAGATTGGGAATGAACTCCGTTTGTATAAGTCAACCCATGAAACGAGCGTGCAGGTGTTGGGCCGACCGAAGAGGCATATTGTGCAAGTCGAGGATCGGCCCGATCCCCCTTTGCATGCTGCCGGTCCCGCTGCCATAACCCTTAGTCCAGCTGGGGCTTAGACATGGAATGAACTCCCTATGCCTAAGCCAACCCACGTAACGGGTGTGTGGGCGCTCAGCCGGTCGGAGAGGCATAATACGCAATCCAGGGATCAGCTCGGTCCCCGCTGCGTGTTGTAGATCCTGCTGCAGTAACCCTCGGTCTGGTCCAATCTTAGATTGGGAATGAACTCTGTATGCTTATACTGGGCATGAACTCTGTATGCCTAAGTCAACCCACGAAACGAGCATGCGGGTGCTCAACCGGTCGGAGAGGCTGGCCGAAGAGGCATAATGCGCAAGTCGGGGATCAACCCGGTCCCCCTCTACGTGCTATCGATCTCTCTGCCGGTCCTGTTGCCACAACCCTCGATCCGATTGGGGCTTAGACATGGAATGAACTCTGTATGCCTAAGCCAACCTATGAAACGAGCTTACGGGCGTTCAAGCCGGTTGGAGAGGCAGAATGTGCAAGCCGGGGATCAACCCAATCCCCCCTGCGTGCTGCCAGTCCTGCTGCTAGTCCTGCTGCCGCAACCCTCGGTCCAGTCCGATCTTAGGCTGGGAATGAACTCCGTATGCTTAGACATGGAATGAACTCCGTATGCCTAAGCCAACCCATGAACGAGCATGCCGATAGGCTTCACGCCGATCGGAGAGGCAGAATGTGCAAGTCGAGGATCGACCTGGTCCCCCTTACTTGTTGTCAATCTTGCTGCCGCAACCCTCAATCCGGTCTGATCTTAGACTGGGAATGAACTCCGTATGCCTAAGTCAACCCATGAACGAGCGTGCAGGCACTGAGTCAGTCGAAGAGGCATAATGCGCAAGCCGGGTGTCATGAGCCAACCTTGTATAGGGCCATGACCGGGACTTCGTTGCCATAAGCCACCCATGTATAGGGCCATGGCCGGGTAAATCCCTTGTGCTAGGAAAAGTGTCCCCATTTCAAACATAGTAATGGTTACTGGTAGCATAGCTCTAAAATTCTAAGGCTCTTTAGGGGTGTGAGCTGGCAGCATAGTGTTGGGCTGTCTCACCGGTTGCTATACGAGCCTAGGCCACCCACCAAGGGCTGCCCCTGGCCCTGATGATGGTGGGAGGTCTCGATGTATGATTCCTGACTATAATAAAATTCACCCCGATTGAATGTCCCGATTGTTGCCTCGATGTGTTTTTCTTTTTCTCGATGTGAATATGCCTTTTTGTGTGTGCGCTTGAGATCAATCTCGATATATTGTGTCTTATTGTGAATGCTTGGGACTAACCATGGCTTATGGTTTTTTGTTTAGATATCGATCTATTGAAGGCTAACTTGGTTGGGAGTGCCCATTCAAGTGCCGCACGGTTTATTGCTTGTTGAGAGAAAGCTTAGTCTGTGACACGTGGTATCAGAGCACGGTTGAGAAGTGCTAGAAAAATGGATGAGATGGCCACAAGTGGTGGACCCAATCATTAACAGAAAATTGAGGAACTTGAGGCTGCGGTGGCCACAATGAAAACTCATATGGTGACTAAAGACCGAGTGAGGGAGATCGAGACAACCCAACGGGAGTTATTCGATACTCTCCACATCGTGAGCGAAGAGGCTAGAGATGCCTTGAACATTCTCCAAAAGGAGTTTGAGGAGCTCAGAGCATAGGTGAGCATCCTACAAATGGCTGTGGTCAGATCGGGTTCGAGCTCGATGGAAAGGGAAAAAAGGCCCAAGGTGCCGGAGCCTCAATGCTATGTGGGGGCAAGGGATGCTAAGAAACTTGAAAATTTCTTGTTTGACATGGAGTAGTACTTCTAAGCTATACACATGGATTCAGAGGAAGACAAGGTAGCAATGGCATCGATGTACCTCATAGGGGATGCCAAGCTATGGTGGCGTTCCAAGTTTGTAGATAATGAGTGCCCGATTAAGACTTGGACGGATCTGAAGCGAGAATTGAAAAACCAATTTTTCCCTGAGAATGTTGAGTATATGGCTCGAAGGAGACTTCAAGAATTGGTTCAAACAGGAATGGTGTGAAAGTTTGTAAGGAGCTTTTCTACCCTGATGTTGGATATTCGAGACATGTCCAAAAAGGATAAGATGTTCTATTTTCTTGAGGGCCTCAAGCCTTGGGCGAGAACAGAACTACAAAGGCAGAAAGTGCAAGATGTGGCCACGGCCATTACTGCAGCTGAACGTCTCCACGATTACAATGATGGCTCTTCAAAATGAAAAAATCCTCCATCAGCTGGCAGTAGCTTCAACTTTGGGAGTAGGGGAAAGATAACCAGGTTGGACCGGCCCTTCAGTGGGGGATCAGACAGGAGGTCCTTTAGTCGAGATAGTACCCAACCCAAGACAAGCAACTCAAGGATTTTCAAGCCTAGGCAACCGCTAGCTTGCTTTCTTTGCAAGGGGCCGCATCGGGTGGCCTGAATGCCCGCACAGGGGAGCCCTTAATTCCTTAAAGACCTCGTCTCAAGAGTCTGTAAAAGTGCCAGAGAACGTTGAAGAAGCTGAAGAGGAGCCAGCCATGATGGGTTCAATAAGGTTCCTCAATGCCCTCCGCACCCAATTGAACACTATAAAGAAAGAGCAGAGTATAGGCTTGATGTATGTGAACTTGACAATCAATGAGAAAGCCACTAAGGCTATGGTGGATACGGGTGCAACCGACACTTTCATCACACTAGAAGAAGCAAAAAGGTGTGGTCTTCAGATTAGTAAAGACTGTGGACAAATGAAGGTAGTCAACTCACCAGCCTTTACGATCAGTGGAAGCTCCAAGAGTATGACAACCTGATTAGGGCCATAGGAAGGGAAGGTACCATGGATGACTTTGATGTTGTTCTCAGATTGGACTTCATGATGTTGGCTTAGGTCATCCCTATCCCCGCCACTAGCTGCTTGTTGTTCTTAGGGGAAAACCCATGTGTGGTGCCAACCAACATCTTACCAAAGAGTGGGAAGAAAATGATTTCAGCTTTACAGCTTAAGAAAGGGGAAAAGAGAGGGGACCCTCTTTTGTGGCAGTGCCGATCTACAAAGAAGGGTCAAAAGTAGAACCAATACCTGATGGTGTGGGAAAAGTGTTGGAAGAATTCGAAGAGGTGATGCCAGAAATGTTGCCTAAGGTTTTACCCCATCGACGAGCCGTGGACCATGAAATTAAGCTCCTCTCAGGAGCAAAACCCCCTACTAGAGCTCTTTACTGCATGGCTCCGCCAGAGTTGGCCGAACTAAGAAAATAGTTAGATGAGTTGCTACAAGTCGGGTTCATCAGACCATCAAAGGCTCCTTTCACAACACCAGTGCTATTTCAGAAGAAGCATGATGGAAGTTTACGATTATGTGTGACTACAAGGCTCTGAACAAAGTCACCGTAAGAAACAAATATCCCATCCCCCTTATAGCAGACTTGTTTGATCAATTGAGCCAGGCCAAGTACTTCTCCAAATTGGACCTGAGATCTGGCTACCATCAGGTCAGAATTGTTGAGGGAGATGAGCCAAAAACCACTTGTGTGAAACAGTATGGTGCATTTGAATTTCTTGTTATGCTCTTTGGACTGACCAATGCTCCTGCCACATTTTGTACATTGATGAATCAGGTATTCCATGACTACCTAGACAAATTTGTAGTCGTTTATTTAAATGATATAGTGGTATATAGCTCCACCTTGGAAGAACATCAAGAACACCTGTGCCAGGTACTTCAAAGATTACAGGACCACTAGTTATACGTAAAAAGGGAGAAGTGTGCATTTGCTCAGACCCAAATCCATTTTCTCGAATCACATTGTCGAACGTGGCCACATTCGAATGGACATGGAAAAGGTTAGGGCCATCAAGGAGTGGACAACACCGAAGAACGTTAGTGAGCTCCGCTCATTTTTGGGACTAGCCAACTATTATAGAAGGTTTGTGGAAGGGTACTCTCGTAAGACCACGGCCCTCACGGAGCTATTGAAGAAGGAGCATAAATGGTGTTGGACGAGTGAGTGCCAAGAGGCCTTCGAGGGATTGAAAGATGCTATTATGAAGGATCCCATCTTAGCTCTCCCTGATATTGAAAAGCCTTTCGAATTTCAGACGGATGCATCTGATTTTGTTATTGGAGAAGTGCTTTTGCGACAACATCAATCGGTAGCATTTGAAAGTAGGAAGCTAAGTGAAGCTGAAAGGAAATATACGGCCCAAGAAAAAGAACTCCTGGTGATGGTTCACTGCTTGAGGGCTTGGCGACATTACTTGTTGGGTTCACACTTTGTTGTGAAGACAGACAATGTGGCCGTTAGCCATTTTCTCACCCAACCAAGGCTTACGGCAAAACAAGCTAGGTGGCAGAATTTTTAGGAGTTTGACTTTTGTTTTGAGCACACCGCTGGAAAGACCAATCAAGTGGCGATGCATTGAGCAGGCGAGCAGATTTAGCAGCCCTTAGAAGAATTGCCCCAATGGTGGCTAGCAGAGCCACTACAGACATTCACAAGTTGATTGGAGATCACTTAGGGAAGGACCCGCAAGCTTGTGCCATCCTGAAGCTAGTGGAAGAAGGGAAGTCCAAGTACTTCTGGCAAGAAAATGGGATCTTATGGACCAAGGGGCCTCGAGTGTTTGTGCCAAGAGTAGAAGGTCTGAGACAGATGCTGATGAGGGAATGTCATGACACACCATGGGTGGGACACCCGCTGGCAATGCACTTTGGCGTTATTGAAAAGGGATACTATTGGCCTCACATGCGACAAGATGTGATGGACTATACGAAGACTTGCCTCATTTGCCAACAAGACAAGGTTGAAAGGAAGGAAACCTGCAGGCATGCTTGAACCACTACCAGTACCCCAAACCATGGGAAAGCTCTCCCTCGATTTAATTTCAAGCCTACCCAAGGTTGGTGACCTTGGAGCTATTTTGGTGGTGATTGACCGGTTCTCTAAGTACACCACATTCATTCCCGCTCACAAGTATTGCACAGCGAAGACACAGCTCGACTATTGTTCAAACATGTGGTCAAATACTGGGGCCTCCCTCAAAACATTGTCAGCGATCGAGATCCGAGATTCAGGGTCCTTCTGGAGAGAACTTTTCAAGATATTGGGGTCCCAACTCAACATCTCCTCAAGCTATCACCCTCAAACCGATGGTCAAACGAACGGTTCAAGATTATTAGAGGAATACTTGAGGCACTTTGTTCAAGCCAATCAGAAAGACTAGCCTTCATTATTGGACATGGCTCAACTTTGCTTTAATTCCAATAAAAGCTCTTTCACCAATAAGAGCCCATTTGAGGTGGTCACCAGACAATTACCGAGGCTACCCCACACTTCCTTGGAATAATATGGAGGAAAGAATCTGAGAGCCTACAATCTCAGCAAGAAGTGGAAACAAAACACAAAGATTGAACAAGCCTACCTAGAGAAAGCATCAAAGTGGATGAAAAAATTGGCAGACAAGGGTTGGTGATTTGGTTCTTGTCGACTAGTTCCTAAACAAACCAGGTTCTTGAGAAAGAGAGATCATAGACTGGTGCACAAATATGAAAGTCTAGTAAGGGTCCTTCCCAAGGTGAGGAATGCTTCTTACAAAATCGACCCACCAAAGTGGATGAAGGTGCACCCAGTATTTCATGTGAGCAACCTGAAACCTTTCCATGCAGATCCTACAGATGCTAGCCAAAGGGAGCCAACCAGAGCCACCATCACCATGAAGCCACCCTCAGAGCATCAAGTCGAAGAGATCTTAGCTGATAGGGAAACCAAGATATCTCGAAGACTAGTTCGGGAGTACTTAGTGAAGTGGGAGGGATTAGAACTAGAAGAAACTAGCTGGGAAAGAGAACACGACCTCCAGAGATTTCAAAGGAAGATCAAAGAATTTCAAGCCAGCAAGTCGATGAGGACGTCGATAGAATAGGTGGGGGAGGATGTCATGAGCCAACCTTGTATAGGGCCACGACTATGACTTAGGTTGCCATAAGCCACCCATGTATAGGGCCATGGCCGGGTAGATCCCTTGTGCTAGGAAAAGTGTCCCCATTTCAAACATTGTAATGGATACTGGTAGCATAGCTCTAAAATCTCTAAGGCTCTTTAGGGGGGTGAGCCGACAGCGTAGTGTTGGGCTGTCTCACCGGTTGCTATGTGAGCCTAGGCCACCCACCAAGGGCTGCCCCCTGGCCCTGGTGATGGTGGGAGGTCCTGATGTATGATTCTGACTATAATAAAACTCACCCTGATTGAATGTCTCGATTGTTGCCTCGATGTGTTTTTCTTTTTCTCGATGCGAATATGCCTTTTGTGTGTGTGCTTGAGATCGATCTCGATATATTGTGTCTTATTGTGAATGCTTGGGACTAACCATGGCTTATGGTTATTTGTTCAGATATCGATCTATTGAAGGCTGACTTGGTTGGGAGCCCATTCAAGTGCCGCACGATCTATTGCTTGCTGAGAGAAAGCTTAGTCGTGACACCGGGACCGCCCGTCCCCCTCTGTGTGCTGTCGGTCCTGCTGCCACAATCCTCGGTCCAGCTGGGGCTTAGACATGGAATGACCTCCCTAGCCAACCCACGAAATGGGTGTCCGGGCGCTCAACGGGCCGGAGAGACAGAATGCGCAAGTCGGGGATCGACTCGGTCCCCCCTATGTGCTGTCGATCCTACTGTCGCAACCCTCGGTCCGATCCAATCTTAGACTAGGAATGAACTCTGTATGCTTAGACTGGGGATGAACTCCGTATGCCTAAGTCAACACACGAAACGAGCGTTCAGACGCTCAGCCAACCGGAGAGGCAGAATGCGCAAGCCGGGGATCGAATGGATGGTAGGTGGGTTCAAGCACATCTTCATATTTCTGCCATGCCAATGCCATTTTTATGGCTTGGAAATTCATACAATGGTCCCCTAAGCCTTCATGTGAAGTTTCGTGGCAAGACGACCCATTTTCTATTTTTCACGATTTTCGAAACTTTTTACGGTTCAAGATTTTTTAAAATTTTTTTAGAAAGAGTTTTGTCCCCAAATTTAGAGGTGATCCTTGTATTTTTGCTAGCATGCATAAAAAAATTCAGCTAAAAACTCAAAGTGGAGAAGATTTTGTGACCCTTTCAAAAAAGTGTCCCCATTTCAGATACTTTAATGGCTACTGGCAGCAAACCTATAAAATCTCAAATGCTCTTTAAGGGAATGTGAGTTCTCAAGGTTTGATGAGGGATAGGGGGCCACTATAAGGGCCAAGTACCAGCACCCGTCGCACATCATGTGCGCACACCCCCCGGCCCCCCCAATCGTCGGAACCCACAATGTCATCGGTTAGGCTCTCCGATGATGCTCCGACAATGCTTCGACGATGGTGCCCCGAGAGAAAAAAATGCAGCACCAGCACATGCCCGAGCCTAGCATGTGCACCGTGGCTCAAAATCTTAGACTGGGAATAAACTCCATATGCTTAGATAGGGAATGAAGTCCGTATGCCTAAGCCAACCCACGAAACGACCGTGCGGGCGCTCAGATGGCCGGAGAGGTAGAATACGTGCTGTCGATCCTGCTGCCGCAACCCTCGGTCCGGTCTGATCTTAGACTGGGAATGAACTTCGTATGCATAAGTCAACCCATGGAATGAGCGTGCGGGCGGTGAGCCTACCGAAGAGGCATAATGCGCAAGCCGAGGATCAGTCCGGTCCCCCTCAGCATGCTGCCAGTCCCGCTGCCACAACCCTCAGTCCAGCTGGGGCTTAGACATGGAATGAACTCCCTATGCCTAAGCCAACCCACGAAACGGACGTGTGGGCGCTTAGTCAGCCGGAGAGGCAAAATATGCAACCCGGGGATCAACCCAGTACCCCCTACGTGTTGTCGATCCTACTGCCACAACCCTCGGTCCGGTCTGATCTTAGACTGGGAATGAACTTCGTATGCTTAGACTGGGGATGAACTCCGTATGCCTAAGTCAAGCCACGAAACGAGCGTACGGGCGCTCAGCCGGTCGGAGAGGCATAATGAGCAAGTCAGGGATCAGTCCAGTCCCCCTTTGCGTGCTTTCGATCCCCTTGCCAGTCTTGCTACCACAACCCTCGGTCCGGCTAAGGCTTAGACATGGAATGAACTCCGTATGCCTAAGCCAACCCATGAAATGAGCTTTCAGGTGCTCAGCCGGCCATAGAGGCAGAATGCCTAAGCCGGGCACTGGCTCGGTCCCCACCTACATTCTGTTGATCCTACTACCGTAACCCTCGATCTGGTTCGATCTTAGACTAGGAATGAACTTCGTATACTTGAACCGGCTGGAGAGTCCTAATGCGTAAGACGAGGATTGGCCCAATCCCCCTCTGCGTGCTGCTGGTCCCACTGTCATAACCTTCGGGTCCGGTTGGGGCTTAGACATGGAATGAACTCCCTATACCTAAGCCAACCCATGAAACGGGCACGCGGGTGCTCAGCTGACCGAAGAGATAGAATGCGCAAGCCAGGGATCGGTCGGATCCCCCTTTGCGTACTGCCAGTCCCATTGCCATAACCCTCGGTCTGGCTGGGGCTTAGACATGGAATGAAATCCCTATGCCTAAGCCAACCCACGAAACGGGCTTGCGAGTGCTCAGTCGACCGGAGAGGTAGAATGCGCAAGCCGGGGATCAACCCGATCCCTCCTGTGTGCTGTCGATCCTGCTGCTGGTCCTACTGTCGCAACCATCGATCCGATCTGATCTTAGATGGGGAATCAACTCCGTGCGCTTAGACACGAAATGAACTCTGTATGCCTAAGCCAACTCACGAAACGAGCGTGCAGGCGCTCAGCCAGCCGGAGAGGCAGAATACGCAGGTCAGAGATCAGTTCGGTCCCCCTCCGCGTGCTGTCGGTCCCATTGCCACAACCCTTAGTCCGGCTGGGAATGAACTTCGTATGCTTAGACTAGGGATGAACTCCGTATGCCTAAGTCAACCCACAAAATGAGCGTGCGGGCGCTTAGTCGGTCGGAGAGGTCGATTGGAGAGGCATAATGCATAAGCCGGGGATCAGCCCAATCTTTCTCTGCGTGCTGCCGATCGTGCTGCCGGTCCTGCTGCCACAATCCTCGGTTCGACTGGGGCTTAGACATGGAATGAACTCCGTAAGCCTAAGCCAACCCACGAAACGAGCGTGTGGGCACTCAACCGACCGAAAAGGCAGAATGCACAAGCCGGGGATCGACCCGCTCCCTCTCTGCGTACTGTCGAACCCGCTGCCATAACCTTCGGTCTGACTGGGGTGTTGACATGGAATGAACTCCCTATGCCTAAGCCAACCCACGAAATGGGCATACAGGTGCTCAACCGACCGGAGAGGCAGAATACGCAAGCCGGGGATCGACCCGATCCCCCTTGCATGCTACCGATCTTGCTGCTGGTCCTACTGCCACAACCCTCGATCCGACTCGATCTTAGACATGGAATGAACTTCGTATGCTTAGACATAGAATGAACTCTGTATGCCTATGCCAACTCATGAAACGAGCGTACGGGCACTCAGTCGACCGGAGAGGCAGAATGCGTAAGTCGGGGACCACCCCGATCCCCCCTGTGTACTATCGATCCTGCTACAGCAACCTTCAGTTCGGTCTGATCTTAGACTGGGAATGAACTCTGTATGCCTAAGTCAACCCATAAAATGAGGGTTCGAGCGCTAAGTCAGACGGAGAGACATAATCAGCCCGGTCCCCCTGTGTGCTGTCGATCTTACTGCCATAACCCTTATCCGGTCTGATCTTAGACTAGGAATGAACTCCGTATGCTTAGACTGGGGATGAACTCCATATGCCTAAGTCAACCCAAGAAACGAGCTTGCGAGCGCTTAGCCGATCGGAGAGGCCGGCCGGAGAGGCATAATGTGCAAGCCAGGGATTAGCCCGATCTCTTCTGCGTGCTGTCGATACTGCTATCGGTCTTGCATCCACAACCTTCGGTTCGGCTAGGGCTTAGACATGGAATGAACTCCGTA